>OX375865.1:31990318-32267602 GCA_947359475.1 Heligmosomoides polygyrus bakeri | reverse complement strand
AAAAGATATACGTAGAGGAGCCTAGGATAACTCAAGAAGCTCAGCCTCGACTTGCCTAAGTTTCAGATGTCGAAACGTGTAAATTAGTGGCTCACTTTTCATTACTTCCTTCAAGCTTCTAAATACACGAAGAGGTGTAGTATTGTGTTGCTGTTTTCCCTCGGTACTTCTTCAGAACTCTCAGAGGATTTGCTTGTCGAAAAATTTCTTTGAAACTGCAGATCGGACTGTGTAGTTATGGCCTTGGAAGAGTAATAAAAAACCTTGCGATAAGTGCGGCATCATTTATGCGAACATTATTTACAAATAATTTTGCAACACAGATGCAGGAGCCTAGTCTTACAAAGTAGGAGGCTTTTAGACCCACGTTTTTTCACACTCGTGCGATCAGAGGAGCCGTAATATAATCAGGGGTTGAGTTTTTGGAGCTCTATAGGTAACGCACAGCTGCATTTCCTCCACCGGCACATTTATGTAGTTCCGAGAGTGGCTTCACTCCAAGAGAACTTGTTTTGCTAACGTTTATCGTGGTTTCGGCTCAGAATGGGATTTTCTTATCGTGTGAACGCTTTTAGTGTGAGAAGCTGAACTACAAACGTCTGAAGTCGTTCAACAAGCGCAACAAGGAGAAGCTGCAGTTGGCCGCCGCACTGAACGCCCAGCGCCGCGCCGAGAGCGGCGACCTCACCGAAGAAGGTACGACCACTTGCTTCTGATTTCTCATATCCTCCTTCCGAGATCATTCATCTACTTCTTGTTCTCTCTCTCTCTTTTTGTTCCCTGACCTCTCAGGATGAGATTTAATGCAGTCTTTGGGGACTTAGTCGCTGCTGTTACGACCAGAAGACAATAGGATAATTGGCTAATCCTTCCAGCGTATGGCTCTATCATTTTATTCTTGATATCGAAGGCAGGCCAGTGAAGTCGAGCTCTCGGAAAAGGCCCGATCGTCGTTTTTTTTTTGAGAACATTGGGGGATAGCTCTAAAAAGATTCTCCCCTGAGTTGGTAAAGGTCTGAAGTGGACGATTTTGAGGACTTTCAGATCGAAATTATCAGTATAGATGGGGATAAGGTAAACACTGTATAGACTGGTGGAAGGAGGTATTTAGAATATAACCTTATGTGGCTAGAAGGTGTTCACTTCGGCATGGAGGTGAAACAATGTCGAAAGGAATTGGCAGTTCGATGGTGTTCATAGCACAGATTCGTGCTCTGTTATTCCATTCATCACTCTAACGGATCAGCCATTCGTTGACTATTTGTTTCCTCGATTGCACGTCAGAATAGTCTACTTTGACTCTGTCATGTGCCAGATTAGCCTAGTAGGCAATGGTAGCTCAATGCTACAATGATTTATAAAGCGGTTGCCTTCATGACCTTTCGAGAGCCATATGCTTTGACTAGAAAGGCTCTTAAGCGGTTCGTATTTGGGAACGCCATCCATAAACAATAGAAACGGGCGTGTTTCCATTACCAGCGAATGCCTGCCTTTATCCCTTTATGAGAACTGTGAGACCTTATGCGCTGGCGAATGAGCTTCTATACTCGGCACTGTGAATCTTACGGCTGTGCATCTCAATTGCTCAGTCGTGAGATATGTTTTCCGGAGCATAGCACGCAACGCTGGGCGGACAAGGGTGGACAGCTTTGTGCGATTGTGCAATCTTCACTCGACACTCTCTGGACGGCATTGTTGCCGGCCAAGATGGGACTGGAGCTTATTGTGGGGCCTTAAGAAAGGTGACCTTGTTTCGTTGACTGGAATAAAAATTCTATAACAAGCGTGGAAGGCCCAAGTAATCTTTCAGCATTCAGAAGTGTTATATTTTAAAAAAATCGCGAACCGTAACCCTCTGTCTTTGCGATTTTATATAGGTTAACACCAGATGATACGTCTTCATTGGTCTTTATACATAAGAGTTGAAGAACTGATTTTTGGGGTCCCCCAAAATATAAATAAAAGTTTTATTCTGATCCGAGACAGCTTTATTGTCTTCACGAAATAGCTTCGTACTCTCAGCAATGTACTGGGAAAGTAGCGCCGTATCAAAGCACAGCTATTTTACTGAGAGGTCGGACCTGAACTTGAGTTTCGAAGAGTTCTTCGTACTGAGAAAGACTAAATTAGAATGCGGTTTACTCTGCTTGAACCTAAATTCGTTGCAGCTGGAATCGTTTTGAGCTTGCAACGATCTAATTCAGCACGCATGTGGTCTACGAAGATGTCACTCCGAAACCCTCTGAAGTTGAGAACATTTGTTAACAGCCGGCGCGGTTACCACCAGGCACAAAAAGGTCTAATTAAATAGCACCAGCATACGGCAGCCCTGTCGCTACTTCCTCATCTGACATCCCTCGTGGCCGTCAGCTTTTTGCCTGCAGTGGTCTCCAGGTGCTGTAGCCGAGCGAATAGACATAGTTCCCCACTACCCCCCCCCCCCCCCCTTTCCGTCTTCACTAACGTTTGACATCTGCGATCATCGATTCCGAACGACCATTCGCGTTGTGTGGTCTGCGGTTTTTAGACGATTGAGCCTTCAGTGACCTTTTTCGAAGTGCAACTCGTGATCGCTTTGAAGTCGTGGGGATGCAACTGAAAGCACAGCAACCCTGTCGTTACGGTGCTCGTTGGTGGACCAAAGTGCAGCGATGGCTCGGCCGCTGCAGCGGCCGATCGACACGTGCCTCAGTTCTGCATTCAGGTTCCACGAAGCCATTTATCAGTGGTAGCGAAGTTGAAACGATCATAGTTGGTGGCCAATTCAAGAAAAAACCGTTGCACATGCGAATGAGAACCTCCTGATGTCCGAACATAGCAGACTTCTGTCAAAGGCTTCCGCGGGTTAGCAAAGGGTCGACAGCAAAAGGATGTACAGTTCCGGTTCCTTTCAACTTACACCTTTCGGTACAAGTCAACCTTGGTATGCGGTAGACTTGAGCTCGATTAATCGTGCCGAATAATTGTTCGTGCAATTTCGAACAATTAATCGCTCGATTACTCAAAAATCGTAAATCGCTGTTGTTCGAACATTATTCGAAATCGAATTTTGCGAAAACGCATTATTCGAACATTATTCGGCATCGAATTTCGCGAAAAACTGTTATCGAACATTATTTGAAATCGAGTTTCCCGAAGAAGCATTGTTCGAATATTGTTCGAAATCGGACATTTCGAAAAGCATTGTTCGGATATTGTTTGAAGTCGAACAATGCTCGAACAATATCAACAGTCTGCAGCCTGAGTATAGATCGTCTCCGTTCCCCCGAAAAACCCAGTTCAAACTCGCACCACTTCTGCGCATACAGTAATTGGTGGGAACGATTTGTGATTTCCTTTCGATGGTGCTGGCGGCCGACTCTTGGTACTGTTATTGTTATTGTTAATAATATTGTTCGATTTCAAACAATGTGAGCATTCAAGGCCATCCAAATATTCAAAAAAACTTTCGAGCACAATTATACGCGCGGGAAGTATGAGTACTGCTTTTGAAAGAAGCGGGAAGGTGCTAGTTGTGGTTCAGGCTTAGATATGCATCACCCACGCCTCCTTGGTAAACACGCTTCAGAACGCGAGCGTATACAAGAATGCGGCTGTTTGGTGAATCTTTTCTAGCGAAGACGCTGAGACAATTCTCTAATTGGTTCTCCAGGTTCTCCAATGAAACGATAAGGGTTGCTGCACTCCTCAACCCAGCCTAGCCATGATATGTCAGAAGATTGTGAACAAAAACAGTCGTTTGGAGTTTTGCACTTCTTTGTTACACAACCCCCTTAATTGTCTTTTTAACCTCCCTCTAAAACGTTTCACCTATGAGGGCTCTGCGGGCATTGGGACTCAAAACCCTCTTTTTGGGAACCACTGTTCACCAGCGAAGAGCCGAAGGAGAACTGCGAGTCATCCGGCGAAGAAGAGATTATGTAAGCGTAGCAAGCAACGCCTAACGGTGAGGAATGTCCACTACTTGCAAAGGAAGTGATCAAGTATCATGTTATTCCGGCCTTCTAATTGTATCGTAAACGCTTATTCAGTTGTCTTCCTAAATTTAACTCTTTCCATCCGCAATTGTGGTTTTGTTCTGTCTTCTTTTGGTTCTCTAGAGAACGTGCCCACGAAATCGAGTTATTCGATTGTTCGGTTTTCGAGTACCGCAAAAACTCGAGTTATTCGAATGTTCGACTTTCGAGTACCGCAAAAACTTGAGTTACTCGATTGTTCGACTTTCGAAAAAAATTAAAATCAATCTATCAAAAAGCTCAACTCTAGTGTGCGGCATCCGTTGCCGTCTTTCGTTGTGGTTTCTAACGTGTCCATTTTGCCCGTTCGTTGCTGATTGGCTGGCGTTTTCCTCCCCATTTACATAGGGCAAAATGTTGACTTGTACCTAAAAACTGTTTGAGGTCAGTTTGACTCGGTCCACATATCCGTGTTACTGCTGGCCATACCTGTCTTCAGCTTCGTATCCCACAACTCACGATCGGTTCAGTGCATGCCTGAGTACGTCGTTCTTACAACTAGGTGACCGCTATTTGTTTTGCGTGTTCCTCTCAAATTCTCTGACAAGTTCATCGACGTCAGACAAAGTTCATCGTTCGGTGCATTCCGGCCATTTCTACCGTTGAATTAAAAGTGGAGGAGTCCTTATTGAGTAGCGCGTCAAATTTCGGTTTCTCCTTTTTCGATCGTGTTATCTCAGAAAATTTTCTTGGAAAGCTCTTCTGGATAGCTTCATGGTGAAGAAGACTACAATATAACAAAATGAAGTCGAGTACGGCCAGTGCTCGCCATAACTTTCATTCATTTCCTGTAATTGTTATTCAGTTTTTGACTACTCGAACGTAGTGGAACTGACGTGGAGTTCGATTCTGTCTTGCTCTCCCTTCAGGAATTGAAAAAAGGACCAATCTAACTTGGAAATGGCCTGAACCGTTAGTCGGGCCTAGAAAAGCGATAGCCATGGCTGAGTTTTCCACTATCGAGGCAGCGTAAATACAGAATTGCCGCTGCCCACCACCACCGAAAAAGATTGTGGCCGAACTTTTAAGCACGGATGTAGAATTATCGGAGCCGTGAGCGGGAGGGCCGCTGGCCGCTTCAGGGTGAAGTATCCAGTCCTGCTCTAGGTTTGGTTGACTTGGTGGTCAGGGCAGGGATTTTAGGAGGGACGACCCCGGGTTAGGTTTCCGCGGTTCGGCTTCATGTCTGCATTAAGTAATCGCCATGGTGAAGCTATCCAAAAGAGCTTTCCATGAAAGTTTACCGAGACAGCACGACCGAAGAAAGGAGAGACCGAAAATTGACGCGAAACACAATAAGGTACCGCCGCCTACTTTTTGGTTCAACGGCATGAACGGTCGTACTGCACCGAGCGATGAAGTTTGGCTGACGCCATTGACCCAAATCTGGAACAAGCTTTTCGAGGTAACACCAAAAGTTTTATTCATCGCTAACAAGGGGAGAACATTCGGTTCCATATGGTCAGGGAGATGCAAAAAAGTACTTCACCACCTCTTTAATAAAAAGTTCTATAGACATAACACCCCCAGAGAATATTACGAAGATTCGTTAGCTTGTCTTGTTATTTGGGAAAAAACTACGAAACGAAGTTTTACGAATTATTTTACGAAAATTTTACGATTTTTTCTTCTGCACAACTGGAATTATGCAAAATAAATCTGCAACGCAGGAACGAACCCATGGATGCCTAGTTTTAAGCAATCGTTCTGGCCATTTCCTAGTAAATAACGACGGCAGTGCATGCCAGTGGACTGAATGGAGAGTTGATTGGCGTCGGTGCGAGAAGAACCTGATCCGTTAAGCTGACCGTTAAGCACCGAACGGAGCTCGAACTCATACCACCAGATTTCTGAGCATTTCTCTAACCATAAGGTGCTGCCAGGATGTCGCTGTCGATTCAAAATTGAACCGATTGCCATCACCATTCCATGAGTGCCATCCACTTTATTCAAAACGTTCAAGGAGAGCTCGATTGTCGACAAGCTCCGAAGTACGTGGGCGAGGCGTGTTTACCAGAGCTCCGTCCTCCCACGTCGTGCTTGGGTGGGGCTGAATAGGTCGAAGAGTCGTGCAGCGAAAAAAGCCAGCCAGCCAAGAGTCTGCTCGCCGTCTTTTATTTCTCGATGGTTGTCAGATTCAGCATGCCAACTGCTCTTCCCTTTCATAGTTCCACCTTGAGTGGCACGTAATCGCTACGAACATTACGAAGCAGTAGAGCCCTTGCCTGTCAAAAAGGTGTGCTCAGCGTCTACTTCGCAAAAATCGTAGGGTGGCGCTCATGATAGCCTACTGACAGGGTCATTTTTTGGAGCCCGAAGACGTAGGACCACTCACAGCGCCTATGGTGCAAAAACCATTCTATCAGAGAACCCGCGGTCACCCGTAACTGTGCGTACCTTTTCAAGAAGATTGAGCAGGGTGAATATGATTCAGATCGGATCGCTCAACATATACCATTTTCACGTTAAACTGCGCACTATTAAGTTCAAATTGGACACCCTTCAAGCAAGCCTGACGCCTATGAAATTCAAAACAATGTCTTTAACATTGTACTAGAAACTCTCCAAAAAATGCGACTTTTGTCCAAGGAAGATTCAGATTTTAGACTAGTTAGTTACTTTTTTGAAACTTTAAATCTCAGCAGCCCTAACATGTGAGGCAATGCACTGTTTGAAGTTTCATAACATTTTCATTTTTCAAGGAAAAATTGTGTTTTAATGGCAGCAAACTTGAGTACGTATGGTAAAGTATGAGATCACTCCAGCGCTCGTCTATCTCACTGTGATTTTAATTTGATGAATGGATAAAACCCTGTTCGTGTGGAATTATACACTTGTCAATGGTACTGTTGTAGAGAACACATATACATATCTTCGCTGGTTCCTGTAATCAGGATTTACACTGTCAATCAAATTAAATCAAAGAGCTACATAGACGAGTGCATAGCGCGATCTCATACTTAAGCACTCATAAAAACGCTGCCTCTCTGTACTGTAGAACACTTTTACAATCATAAATTTCCCTTAGAAAATACAACTACGTAAAATTTCAATCTGTGCCTTTATTTAATGGGGCAGCTAAATTTAAAAAATTTCAAAATTTTTGTGCAATTTTCTGGCCGAAAAGTATTCCGACCTTTTTTGAGAGTCTCAAGGGCGGTGACTCGTTTTGTTGGAAGATGTTCATTTGATATCAGGTGGCGATGTCCGTTCCTCCACGTGGCGCCACTGGAAACTGCTTGCTTTTGCGAGCCGAGCCAATCACGGACAATCGAATGCTGCGACAGGCCCTAGTGACAGGCCGGCCTACGAACATCCTGTGTCACATCATATGGTCGATGACGTTTCAGAGTTCTCGAGATAGTGCTACGGCGTCCGCGGTAACCGACGCGCACTCGCAAAGCCCGGCGAGTGTGAGAAGTATGCGAGGGTCGCTGATGCGAGGACCGCATCGGGGGGGGGGGGGGGCAACTGAGCTAATCCGAAATTCCCGTAACGTAGGCAAGACCCGCGTAGCAACGTTGAATGTGGGTACGTTGACGGGCCACTCGTGCGAGTTGGTAGAAGCACTGGAGCGAAGAAAGATAGATTTCTGAGCGGTGCAGGAGACGAGGTGGTCCTGCAGCAAGCCAAGGGACATAGGACGTGGCTTCAAGGCCGTTCTATGTGGAAGTCCCAGGACCACCAGTGCTGTCGGTATGATCGTCTCCGAGCGTTTCCGTGACGCGATTGCAAACGTAGAACGTTTCGATGACCGCTTGATGAAGATTGCTGTCGCCGTAGAAGAGCGACGGTGTCATTTCTTTTCCGCGTATGCTCCGCAGACAGGTTGCTCCGAGCAAACCAAGGACGAGTTCTGGTCCCTGCTTGGTGAGAAGACAGCGGAAGTGCCGTCAGAAGATATGGTTGTTGTGGCAGGTGACCTTAATGGTCACGTCGGAGCAGCGAAAGACGGTTACAGCTGTCATGGTGGTTTTGGCTATGGGTCACGCAACGCCGTCCTTCCCTTTCAGTCGCCACCATTTGATTCTAGCCGTTCCGCATCGCTCGACACGTTTACACCTCGGAGGCGTGATCTTCAGCGAGCAGATCAGTGGACGGTGTTGCGTGGCAACCGTCTCATGCGGCACGGTCTTCGCGTCTGTGACAAGGCCTTGGTCGCGACGCCTAACAAGGACATAGTCAATCTGCGTTTTGGCGTTCCCGCTATAAAACGAGATGAGGTGGGAGTCACGCTTTCGAAATTTGGCTTCGTGATCGTCATGGATGCGATTACACGCGATCTCGAAAGGGCAGCTCCTTGAACGCTGCTGTATGCCGATGACGTCATGCTTGCATGCGAAGACAAAGCAGAGCTCGAGCGACAGGCACAGGCGTGGTGTGATCGTTCAGCATTGTTCGGACTCAAGCTAAACGTCAAAAAGACGGAATACTTGACGACGGATGTGAATGAGCATAGATCCATTAAGATCAATGGTACTGAGCTCTCACGAGTTACATCTTTCAAGTATCTCGGATCAACAGTCACGTCCGATGGCAGTCTAAAGTTGGAGGTGAACGCACGTGTGAGTGCAGCCTGGTCGAAATGGCATTCGTTGACTGGGGTGCTCTGCGACAAGACAATTCCTGAGTACCTCAAGTCAAAGATGTATAGAGCAGTCGTCCGCCCAGTAGCGACGTACGGTGCTGAGTGCTGGCCTGTGACGAAGGAAATTGAAAGCCGCCTCAGTGTAATGGAAACGAAAATGCTAAGGTGGACGGCTGGAGTAAAGCGATTGGACCGCGTTCGCAATGAAACCATGCAACAAAGGTTCGGTGTCGCCTCGATAGCTCACAAGTTGCGCGGAGCACGTCTACGATGGTATGGTCACGTCCTTCGGGGTAACGACGACACCGTGTGTAAGATTGGCCTGAGTCTTGAAGTGCCTGGAAAACGGCCCAGAGGACGCCCGAAACAACGTTGGCTAGATACGTTGCATATGGACTTGAAGTTAGCTGGTGTCCATCCCGACCAAGCGTTTGATCGGGAGAAGTGGCGTCACCAGACCAGAAGAGCGGACCCCGCCACTAAGCGGGACAAACGCTATTGAAAATGATGATGTTCATTTGATATCAAAAGCGTCACGCTTCCCTAGGAGGGTGTCCAATCTGAAAATTGTCCAGTTTGAAGTGAAAATCGTATAAATTCCCATGCAAAGATAAGATAGATGAGCTAACCAGTCGAAGAACAGTCGTCTTTTCAACCTGCATCATTGAGCTTGCATTTACTTTCTTTAATAAACACACTGTAGAATGAAGCGTGGTCTGGGCGAATGACGTTGTGAACGTCCCAACTTCTCCAGGTTCTGAAGGAGGCAAATCTGCCAAAATATTAATCGGGACAAAGCTCTTAACAACATTGGCCGAACGCTTAGCAGGAACACCTTAATAAATTTTCGGTTTACATAAACCTATTAGGTCGGTGCATGCATGAAATAACCGATTTTGACTGAAAACTTTGACAGATCATAACTTTGCTTCGAAGGCATTTTATTAAATGAGGTAAGCACCCTTACAATTAAGACACTTTTTCCAACGCGGCAGCTCCCTAGATATTCCGTCTTTATAAGAATCAGTACTACAAGAATTAATAAAACATAAGAGATCATTTTCAACATCATCTTGGTTGCTGAATTTTTTATCCTTCGCGTGACCTAACATGACATGATCTGATGCTTGAAAAAATGATCGTGGGCAGGGAACAGATTTGTCGAATATGCTGGATGTGGCAGAGCTTCGTATCCGAGTTCATCCAGCTTCTGAACAACAATTTTCGAAACGTGCGAACTCGTGCTGTCATGCAGTAAGATTAGGCTTCTTCGATTAACCAAAGCCGGCGGTTTTTCAATCAACTTCTGGTGGATCACTTCAATTTCGGCACAGTATTCTCCGCTGTGATAGTCTCTCCAGCCTTCAAGAACTTGTAATGGACTGTACAGGCCGTTGTCAACTATACGTGCACCATCGTCTTCTTTGGATGGAGACTTCTTTCGAAACACAAGTGTCGTGCCGCTTCAGCATGTGCCCGGCGGTAAACTCGTGCGAGATCCATTTATACGGTTTCTTCACTTTTCCGGTCGCATTTAAATGGCGACTGATAGTGCTGCTGTCAACGCCAAAATGCGGTGCCAGCTCTCTCACAGTTTAATGCGGCTCCGCTTTCACCGCGGCTTTGAGTTGGTCGTCGTTAAGGAGTGATGGCGGCCTACCTCGGTCTCCACCTTCGAGACTTCTATCTCCAGATCGAAATCCTTCGATCCAGCGGCGAATTGTGCGTTCCTTAGCAAAATCCTCCCAAATGCAGTGTTGATGTTACGAACTACGGCTGCGGTGTTGCGTTCACTTTCCATTCATACATATAAGTAGAACACCCGAATATCGCGTTGTTTCACACTGTGAGAACGACGTCAAAAACTCAGCAAGAAGCAATTATGTCACAAAAGCTATAAATGGTAAGAAAGCTGAAATTCCGCGCTTTCAGAAACTATATGCAGTGCCTGAAACGGCGGGAACATTCGTAGCCGCGAAAAATCGACCAGAAATTGAGGTAGCAAAATCGGCCATTTCCTATGCAGTGACCTAATACATACTAGGGCACGCTTCTAGGGAAACCAAACCAGCACCGTGCCTCAAGTTGTCCCGTGCGTCCTTCTTTTTCGACAGTAGATGACCAGCGGATCGCCATGCAACGAACACCAGATCCCCAGCCTTTTAAAAGCGACGTCACCGTGTTTATCTGCTAGCGCACATCGCGAGATCAGTCGACTACATGACGGTCTGAGAGCCAAAGTCCGCCAGTTGTTGATTTGCACTCCACTCCGCCGCTCGTTTTTGCTCCGGGAGCTGTTCACGTGCGGCGCTCGATGCTCCAGTGGAAGAACCTCCGAGCTGAAAACAGCCTGATGTATCTATCGATCAGGTGACGGGAGCAGCGGATGTCTGACTGTTGAGAATGCCGTTCCGGCCAGACGCACTCCTCCGAAAAAGCTGATTGATCGCTCGACCACCTCTGAAAAGGTGCGCGGTTCCCGCCGTCTGGCGGTGGAAGGAACGGCGCTGCGGTCGACACTGTTCATGATCGTCGTCGCTCGTACCGTACTACAGCAGTCAAGTTCTATTCGAGGTTCTTTTTGTGGTGCGCGATGTTTACAATCAATCAAATGCGACATCTGTCAAGACCACCGCGTCGCCGATGAGGTCGCACAAGAACCATCGCCTTCTGCTTCGTCACTACTAGGCATCATCGCAAGTCATGCGAAGAAAACGTGACATGCACGCGATTCCCTTCAATGGAGAGGTGCATGTTTTGGGTGATAAGGGTCTGATGCCGGCGTGGTGAGCCGTGAACGTAGCAGAAGATCCGACTCAGATCGTGAGCCAAGGTAGTCCCTATGTGTAGACCATTCCCTTTCAGCAAAACTCTAATAGTGAATAGGGATAAGGCTTGTTGAGCCCGAGGTTAGGCGGTGAGCATATACACATTTCATGCTGATTCAGTGCGGTTTTTAAATCAGATAAGTCTCCCCCGCCACTCTAAATCGGTGAAAGGGTACTAGGTTGTTGCAAAAGCAATTGCCGAAATGGGCGGCGTAGTTCAAAATGTCGCAACTAATAATACACAAATACACAACATTATTCATCAAAATAAAAGACAAAAGCCAATAAAATCCATTCGATGCAGCACAGCTTTCTCAACGTTTCTGCAAGGCGTGTATCCCTCTACAATAGCAATCTAGATCACGAGAATCGAAGAACGTTTGAAGGTGGTCCAGATTATGAAACTGCTGCTCCATCGAGCTCGGAAAAGTGGTGGTCAGTTGTGGAGAGGTCTGGAGAAAAGAGAGGGTGAGGAAGAACCTCGATGGATGAATGCATCAATTCTGCCGGGTGACTTTCGAAGAACGAAGCCCAGCATTGTCATGAAGCAGTACGGCCCTTCTCTTCACCCTAGTGGCCACATCTTTCGCAACCTTTCAAACGATGCTTTGTACCACAACCAAACAGTTAGGATTTCCTGTGTAGGGTCGAGATCCGGAGAAAATGTGAAACCCTTATCATATTTTAATTGTGGTCGTTCTGGCAGAGTAGGCCAATCAGTTTTCGAGGGATGCGCCATGCCTTCTACATCGAAGGTGTGACATCTCGAAGGGACTATAGTGGACAGTAAAATATAACACAACGCAATGGCCTCTGGGAAAGACAGCCTCCCAATCCTTCCACCAGGAATCTGCTACACCAATTCACTTGCCTCATAAAGATGAGGGGATATGTGACCTGGGCTCGACGCGTACAGAATTCAGGCTATACGCAGGAGCCTGCGCCTCTTACCGGCTGCGCCACATGCACTGACGCGGGTCGCGCACCCATCCTGATTTTTGCCCGAAAAGTTTCACCCTCAGCAGCCCCATCATCTCCCCTATTCCAATCGCTTTCTTGCCCCTAGCGTTATCACAACAGACGATTCGAAAGGATTTTAGTGAACTGAAACTGCTTTTTCTTATACTCCAAAGACTACTCTTTTTGCCTCACATTTCCCTTTTGTAAAAGAAAATCTTTTTAATGAATCGCTCCTTTGCCTTGTGCACTGTATTCGCTTCGCTTTCATGCGGAACTGCTAGCGAGATAGCACCACCAATGTTAACGAAATGTTGTGGAAAAGAATCGAACAGCTTCCTAGTCTATCTACGTTGAAGGTGATTATATTACTTTTTCCATTTCTTGTCCAAGTACAATGTGGATGTCGAGACTCACATTTTTACTTCGATAATTTGCCCTAAAAAGAAATTTGATAAAAATAAAGAAATAAATGAAGAGGAAAAATAAGCGAAGCAATGAATGGAATTAATTTGAAGCCGTAAAACAATGAATTCTGACGAACCAAAGAACACCGTACGGAATATATCTGGACAGATGTTCTTGGAATCCAGGCTTGGGGCTCATGGACACAAAAAGTATCATTGTAGAGCATAACAAGGAGAATGTTTCATGGTTGCTGTAGATACCTGTTCGTCTTCGCCTTGGAAGTGCGGCTGCCTACCTCTTCCGAATACCGAGCGGACCACTTATTTTTAGATCAGCCCCTCATTTGGAATTCTAGAGTTGTAATCCTTCCCCCACACAATGCAAGTTCATGCGGCGGTCACCCGTTGCCTAGGAATTCACCTACGGGGGGGGGGGGGTACATATCTTGCGATGGAGAAGCTGATCCACATTGTCCAATGATAGGTTTTGGATAATCCTTGGCCAACTCGCGAAAGGTGTATCCGTACGGGTCCCTCTAGCTGCTCACTTTTCCCAGGGCTAATCCTCTCCTATGGTCGGTACACATTGCTCGGCAGGCAAATGGATTGCGTGTCCGTGCCGAGAAGAGCGTCGGGCCGTCGACGTCTCGCGAACGGCTGCTTGAAAAAATGCCCTTCCCATTTTTTCTATGGCTGTGCTCTAGGGCTCTGTGACTGGAAGTGCACCGCGCACTGGGGATTCCGATAACAGCGGCAGCTATGGCAATATGAAGCCGAAGCCTTTTCCGTGAAGGAAGCCTGGCCATAGCAGTTAGGAGGCCTGCGGGAAGAAGAGCGGGTCTCTGGGAACAAGTGGAGCAGCGGGTTTTGGGGGCGAAGGGATCCAATAGCCTTCCGCTGACGAACCAACTCATCCGTATAGATGGAGTGGTGATTCCAGGGTTCTACGGCTTTACTATTGTGAAATAATCACTTTTGTTTAATTACTGTAGAAGTGTAGTAGTATAGTCTGAGCAGGCCCCAGCTGTCGCGTGCGTCTCATTCCAAGTTGTTGGTTCCGATTTTCCGAGGCCAACGGAGCCTTCCATCCCTCCGGGCCGGCGAATTGTTGCCAGACTCGTCTGGGAAGGATCATGCTTTGACTCGTTCATCGGCTGGCAACAGCGAGGCATTTGTCTAACCAAATAGCATTCATGTTGCCTCCACGACATCGGATAGACGCAGTGTGCGTGGCGCATCTCACGATGGGATTGACTAACGCCAACCTTTACCTTTTATCCTTTAATTTTTTACTGTAAACTGGAAAGAATATATCCCATTAATATATGTTCAATATCCCGTATGACCTGTCGTCTGGGAAGAATCAGGCTGATCATCCAGTTGCTCGAGTTGGCGTCAGCAACGTCTCCGTTCTGCCTGTCGCGTGCCAGAGTGCTCCAGTGGATCCTTCTCGCGCAAACCCTATCTACTCCAAGACCCATACAGCGAGTGTCACCGAAGTGCACTACGCCACCAGCCTGCCTGATTATCTCTGACGAATCCTGAGATGAATTTTGCCCCATGGCAGATGTGATCGTTGCCTTGCCTGGTTTTGAGACCAAACCTGAAGAAGGAAGAAAGTCCGCTGTGCCGCTTAAAGTCTCTGCAGTACATTGTTTCCTACCAATGAGGCCAGGTTATTCATATTCTGGCTCTCCCACACCTGGTTGCTTGGCCCTTATCCTTGCAGTTTTACTCAACGGTCGAGCTCCACTACATATATGATCTCCTTTTTCTATCCTACCTACCATAAACCCATCACCTCTTGTATGGTTGCTTCAATGGGAGCACTAAACAAATGTGTAAGTTCTGCGATTCACCTCTAACGGCAGGTGGGAACTCCATCGATACTTCCACTCTCTCAGAAACACTGAAACATGGGAAAAACGTTCAGATCTTTTGTTGGATCCGCAAATAGAGTTGGAGCTGTTACCCTCGGCCCGAAACGCTCCAGCTGTGCTAAAGCGTGTCTCGACATTCTTGTTCCTCTTTCCTCATGTTTGGAAAGTTTTTTGCCCTAATTAAATAGCAGAATTCCTGTAACATCGGATGACAGTCTGTGCCACGTGAAAAAATCAAATCCACCGGACATAGTACAATTCGGATGCAAATTCCACCCGCGAAATGCGAGGCGTAGCAGTCCTTACATGAGCGAGAACATTCTCGTGTTTCTTCTGAGAAATTAGGTAAATGTTCGCTCCCACCTTTCTCAAAATCAGTTTCCATTCTGCTCTGCATTTCAACTCTTGGACTCTTGAGCTGGTTCGGGTGGTTAGGTGCACTCTGGGCCTGTGGTTTTTTTACACAAGTTCAACTCCTCCTAGTGTGCAGTCTGCAAGGCTCGATTGCTCCAGAAGTCTACTGCAGAATGATATCACTTCAAAGATCAAGATGTATTGTGCACTCATGATGGAGAGCAGAGCTGATTCACAGTGGATGAAGTGCCAGACGTGGCCTATGAATTCCAATATCCTGCAGCGCTCTTTACCAACTCATAGCAACCACACCTGTACTTAAAGCACTTGGACTTAGCACACTTAGCATAAGTGAGTGCAGGATTAGCTGTAGCGCACTCATTATTGCAAGCTGAAAGCAATCAGTCATGCGGAAAGGTGATCAGAAATCGTGTTCCCGAAGGGCTGCACTTTTGCTGCTCGCTAGGATAATGAATTCGAGCCTTTGGCGAATACTGCACTTTGGCTGGGGAGTCGTCCGCCACTAGTAGGCGCACAGTTCGGGTTCAATTTGCGCCGATACTTGTCAAGATGACAGAGGGTCTCCTGTGTTCCGAGCTTCGATGATGCTGGATGACGAGAGATGTCAGCGGGTTGGCCATGCTGTCGAAAATTAGGTGGACCAGCCATGCAGCGTGTTGGTTGCGGCAGTCGCTGCACGACAGCTATAACTGGCTGTGTTCCGCGGGACATTAGAATAACAATAGAACGTCCATCGTCGCGTAGGTTAGACGCCTTGGTGAAGACCATGAGGGAGACTTGTGGCGGACGACCTCCGTGTCCTCTCGGCCAGACTTGCAGCATAGGCGGGACGAATTGAGATGTTGGTGGCGCCAACTCGAAGAAGTCATCGAAGAACATCTCGAAACGAGATGCAAATGATGCAGCGGGTCGTTGAAAAATCGGAAGCGTCAGTGGTGGATCCCTATGCTTAGCATTCGCTTGTTCTATAGATCGGGTTATTTATTTATTTATTTATTTATTTATTTATTTATTTATTTATTTATTTATTTATTTATTTAATTATTTATTTATTTACTCAGAGCATAAGCATGACATTCACGCGCAAAACAAATGAGAAAAAGCAACAAGTTCCACCAAAAAAGTCACCAAACAACAACCAGACGTAGACAAGAGGCACCTGTAATTCTGAAGTCAGCTATGAACAGAACTGAGTCAACAGCAAAATTTAGTCAACAGAGATTTCTTGAAGACACACATGGTTATGGGTTGTAACGAGCTCAACAACCATCTTGCAGAAGTGGAAAATTGGGCTATGCCTGAGGAAGTCAAGCTCATCAATCTCTATTCTGTACTACCACCCGTGGATACGTGGTAACGCAATCGGAAGAAGCGCTGGGGAATCGATCCTAGTCGGAGGGGCATCGCTAATAAAGCGAAACTAACGTAAACAGTGAGTGTCTCCTGGCAAGGAAATTGCAATGAGGGATACTCTCGTAGGTCTATTGTCTCTATAAATGCGGTACTGTCTATGCAAACTAGTTTGTTTCAGTTCTGTCGCCCTTGTCCAGGAGTCAGACTGGACTGCCACCCGCGACTAGGATAGATCCATTCCGGCTATTGCATGCACTCTGAATCGGGGCTCTTCGTTCGGCTTCCGCCCAGGCCAAACAAGCTTTCCATTCGTCCCGGGTCAGCGAATAGGTACCAGACTTGTCAGGCACTAACCTACACATATACATAGGATAAATACCGGAATTCATTGTATAAGTCTAATACGCTCTACGTTTTTCGCTAAACCTACGTAAAAATTACGGACGAGTCTTCACACGAGATTGCGATCATGCTCGCCGACCCGAGTCATGCATTTGCCAGCCTCTCGAGAACTGATAATGACCTTGACAGCCTTCCTAACGTTAGAAACAAGTAGTGTTCGGTGCTCTCTTGAAGTGACGCTTTCAACCGAAAAATTCACACGCGATGCCAGTTGATCCCTGAACCTTGTGCGTGCCAACACACGGCACGCTGGTGCAAATCACGTCTCTGATGGAGTAGCCACGGTCACCATGCATGGTTTCGTAGCGGTAGCTCGATTTCAAACTCCCATCAGAGCAGCTCGGCCGGAAGCGGGACGCCACATTAGTGCAAAGTATACATTGGATCCGATCAAAAATCTTCGGATAATTGGATGATTCAGATTGTTGCGATTTTGCGGACCCCGGATTTTTGGATGATTCGGATAAGGGCGATTTTGCGGACCCCGGATTTTTGGATGATTCGGATGAGGGCGATTTTGCGGATCCCGGATTTTTGGATGATTCGGATAAGGGCGATTTTGCGGACCCCGGATTTTTGGATGATTCGGATAAGGGCGATTTTGCGGACCCCGGATTTTTGGATGATTCGGATAAGGGCGATTTTGCGGACCCCGGATTTTTGGATGATTCGGATAATGGCAATTTCGCGGAGACCGGATTTCGAATATCCGAATCGGATATCCGACTCATTTAGGCAAAATGCAGTTTATCAGAATTCTACCGTTCTTTAAAGAGGAATCCATCCTTCAGTAACAGCGACACTGCGTGTATTGAAAAACTCTCACTTCTCGTCAAGGAAGGAAACATCAAAGAGCTGGACCATTCCAATCAGGGATGGGCAAAAATTCCGTTTCCATGTTCGAATTTCGGTTTCCGACCGTTTTTAGTCCTTCCGTTCCGTTCCGCGTTCCACTC
The DNA here is from genome assembly GCA_947359475.1 of Heligmosomoides polygyrus bakeri. Classification (NCBI taxonomy): domain Eukaryota; kingdom Metazoa; phylum Nematoda; class Chromadorea; order Rhabditida; family Heligmosomidae; genus Heligmosomoides; species Heligmosomoides polygyrus. The sequence goes on along the minus strand of OX375865.1, from coordinate 32,249,840 downwards.
TTTTTTGGGCCGGAAGACGGAACGGAAATGGTGACTCATCACTCGCTGATTGCTTGCTTTGCACTGCCTTCGTTCACCTCTTGAACATAATCTAGAGGCTGAAGAAAGAGATTAACTATGCGTTTGTGATTGTGTTTCTTTCAAAGCGATGGTGCATCCTGATGTCGAAACAGTAACCAAATTGGATTCTTTTTCTGTTCTTGAAAAGATGTACTATCGAATAGCGTCGGTCCACAAAGGTTCCATGAGTGTTTGAGTAAAGGATCAAACTCCCTGTCCGTAGCAGCTTATCTTTTTCCCTAGTAATCGTAGGTGTGGCCTGGAGCAACAAATCTAGATCAGTGTTCTATAAACACTCTCAGGCTGCTAACAATGCGCTCCATAGGGACATTGGTTCTATCCTAGTCGGAGGAGGGCATGCGGTGCCTTGTCTCTCCAATCCCCTCCTCCGAGTTTGTTTCAGAGCTTCAGCTGCTGCCAAATGATACAATGGTACCCATGCGAACTCAGAGCGTGGGTGTCGTGTCGTGAGGCTAAATGCAACTGTAGCCTTAACTCTGTTCCTTCCTAATTGGGATAGACCTGGAACATTCAATAAGACCGGTTAAGTGCTATGAGTGGAGAAACCTCTGACATCTTACTCCTCAGCTGGGTTGATTGCGTTTAAAATACTTTTTTCCTATTTACAGAGAGATTTTGCACAAACTTCGATTTGTTACACCAGTAATGTTTGAAAATCATCTTAGTAATAATACGATTACAAGGATTTTTATTGTTATATGTTGCTGAAAAGGAGTCGCATGCTGTCTTGCCCGCTATCCAAATTCGGTAACGGCAAATCAATTATTAATACCATTATGGATATATGATCATTTCCGTTTCGGCGTTTCGTATTTCGGTTTCACCCATTTTTGAGCTCTTCCGTTCCATATTCCGTCTTCCGTTTTTCTTTAAGAAATTCCCTCACATCCCTGATTCCAAGATGAATTATTCTAAGATCCGGGCTTTCCAAAATGCCATTATCAAATAACGTAAATTGGGTCGGGGGGGGGGGGGGGGATCATCACGTATTCAACACTTTTCCTCCTTCATAAGAAGGCAGAAAAATGTCGAACATCAGAAATGGTCTAACACAGTTCATCATGTGGTAGACACAAGTGTTGAATAACAGTTTCAATTTCATGCAGCACAAAGTGCTGTATGGAGCTGTTCTACATGGTGACCCCCTCGACCCAATTTGCGCCGAATGCTACACAATGTGAAATAGCGAAATGCCGATCAGAGGGCATGCGTAATCCCTTCTCTGCCTCAGTCCCCGTCCTTGCTCCCCCGGCAGCTCCACATGGTATTTGAAGGAAAGGATGCCAAGATCGACGCTCAGCAGCGTGCTAACTGTATTCAACGTCACTACGACACTATTTTACAGTGGGGCGCGAAAACGTATGACTCAGCAGCGTGCCCGCACGCGAAATTCGTTTTGAATGCACTTTTATTCGAGATGCGCGATTTCAAAATGGAGCGAGGAAATTGAACGGGTTATCCGAAATTATCCGATTTTATCCGAATCATCCAGGGTCCGGATAATTGGATGATTCGGATAATGGCAGTTTCGCGGACCACGGATTTTTGGATGATTCGGATAAGGGCGATTTTGCGGGGACCGGATTTTTGAATGATTCAGATAAGGGTGATTTTGAAGACCCCGGATTTTTGGATGATTCGGATAAGGACAATTTCGCGGTGGCCGGATAATTGGATGATTCGGATCGGAATATCCGAATCGAATATCCGAAAATGATTCATTCGGATCCAATGTATAGTGCAAAGGCATGCCGCGTCCTAGCCGCCTTCGCCGTCGTGCCCGGGGCAGGTAAGTGTTGATTCCTGAGGTTTTCCTCCCCCTCCTTCGATGCGGCGCCACCAGCGATTCGTGCACGGCTAAAACTATGTCCTAGGCCCGCGAAAACTCCTACCATTCCGCATTCACTCTTTCACGTACTTTTAACGGAAAGTTGATCTCTTTCCAAGTTACCCCAACGAAGCGGGCTGCGTGGCGCACCCCGAACATTATCGACGTTCCTCATCATTTATTCTGCGGAAATGAACCTGGCGAAGGCTATTTCTGACGTAAGGTCATATGAGGTATGTCCCCTGGCTGTTTTGCTAGCTCACAAAGAATTGCGCTCGTGCATCTCCTAGCTGAAAACGAATACACTGCGCCGCGTCAGCATGTCTCCATGGCCCAGTCGCCCGTCTCCGACCGGGAATTCCGCTCCGGGCTCGTTCAATCAGTCGTGGAGAAGATCGTGTGTCCTTTTGCGCGACGACGCTAGTGCAAACCGCCGCCGCCGTCGCCGTTGCGGCTCGAATCCAGTCGGGCCGCCGCCGCCAGTCAGATCGAGCTGCTGCCGCACAAGTGCATGCGGCGCGCGACTTTTGGGACAGGGCCGGGTGCCCGCGATCTCAGCCGCCATCACTCAGTCCATCGACGAGTTGTCAATATTTTCACCGCGAACAGCTCTGCGCGGCATTCGTTTTTCTGCCGCGATCGGCTTTAGGGATCTGGTTCCCCGATGGGTGGTGGTACACCTCATGGCGAGGACTACGGTAGCGATCACAGCGACTAGTTCGCGCCTCGACACGAAGTTTCCGTAACGACCGGTGGGAAGTGCGCGGCCCGCTGCTGCTGTTGCTGCGCGCAGCGGACGACGTGCTCGTCTCGGGCGGCTGCCCTACTGGGTCACCGTTGATGCGTGATGCGGATGAGCGTGATGGTGGGTTGATGACCAGTCAGAGTACGCTACCGTAACCAGGACGGTGTTTCCTGATACGATGAAGTACACCCTCGCGGAATTTGTTGTGCAACCAGCTAGAGCCATTAGTGGTCAGAATACGACACAGCAGTGTTTTTGAAAGGACGACCCATGGGGTGTGATGTACAGTATTGACGCTATCCCATAACCGTGTCCTCCGCTCGAAAAACCATCCACACTCGCTTGTACGAGTAGTATCGTCCATGTCATAGGCGCCACTTATAGAGGAGGGTAAAAAGGTCGTCGTCATTAGTTAAACCTTGACGTGCGCGACGTGTGTTTTCGACATCTACATCTGTTCTCGTGGAGGCTATTTGAATTGGAATACAGTGACTTACGATGGTCAGCCGATTTCTAGTCCAGTGTTTAGCTTTCCCATACAAGCGTGGTAACAATTCACAGAGTCCGTATGGATGGAAGACCTAAACATTTCGGCTGGAAGGTACCTAAACCTAGGTTGACGACTCGGGATGCGCGCAACAGTCAGCGCCTCTTCCGGCTGCGTTACTGGTTCTTTCGTGAACCGGAATAACCCTGGCTCTGACAACTGTTCGAGTAACGGTTCGTATCTTCGCCATTCTAAGCTAGTGATTTTTCAATATTTTCTTTGACCTAGCCTTATGGCTCAAGGTAAACAGGATAAAGGTCGACGTTAATTAGTGTGAGATTCTCCAGGCATTTTACTTCTTAGCGTAATTGCCTATGCAATAAACCTGTTGCCAGTCGTTACAGAAATTCTCTCACTCTTTTGGTGCCAGTTCATCAGCAACGGTGAGATTGAACGCTTGGAACGGGACCCGAACTATGGACCAGTTCGCAGTGCAAGCGATAGTCAGCGCATCTCCTGCACTCTGCAAGCACCGTTATAAACTACACCCACAAAGCTCTGCTGTCTTCAAATAATAAAGGCTATGGATAAATGACGTCGTTAATTACTCCCTCACATGGATGCGACACTTACTCTGCTTCTACGGAATGTCGCAGAAGCAATTCGAATACGCAGTTAACCTTCACAATGACCTGCTGTGATCAGCCGATGGACAAGTCGGTGTTCTTTCCTGACAAATCTGGTACCAACTCAAAGTGATGGTAGAAGACGTGGGTGGCCCGGACGGAATTCGAACCAAGGACATTACATATTCGAGGTGTAGGCGACAGCCCACTAGCGAAACAATGCGCTCTTTAATTTGAGACGTTTTCAAAACCTCACAGAATGGCTAGTGCAGTAAAGTAGCTCTGTAGCAGGTGTTTCAATATGAACACCTTTTTTGACCAGTGGGCACGATGTTGTCTAGTTGGGCTTTAATACTATTCAGCTTGATTTCACCAATAAAGGGTAAAGGTTGAACAATGGATGAAGGGTGGTGTGAGTGATTCCCTCTCGGGATGCTCACAAATTCCTCTTCTACGCGATGTCATGAAGGTAGTTTGAATAGTTGGGCTGTACAATGACTTGCGGCGGCCAACAGATGGACAACAATTTTATCCTTCCCGAACAACTGTGGCACCAATTCACCGACCCCGGAGGGATGGAGGACTTGGTTGGCCTAGGCGAGAAATTCAGACCATGACCCTTCAATCGGGGAATAGTTGACAGCAGGCACCTCCTCCGACAGCGCTACCGCGAGCCTGTCTGACAAAGATCTTTTCGAAAATGGAAATCGTGTCCGAAACCAGGTCTACGTTCATGCTTCTGAAGTACGGACCTTGTGTCAGTTGTGAAAAGTTGCAGCAGAGCCTATATCTGTGAACATCCTCCCTTAGCGTTTGGCCCTTGGAACAAGTCGGAATTCACATGTATCAGTTGTCGTCCCGTTGATCATCGACTTCCTCGAGCGGGCGCCAGCGCTAAGTCTCCATTCGTCCCTGTCGCGTGCCAGAATGCTCCAACGGATCCTCCACGCTCGTAAACACGAAGAACCTCATATCGTTGGTTCAGGGCTTTCAAGAAGAAGTCCGACCAACCCGTTGGTGGGCTATGCATTTGGAGTTCTTCGGTCGGAATGAAGCCGATAATTAAAGTTCAATTATTAGGTTGGTGCATAATTTTTGTTCACAAAGGAGTATGATTTTAAAGCATTATTTTCTTTGATAAAGGAAATCATCCATCAACAACATAATCACCGTTGGTATGCACCGCTAAGAGCAAGCGATTTCTTAGGCAAGGTTTCAATTTCCTTGCTCCAGAAAGAATGAGGCTGAGAGTCAAAAAAGGAAATCTCATTTTTTGTCGTGATTATCGAACTTTTTCTAGCGTAGATGCTCACGCGCTTTTATGTACCCGTCTGTTGGAAAATTCTGGAACCTATACGCTGTATTGTATACGTCCTAGGAAATCCCCGAAATGCGTTCAAGAAATTCCGAATAAACCCAAATGTGGACAAAAATTATACACCAACCTAATAGATTTGGGTACGTTAGATCAGCCCGACCGCAGGTTGCCTTCCCATGCCTGGTTCCGAGCACAGAAACCGTGTTCATGTGAGTGTTCCTCGACCACGTGCAATCTAGGAGCGGGCACCAACCTGCTTAGTATTCATCCTACTATAAAGGCTGTGTGGTCCATTTACAAAGTCATCGATTTCCTCCTGTTTTCTAGGCCTCCATCGTCCTCGACCTTGTTGAGACACGAAGCGCTCCTGTTCTGGAAGCTGCCTACCTTGTCTAGCGAAGGAGGAATCCTAGTCGAGAATTCCATCCATGCCTGTATCCTGCCTTCTTTGAGGACAACGCCGTTGTGTTCGGCGCCCGAAGTAGTAGCGACTGCGATGACTCACTCCTGTTTCCGACGACTCGCCCTTGCTGATCGATAGTGCTCGATGGTGTTGTGTTCCAACGAACGGAACGCTTGGTTTCTCGTTCTCTCACCCTGTCTCGATTTTCGATCACCAACGAATCTCGCGGTCTGCAGATCCGCTTGGCCCGTTTATCTTGCACCACTTCTGAAACCGTTGCAGAATTGCGGCGTCAAAACCGCTGCACGGAGTGTCATGGTGTGTATGTGATGCATCGGTGCGTCTGCTAGCGTGCTTCCGCGTTCGACGAGTTCTCCTGATCGCGATCTGTAGTCGTCGAAATCGTCGTCGTCGTCGTCTGCGTTTTTCAGTCGTCGCTGCAGTCGTCAGATCTCTGCTGTCCTATCAGCGGTGGCAGTGCCGCCGCGGCTCGGCTGCGGCGAACCGGCCGACGGCGGTCTAGAATTCCAGCGAGGCACTCGAAAATATTTACCACGAACGGTCGGCCAGAGTTCTCTTTTCTTGGGATTGCTGCTGCACGGAATCTAAACAGCGGCAATGTCGCCCTTGCACTTTTCCCCTGCAAAAGCGATGCAGCAGGCAGCAGCACCAGCCGGCCAGCGTTTGATGGTCTGACGACGGTGCTATCGCTACAGGAAGGCCCATGCTTGCAACAGTGGCAGTTAATGCTAAAAGACAAGGTTTGGTCTCTTTCTTCCCGTTTCCTGATGCTCTGGCTAACCTCCATATTGCCATTTTTCCGCCCATCCTGCGGCAAGTCTGCAACATGTGTCAAAAATTCTTCAAAAGATTGTTTAAAGTAGTTTGTTATTATGGAAAACCAAAAACATTCTTGACGAAAAATCACAATATTGGAGACGGCCGCAGAATAAATGAATTCAACTAGAATCTCGTGAGGTACAGAAGTATTAGAAGCAGACCTGAAGACTTCTATATACCCATCTATTTTTCAAAGGAAACGGGTGGCGCAGCTGTAATAGGCGCCAGCCTTCGTGAGCTCTTCGAATCGGACTCCGCCCATGCCAACTAAACCTTTCATACCTCCGTGCTCAATGAATTGCTACACACCAGGTTTGTCGGGGAAGGATCAAATACTCCCATGTCGCTCGGCTGAAAGGATGAAGGATGGCGTTACTGAATCCGTTCGAGATGCAGCATTCTACTTCAACGCGATGTCGTGGAGGCGATTTGGATGCGTATTTGGTCTGCGCGGTGACTTTTACATAGTTTCCAGCCAACAAACAATTCATTGCTTTATCCTTCACAGTCAGGTCTGCTACCTGCTACTGATCATCCACCTCAGGAGGAATGGAAGGATTCGTTGTCCTGGTATCACAGGTGCAAACGACAGTTGGCCCTCTTCTGACTGTGCTCCACGCGCCATTTAAATAATAATTACTGTAATTAACTTGTAGCATTATAAAAACAAACTGTATACCGTGGATGTTCAGTTCGACCAAACAGCGCCGGTGGTGTAAGGCGAACACCGCTGCCCGGAAAGCAGAAGATGCGGGTTCGAGTCCCGCCTGGCGCAAGAGTTTTGATCGCAACTAGACATCCATCTAACAACTTGTATCTTCTATACCAGCCGCTCTAGGCTCAAGCAAAGTTAAAAACCATTACTTCGAGTGCCTTCAGCTTGACCGGTTTCATGCTGATATCAGCGGCCGGCTCGTGAGTGCTGATAGGTGAGTACTTGCTAGGAACTGTATACCTTCTTTGTACAATTTGCAAATAGCTGTTTAAAATATTTTTTGCTTAAATGAAGATGTTATAATAAAACGATTCGAGTGAAGGGACGAGAGCGAATTAGTTTTTCGACATGTTCTTTTATCCCCTCATATTATTTCAATTTGTATGAAAATAAAAAGGAGAACGAGAAGATGGAGCCCGTGTGAACTTGTGGTAGAGCATCATTCTGCATCACTTCACATGTCATATCGGATTCATATAGAACACTTTCAAATGGCCAGTCTTGAGAGGAGAACCGGTGTCTGAAGGCAGTCTGTGTTAGATCCCCTTCCTTTCCTTCCTCTAGCGCACGTGTTTCATCGTTTTCTTCATCTTTCTTCGAAACGAGGCCTAGCCAGTCGAAAACAATTTTTCGCACCTTTCCCGTTCGCTGTCTAAAAAATGGCAATCAGTTCGCCGGCAGCTTATTTGCCGTAGGTGTAATACTCCATTATCCGGTATTTTTTATATAGAACCCCAAGGGTGCTTGCAAGAAAAAGAATGCATGGTTAACTAGAAATAGAGCTAATGTTGTATCCTTCCATTGTGAACGCAGAGCTTATTGAGTTTTTAAGATGGTCTGATATGAATCTTGTCGCTCACAAAACTGCACAACATTGAAATAATGCCGATCCTCCGCGAAAAGAGAAACTAGGATATGGATAAAGGATAGAGGTCGGTGTTAACCAATCTCTTTTGTGGGATGCGCCATCCCACGCATTCTACGTCAGCGGCCTGTTGTGGAGGCGACTTGGTTGCGTATGTGGCTTATACGCTACTTGTGGTGGCCAGCCGATGGACAAGTCAGTATTTTGCCCTTCTCCATTTGGCATAGTTCACAGATCCTAGAGGGATGGAATGATGAGTTAGCTTTTTGTTGTAGGAACGCAGAGGGAACCTCCTTTGGGCAGCCTCTAACCTCTCTATTCTCTAGAAACCTTGGAATAGTTAGTCGCAGTTGCAGTAAAATTTAGTGAGATATACGCAAGATTTCTGGTGTTCTTTCACCAGAAATCTTGCGTATACCTCACTAAACCATCACCTGAGATTCAAGATTCTGTTACGACGGCACAGAGGTATTTGAAGACCAGTTGTCGGTCGGCTTCTATGTCGGATTAGAGCAACTTCTTACAAGGAAAGGTTCCCAACTCAAGGTGATGCTGTTTTGATAGGATGTAGGACCATGTAAGCGGAGTCCAGAATTATACTTAGTTTTTCCTGAACGCTTTTTTAGAGACCTGAAAAAGAGGTGTGAAAACGTGTATGCAACAATGATGAAGTCCTGTGACACCCCACGAAGTGTGTCTCGGTAGTGCAGTCGGTAGGAGTGCCGCCTCATAGTAGCACACCGGCGGGATTTTGATTTCGAACCCGCGTACTGCCAATGTTTTTGCACATAGCTTATTGTTATTACTTTTCATGATCACAGGAGTCAATTTTGGATCATCAGTACCTACAACAAACCAAGGCTATCTTCTTACGCCTTCATATGTGCTAGTTTTTTTTGGGTGACAATTTGTCGATGTTCACCCAGGGGCCGTATTCATCAACAATTAAACCCGTGGGTATGCGGGGTATAAGGGGTAGGGATGAGATAAAAGTCAGGTAGAGATAAGGTAAGCGTCAGAGACGCAGGCCTCATCGTGGGTATCTCTACCCCCTATACCCGTGGGTAGTCGATGATGAATCCGGCCACAAGACCCTTCTCTACACCCACGTATTACGCGTTTATCGAAGAAGTGGTCATTCATTCCCAGGGAAAAGAATGTTCCTCACTGGTTTTTGTAAGATGCTTCTGGTGTGACTCGCGCTTGTGTTTTACTTGTTTCATAGACTTGTATCATAGCTGTTGACTAAAAGGGAAGAGCAAGACAGGACTTTTTACTTCCAGAGAAATGATATGGTGCAGGTGCGCATTGTTGAAGAACCAGCACATATGAAGGCGCAAATAGACAGCCTTGGTTTGGTTAATCATTGATGGTCTAAAATTGACTCTTGTGTCATGAAGAAGCTTGATAACAACAAGCTAATATGTGCAAAAATACTAACAGTACGAGGACTTGAACTCAGAAGCCTGTGTGGTTCTATGAGGCCGCACTCTTACCGACTGCACCACCGAGGCACACCTCGTCGGCTGTCACAGGGGTTGGTCATTGTTTCGTACACGTTTTCACACCGCTTTTTGATGCCTTTAAGAAAGCGCTCAGCAAAAACTGACTGTGGTTCTGCACTCCGCTCACAGGGCTCTACACCCTGCCAGAATAGCATCGCAAAAGCTCACCTTGAGTTGGCAACATTTCCTTGTTAGAATGCGCCGTGTTTTGTACACTTGTAACATTCGAAACTTCTTTGTGCTTATCTCCACCATTTCTGCCTCCTGCTAGATGCGGATGTTCTCTGACAGAAAGCGGCCAACAGGTCAGCTTGACCATTCCCTCCGGCAAGTAGAGCCACGGTCTCTTGGTACTACGTCCTGCACTGATTGATGAAACTGAATGTTGAACGCGATAGTAACGAATATCGACCACATCATTTCTGTTCCAAATCGAATGGCGTCCCCAGGTTGTGGACTAGCCTGCCCTGATATCAGACTTCTGAAAAGTGTTATAAGAGTCATATTGCACCCAGCTGTATTTGAAGAAAATCTGCTACAGGAGTAACATAGATGCACTTATCACAGCTGAGGAAGATACTCTACGAGCAGAAGTCACGAAGGGCTCGATTCCGCACCGATGTCAGATCGACTTCCCACAGTTCGGAACGGGATCTATGAGGTCATGCGCTGAGACTTCATTGCAGGGAAAATTGCGATCGATCCGCGTTCCGATCAAGTAACCTTCGTCAACTGTTATACATCTTGAACTCATGTGCATCTGCATGCGCACCCACGAAAGCAAACAGATAATAGGGTTCGTGGCTCATCCAGAACAGCTGAACCAGCTCAAAGTACGACGTTTTAGCTTCCCTACCAGGGTTGTGGAGATTTTGTTGATAAAGGACAAAGGTTGGGATTAATCATCTTCGCATTGCGGTATGTGTCATGCACTCCATCTCCACGGGATATCGAGAAGCAATTTAGGGGTGTATTTGGCCTATACAACGACCTGAAGTGACAAACCGCTGCTCGAATCAGTGTTTTATCTTTTCTGACAAGCCCGGTACCAATTTACCGGTCCAGGAAGAAGAGCTGGCTTGGTCGGCCTTGACGCTGGACGATCGTTCAGTTGATTCAGGCGTCGATCGTGATCCGTCCCCTCCAGATTGCCTCACGACTACGACTCAAAATTTTCAAAACAACGAAAATCCCTCACGACGGGCTTCTGCACTGGGATGTTGAAGCCCTCAAAGCGGGCTAGTCTGGTCTCAGTGAGCGGGACGAGGTTCCGCGCGCCCGCTCGCTCGATCGCAAAGGTCTACCGGAGGTCCGCGGAAAAAAGCGGCCGGCGTTGCGCCCCGGTTGATGACTAGAGTTCAAAGTGAGGGCATCGGGGCGGATAGTCGCCACAGGAAGCGAGGAGAGTCGCGAGAGACGGACGGAATGGAACGGAACGGAACGACGGACGCACGACGGCGACGACGACGATGGATTGATTTTCATGTGCTGTTAGTGGAGTGCATGCGGCGGACGGCCGAGGCCACGTTCGCAAAGTTCAGTGACCGAATCCGGACGCAGTCGGACGACGACGAGCTGCGTTCGCCGCACGCGGCGCCGCGCCCAGCGCCTGAAGAAATGCTGCAGCACTACACGCGCACACGCGCGGAGGGTGCAACCCGGTTTTTCGCCGCTCCGTCGTCCGCCGCAACGCGTCGACGTCGCGCGCGTCGGCCTACGGTAGCGCAGGAGCGGAGCGCCGTCGATCTTTGGTGTAGGAGCAGAAGCGGCAGGCGGCGGCTACGACGACGTGCGCGTTAGTCAGATGGCGTTCGCGCTCGGCATTCAAAGTCCGCCCGTTCCACGGCCTAGTGCCTGAGACGCTATCATCTGATGCGGACGTGAGCAGCGCCGCTATCGCCGATACAGTCTCCAGCGACCGACGCTCTGAAACCGGTAACCCCCGCTGATCTTCTCCCACTTCCGAGTTGTGGTTTCCGAAAAACCCCCGAAATAGGGCACTATTGCTCCGTTTGAGCATCGGACGGCTCGATTCGCTCTGTTGTTGACTGGCTGCGTGGTAGCGATGCCCTTTTTCAATTAAATCTCTGCTGCACTTATCACGCCCTTCAGAGCAAGTTCGAAACCCTGCTGCCAGGAGAAGGCTTGGTCCTAGTGATCAACACATTCGGCTTCGCTCTCCCTTCCCACACCATTGTGGACCGCCTCCTCTCCATGAGGAGGCGGTCCACAAGTCCTTTGATCTCGCTTTTTCTATTCTGCAATCTCCCCTTTGTCAAACGCTATAATCATTGTCCGATTTCGTCATGAATCTGCGTTCTACACCAAAGTTTTTGGCTTTACTTCCTCGTTCATTTAGGTGAAATCAGAAAATAAGCACAACGTATTCGGGCTTCCGAATGGCATCTCAGCTACTGACCAACACTTTCTTTTTTCTATTTCCGATGAATCCAGCTCTCCTCCAATGAGAGCCAGCGAGGCATTTTACGTAACCTACCCACCTGGCTCATGTAGCAGTGCTTCTCGTCTCTGATCTTCAGGAAGGCTCGTAGCTCCAAAGGTGCTTTCTCACTTGTATAAATTGATCTGCTGCCAGGATCCTGCTCTTGGTTCCTAGCTGCGCAACTCTATTCACTCGTTCAGCCGGCTTCGTAGTATCGAGGGTTTTGGGTCGTAGTTCTTCGCTGAAAGAATGGTGGAGTCGATGAAGTGCGCCATAAGTTTTTCGTCTTCTTGCATCATCTTCTTTCCTTCACCCCACCCTGTCCATCGAAAAATCGGGACTGGTGTGCCCGTCAAGCCTTTCCGCTACTCATCTCATGTCAGCGGAGCAGGTTTATGGCCGTGAAATTTCTCGTTCGCTCTCAGTTCTCCAAAATTCTCACGGGTGTTTAATTTCCAAGGAAGTGCTTGTGCGTCTCTTCCACTTGTCACGCTCCCCCACCCACGTGCACGTTTAACGATTTCCAAGATGTATTTATGTACATTCATATGGGCGGGCGCTTGTAGCGCAGTCGGAGGAGGCGCGACTGCCGCGTGCACCCGATACCAGGTTCCTGGTTCGGATCTCCCGCCCAGGCCAACCAAGCCTTCCATCCCTCCGGGGTCGGTGAATTGGTACCAGACTTGTCTGGGAAGGATAAAGCGCTGACTTGTTCATCGGCTGGCCACGCAAGTCATTGTATGGCCATATACGCATTCATGTCGCCTCCACGACATCCCGTAGAAGTAGAATGCGCTGGCGCATCCCAGAAGGGATGGAGTAACGCCGTCCTTTATCCTTTATCCTTTACATTCATATGGGCGCTCAGCTGTTCTCCGAAACTCCTTCATAAAGCATGTTCTTTGGAGCTCGAAAACGCGGAATTCAGGAGCAAAAAAACAGTTCGTCATTCAACGAGAATGGAAGATTCGCTAAATTTGGCAACGATTTTTTTTTTGCTGGAATTCAGCGCTCGTTCTCCCTTTGCGATTTCAGTACGGCTAAGTCAGCGGCGTTTTCTTTTTTTTGTGAATTCAAGTATTTCTTGTACAACAGTCGGCTTTGCGTTCCACTTTAACAGCTGCCACCTTCTCGACTTATTCCTTTGGAAGAGCAGCTGTTTCCGATGCGCTTCGCCACCCCATTTCTATGCCCACATGACGTCACTGTTTTTGTTTAGTGATCCAAAATAGGACCTTCTGTATGAATGAACTCGCTGCAAACGCTAATAATGATATGGGCAGAGAGGCTGTGTAGGTGGAGTCCGTCCAGATCACTCCCATCGTTTTGCTCCCCTTCTTTCGGAGCCACTTATTGTCGGGCAGCCGAGGCTGTCTTTTATCGTACTCGTACCGGAGGTCGGTGAAGGAAGATGGGATATTCCCGGCTTCCTAGCCTGGCAAAATGTGGAACATGAAGCGGGAAGGAATCCTCCGCATTGATCGCTAGTCAGAAACCACCTCCGCTTCTTATCGACCTTCCATCACTGTCCTCTTGTCCGCTCAGGAGGCCTGTACAGAGAACGATGACCGCCGCATCCAAAGGACCTCGTTCCGATCGCATGCGAGGGCGACATTATCGGCGTCCGTTGTTGTTTAGGCACCCCCTAGAGCAGCCGACGAATTAAAAGGCCTCCAGATTCCTCACCTCAGCTCTTATCCAAATCACGTGTGAGTGTTCGCGTGTGTGTATGTGAGACCGTGGTCGGCCTTTAGCGCTAATGCGTATTGTTGCAGTCGGTCGTCAGTTTTTCTAGAGGTTTTCATGGCTATTACGTCCAAGAGGATTAGAGCTCGCACTTGCACTCTGTTTCAGTTCTCTGTGATCTGTCATTTATTCTGCTGCAACTACGTCCATGAATGGTTTCTTTGACTAGAGTTCACGAACTCCGATGAGGCTGAGTTCCATCGGACTCACCCGATTTGTTTCCTGGTGGCGAGCGATACTGCTTGATTGTCGATCATCTTTCTTCCAGGTGTAGAACTCCACTGCAGTGTCTGTAGCCCTGACGGGAGAAACGTTGTTTCTGGAGAAAATCTTATCAAATAGTGGAAGTATTATTGGGGATCTACAGGTACCGCTATTCCCAGAACCCTCTTTGGGTCCGTCATGCACAACGTTCGCGACGTTAGCTAGCCTTCTCAATCTGGAGTCATCAGGATGGAAGAAATGTGGCAGTTAGTGTCTTTGTGTCCGAATCCTTTCACAATTTGCTTGCATTGAGACTGGGCTCAGAGGACTGTTTCTTCGTTGCTGACACGCTTTCCTTAAACGGTCTCCTTTCTGTGGTGAGAGAGAATAAAAAGCAACTTCACTGATTCTCTTCTCTGTAAAGGAAACCGCTGTAGAAGAGAACGAAGATCACTTTAGTCAAACAGTCGGCTGTAGAGCTTTCTGGCAGCTTCACTAGATCTGATTTCGCTTACCACAGTTATCGTTATTAAAATACGGGATGTCCAGAAGATAGCGTGCAGGCTGCTGTCCAAAACTTCTGAAACGCACTTGACTTTGGTCCGACATATGTACAGTGCATTGAAATTCTCCTGACTGGGACTGACCACTTATGTGGCCGCTGCTATTCAGCCTTGGCCTTGAGGTTTCTGCAGAAGTTAAGAGTGGATAATAATGGGCCCTTTCACTCAAGAGTCATATTAAGTGAACCACCTAATTGACGGTTCAGATTAAATTCCTGGTTTAGTATTAAGGAAATGCGCCTGAGCCCAACCTGCTCCTGTTTATAGGACTAAGAATGCTGGAGGACAGCCTGATACGGTCTAACTGCCCAGGTCCTCACCCTCCTTTCGTGCACTCAATTGGGAATACCTTTAAACCTTACGATTTCCTTCAAACTTCTGCGCTGAAATTGGACATGAAATCACTGGTTAGCGCAGCTCAAGCTGACTGCCTCGCTCAGGTCGTGCAGCGATCAGTCAGTCCTTATTTCCCTCCAGATTATCCGGATGATCGCGTTATTAGCTGAGCTCTCCTCCCCCTCTTCTTCGTCCATTTTTCCTGCCCGCTGTATATCCTTGAAGAGGACCTCGCATGGATGAAGTTCGCTTCTCCTATGTTGTAACGGAGGGCATTCTTTCAGCTAAGGATATGCCTAAATATCGCATCAGACCGGGTTTAGGTTCACTGCACGGGTTATTCAGGGGACTTCCAAACAAGGAAAAGAGCAGTGTGCACGAATTCTGTCTACCTCATTGCTGACTTCATCGAAATTTCGGCGCAGTTGTAGTTGGTTGGAACGTATTTCTACCGTGGCTTGGTCAAGTACGAGCGCATGTCGTCCTATGTCCAGTGCTCGTCAGCGGGTGCAACCTTTGGATCATTTTGAACTTCGTCAGATGTTATGCGTGCAAATGCAACATTTGAACCTTTTTGCACTGCATTCAAATGAACTTATTCTAGTTGACCATGTCGTCATACCATCCATATATGTAAAGGCATGTACCACGCAACGCAACTGCAGCAAATTTTCTGAAGATCGGCGTAATACTTTCGACTTGGGCCGGCAGCTACATTACGTTGCTTCTGGCGAAGAGAGGAATATTTTTTCACTCGGCCCCATGCAGTTCCTAGCTTCGAGTTCAGACGGCATAGCTTTCTCTCCGTTCGCGGTTAAATTTAGGAGCGGAACAGATTAAAAGCAGTTTTTTCACGCCCTTATCACGGTAAGACCGTTCCCCTTCTGGAGTGAATGTTCTCGAAAAGTGCATACTTGCACGATGACTGACTGCTATGCGAGTTGACATGCTTCACAATTGCAGTGACTGGACTCTAGTTCTTACAGTAGGAGCATGACTAGGGCACCTGTATTCCAGCCCTTACAATTAGAGGAAATGCCGTCTGATGGTTTTCCAAAGTTAAGGAGTTTTCTGTGAGTCCTGAGAGGCGTGTCCGTAGAAGAATGCTTCCGTGGAGCATATTCTCTATGGATCCAATCTGTAAGCCGTTATCATTGAGGAAATCATCAGGTCATCTTGGGGTATATCTGCCTTAGATTCATTAGCGAAGAGTTACCACTACCAACAGCGTTCTGCGCTTCATATGACGGACTCCTTCGATTCAGTTCATTTTCTTTGAACCTCACTTGGCTGGTGCTGAGGTTGCGAGCTATCATAGCGATGTTTTGTTCAGTACGATCGCAACAAGACGTCGTTTTGAGGACCTCGTTTTGGTGAGCTTTGTCACTTTTTTCAGCTCAGCAGTGCCGTTATCTTCGTCATCAGGACTAACAAAGAAGATCTGTGAACTAACCTCAACGATTCTCAACAGGACCTATATGGTCTTCTAGGGCATCTAACAAGGACGCAGCGGTGAAGCTTCCTTTTTGCTGAGGGGCACTTGGTGTACACAAGGATGGCAAAAATTTGTCGCCTAGTAGGTCTGGGGAAAGTATCTTACCCCTTGTATCTATTTCTAGTTATTTTGCCGTACTCACTTTGAAACGGATTCGTTTAAGATGTTCAGTTTGAACCGATATATGGGCCCCTTTTAGCACACAGGACAACTCGGTGGTCTCCATTCCTCTCGAGCCTGTTGCAACTCGAAACGGATTTACTAGGCGACAAGCTTTTGCCATTTTTGGACCAATTAGTGGCCTGTAGCAAAAACCGACTTCACACCTGTGGCTCCTTGTTCGAAGTCCTGCCACTCCATAGGTCCTGTTGAGAATCGATGGTATATCAGATACGTCACACGGAGCTTCTGCTTCCGGCTCGATATTGCAATTCCTGGTGTATTATAACAGTCCCACTTAACTGTTGCCTTCTGTCGAACATGACAGCTGTGCAGAACTGCAGTGTCGAAGAAGAGCAGGAAACGGAAACAGAGCTCCATCGAACAGCGCCCGATACGAGGGATGTGGGCGAGAGCTGTCCACACATCTCCATCGGAAGTGTTTTATAACCCGCGGACCAAACATTATTGAATTCGCTGCCTCGTCGCGGAGCGCTCTCTGCGCACGAGCTGCGGCGGCACGTGGTGAGTTCTGCTCGTCGGCTCCCTGCCAGTGTGAGTGTGTGCCGAATGTGAAGGCGACTCGGGGGTGGGGGCAGCGCGGCTGGCTTCAGATGACGCGACTTGGCCGCAATTCAGATGCGGTCGGCGTTCTTAGGCGTTCGCCGAGCGGCACTAGCAGGCGCACTTCGTGGAAGACGGTAGTCGTCGGCCGCGGCGGCGGCGGCTGCGGCGGCGAGCATGGCGTCATCGGCCGGAGCGGCCGCCCCTGACGATGGTTTTTGGGTTCGACGCGACTTGTTTATAGTACAAGTGGCGACGCGAGTGCAACGCGTACAGCCACCGGCCCCGCCCCGCTATCATTGCGTTCAAGCGGCGGACACACGCTGGCGCGTCCATCGGAACGGGACGGACGGGACGATGGGCCAGGGCGGGCCCGGCCCAGTCCAGAGGCCCGGTAGGCCGGTCTGGACGTCGTCGACGCTTTTCCCTTCCGAAGTCTCCGTCTCCAAGGGAGGCGATCAATTCTTGGCAGATCGCGGGGGACCACCACCTCGCCCCTTCTCTGAAGACGACGTGCTCAGTCCCATGATCGAGGCGACATAGGAGTGCGGTGTGCCTGGGAGAAGCCACTTCGTTGCACTTGGACTGGACGGCGATTTTTTCGTGTCTCAGCTCTAGCGCTCGTCATTCAATCAATTCTCGCCGTTAGTGCTTTGCTTCGTCGTCGCTACCACTTCCTCATTCTTCTTTTATCGCCCAACATAACGTCATCCGTTCTCTTCCTCCTGACGCCGCGATCTTTTGAGCTTTAGAGCGGACATCTCCGTAGGCATCATGATTTCTATGACGGCGATCGATTACTGAATGATGGTGATGGTGATGATGATGCGTCATCTTTCTCTCATCATCGCTCGGTCGGTCGGTCGATCGTTGTGGTCGTCGTCCGGCGTCATCGTGGTTATGATTCAGAATGATGTGTGCATGTGATTATTCGTTCTGTATGCGCCTACGCCGTTGTCGTCATTTCAGAAGGATCTCGAAGGTCCTCGTTCTCGTCGTGTGCAGACTCACCAGGCACCTCGAACGGCAGCATGGACGGCGAACCTCTTCGAAAACAGGTACGGTGAGGTGTTTGATCCTTTGCATCCATTTCTCTACGCCTTCTGGTTGAAAGTGAGCACGAGCTCGCGGGCCGATACGGCTCTGGAATGCGACTGGTCCGGCACCAGTGCAACAGTCAGTACACTAATTCCCTTCCTAATCTTTTGCAAGTGTTTGGACCGAAGCGTCTAATCGTATATATTCTCATTCATTTCTACAGAATTTGTAGGGATTTCGTTAATGCGGTTATTTTCTATGAAAAGAGGGGTCAACATATGGCTGTGTTGAACTCATCACATCCAGTGACGTCGTTAAGGGGCGGCTCCCTCCAACTAGGATTGCACCCGGCGCCCACCGTCGTCGGTAGTTTGCCGGGCGATCAGAGCGAGTCAAGCCATTACGCACATGGCACTGGGTGGGTGGGGGAGGTGGTTGATGGAGCCGAGCCGTCAAGATAAACGTTTTATGAGAGGCCCACGCCCTAGCTCGTGCTCTCGTTCTCACCCCACGTCGCCGTCGTGTCGGACAGAGTTTTTCCCTTACAGCGGACAAATTGGTTGCGCTATGGCTTCGTCTTCCTTCCGTAGAGCTCACACATAGACATCCTCTCCAGATACGGTAGGTGCAGAAGGAAGTGAGGCGTGAATCAGGGGCGGCTGATGAAGTTAGTCAGTGCAGTTTCCTTCTGTCGTGCTCAACCTCCTCCGAGGTCAGGAAATTGCACTTCTTGACGAAGCCGAGAAGCGTTCGCACGAGCAGCACGACAATTAGGAGAGCTGTGATATCAGCGGTTTTGAGGATCATTCTGCGAATTGCAGCGGTTCAAAGGCAAGGTGACCTTCGCTGATAATGAAGAGTCTTCTGTTTAGTTCTTAGGCGTTAAAAAAGCTGTATGGCTCCTACAGCGTTGAAAAAGTAGCTTATGAAGCTATACCTAATTGGGCTGAGAAGGTGCTAAACTACGCTATTGTGCTGTAAAATGTCCCAGAATAGTGCCGAAGTCGACGAACCTGTGCACTCTTTGGTCCCTAGGGCAGGGCATTGATTTTCAGGCGTTTTTCCTCGGTGGCTGGGAAATGCCTGGAAATTATCTGCGGGTGTTCTTTGGCGGAAAGCTGGCACACTTCCCGTTCGGTTGCTGCGGTGTGATCGTCTTCAAAAAGCCGTTGGTGCACGTTTCTTCCCGTGTTCATGCATTTTCTAGTCCCATGCGCTTGCCGCCGCTCGTTTTCTTTCAAATGAACAAAGGCCATGTCTACGAAGGAAAACCTGCAGAGCGGAAGTGCCGCTTAGAGCAGGCTCACACCATATTTCTGCTAGATAATTCGTTAAGTTGATTACTGTAGAACGAGTTAGTATTTAATATGCTCGGCTCAGAAACCTCTGCTGGAAGTTGAACTGGGCGAAAACTCTTAGATCGGCTTCGAATCTACCGGAGGAATGTATTGCTCCCAGGGATTTGAGCTGGATCAGGCGGCAAAAGCGGATTTGAGTTTTCAGTGTTAGCTTAGGCGCTTAGGATAAATGCTCTTGTAGCGTTTTCAATGGCCGTGTTTAGAAGAGTTCGTTTTTTTTTTTGAAGACTCGAAAAAAGGACAAGGTTATCTATGATTGAAGCTGTCTTACTCATAGGGGTGAAGGGATCACGCAGTAGTAAAAGGACCCTCAAGTTATACAAAACAATAGTGTAACTTTAAGATTCGTATAAAAGTGCAAAAAGTACATAACATAGTGGGATATAGAGGAAAAGAATTGGCATGAATCAGTCTCAGTTTGGGATGCGCCAGGTATCTATGTACTTCCTCTCCATGGTATGGTAGAGGCACTACGAATGCTTTTGTGCCTAGGCCTACAGTGACTTCCTGTGGCAGCCGATGGGGAATTCAGTACATGAATATTTTAACTATACCCGATAAATCCGACAAGAATTTGGCTTCAGGTCCTTCGAAGGAATGTTTTTTTTTAAGGATTTGAGCTGGATCAGGCTCCAAAGCGGATTTGAGAGATTCAGTACATACATACTTTAACCTTCCCCGACAAATCCGACAAGAATTAAACTACCTCGGAGTACCGGAAAATTTCGTTGTTTTTGGTAGGAGCCGAACTGTAAGTCGGTTCGGAGTGCACGTGACAGATGGCGCCTCCCCGTAGTAAATTTAACACGGAATACTTTTCAGCGAGGTTTTAGTGCTTTTTAACACACAGTGTAACACAATATTTTTATGCAGCGCTTACGGCATACAAACTGGTTTGAAAGTTTTTTCATTAGAAGTAGTTGAGATAAAGGCGTATATTTTTGGCGTGGCAAGGATTTGCTCCGTGAAATGAACTCCTCACTCCTCATTTAAGCGTGGTATTTTTTCGTCATAAATTTGGAATCCAAAAAAAGTTCCATCATGTCGTTATGCTCTCGTAGCGAATCCCCAGAACTTAACAGTAAGCTCTCTCAATTGTTCAATTGATGGGCTTTACCTGTTAGGGCTCCTAACGAATGCAGCAACCAAGCACAGCTGCTTAGACCTCGACTACGTCACTTAACGGCTAGGTTGAGTGCGATTTATTCTAGCCCCATGAAAAACCTTGGTGAACGAGAACGTGAAATGGTTTTCTGTGCTTCACCGCCTTCCTTGTTTGACAACCAAAAGGCTTCTTTTTAACGATGAGTTGATTTCTTGGGCTAAGGAAATTGCTGAGGTATGGGCTTCGCAAACTCCCGAAATATTATCGGCTGGGCTAAACTCAAAAATAAGGAAACAGATGAGCGCTAAAATAATGATCGGAACCCATATTCGTGTTGCTGTTGTTTCGTACTCATTTCAGCCTCCGCTAGGTTCTCTTATTTGTTTGTTTGCTTGGTTACTTGCACGTATGTTCAGCTTGGCCGGTGGTTCAAGTGCTGGGACAGGGTTTTTAGACATGCGCCTGCGCTGGTTGACAGTTCTGTTCCAATCTAGGAGGCATAGATGCCTCAACTCGCGAAGATATTGGTCATCGTTTGCCATCTCTTGTAACATACAATGCGGACATCAAAGCGGCAGAAACCTTCCTGCTATAGAAGAGTTTGTTTGTCCACGTCGTTTAGTTGTTATTCGAAAGCGGCGGCATATGTGAGACTGTTGTTCCTTTAAGGTTTATCATGCGCGATTATCACTAAATTGACCAATTCGAGGAATACTGATAGGTTACACTTTCTCCTCGAAACGCTTCAGAAGAGTGTTTCTGACCAATCAAGGACGAAGCTTATGGAGCCTTTTTTAAGTGCTAGCAAGCAACGGAACTACGGGAAGGGGTGGTCGGCAAGCATTTTGCAGGAGCAGCTCGCGCCAAACGAGCTCAGGACCACGAGAGGTCATGCCATGGAAGCGCTGAACAGCGAGGAAAAGAGACATCACCATGCTGCACCAACAGAAGGACAGCCTGTGAACGAGCTGCCTGAAAAGAGAAAAAAATGGGAAAAGACAGATATATTCACATCCGACTAGTTACATCGCGCTCCAGGTTCCGCATAAGGTTATTCTGGAACCTGGGCTCCCGTTAGGACGGAGGACGACACCGAGCAAGGGATTCCATAAAAACCTCATTTTTGTTTGACTCTCAAAAACTATTTCTGATAGTGACACTTACCTCTCATGTGAGAGACAGGCTGTTCAGTGCGCAGTCATTTCTTGAAGAATGATTCATGCGAGACACACCGTTGGGTGAGCAATAGAAAAGAGTACTCTTCTCCTATAATGCATTAGGTCATTTTGACCAGCCGGGTTTAGACGAAACAGTACTATTCGGGAGCAATTACATCCATCCAAAGCACGTTAGAAGATTTTTGGGCCGGATTCATAAAAGATCAAACCCGGGGATGCGGATCAGAAAGGGGAAGCATACCCACGATGTGGCATTCATCACGTCATACCTGACCCATGTAGGCTACTAGGTGCTGGATACTCGAAGATCCTTGTGGTATCAGCGCATGCTTTTGTCTGCCCCAACCTCAAGATCGATGGCTCCCGAAACCTCTTGTTGACCCAGGCGTACCGTGTGGCTTGCTCCTGTGAGTGGCTGTTGTGATGGCGAGAAGCGCGGCAGATTCGCGACCCAAATTACGCGGATACCAGAGTTCGGTCATCCGCAAGGCGTTCTCCGCTAGCGGCCGCATCTTAAAGGTCGTCGGCTGTTTGAGTTGTCCAAGAAACGCCCGAGCAGCCGATGACGCGAAAAGGAGCGCGTGCAGTGACGTCGGCCGCAGCGGCGGGATCGGCGTGATCGCCATGGTTGCGCGAGCGACCACGGGCGGCAGCGTGCGACGAAACCTGGCTCTGCGACCGCTGCGGCGGCGACGGCGGTGGTGGTGGTGGTGGCGGTCGACTCGGGTTGTTCGGTTGGCGAAAAAGCGTCCGTTCCCTGAAGTCGCGACGGAGGGCATCGAGGACGAGCGCCGCCGGTTTTTCGCGATCGTCGGCGACTCGCTCGCGAACGTACTCGTGCCGACACCGACGTCGACGCCAGTGCTCGGGCGGCGAGGTGATCTCTAATCGTCCACCGCCGCCGCCGCCACCCTGGACCACCCGCTGCGCGTCCGCCGCGAGCGGTCGCCGCGCTGCCTCTCCGAGTGCACTATGCGCAGACCCGAACGAAGCCCGAGAGATGCACTTCGGCCTGGTGCACGAAAGACGTCAATTCGGAAGCCGGCTAGAAAGCGCTACCGTAGGAGACGAGGACAGGCGAGCGAGCATAGACCGAACTTCAGAACTTCAGAATGAAGCACTCCATTGCTCCACCCCGCGCACCCCCAGAAAAAAGACCGCCGGGAAGTACTAGTCTTCAGGGATAGTCGATTCCGAACGAAGAACGAATTCCATGCCATGTGTCACATGGCTGGAGAGGTATGACTAGTTTCTTTGAACCCATACAGGACTCGAACCAGCATGACTGTGTTCCATGTTGGCCATCGATGCTAACACATAGTTGAACCGAAGGATCCGTTGGCTCCTTTCCTGTGCTTAGAACTGCTTCCTTTGAATCGAGAAGGCCTTAAGAACTAGTTGAGCAGCACTCTATGCTCTGCATAGAATTGGAACGGGGTGTAAAATGTGGCGGCATTGTGAGTGAATCGAATCGCCTTTGCTTTTAGAATCACGCCAAACATATCACTAGCAAGCGGATTCAATCTCTCGGCCTTATGCCTGCTGGTTCGTCACCATACCAATTGCGCCATCCAAGGGGATTGAAGGGATGAAAGAGCACCTAACCACGAGAAGCTACTTCACTACATCATAAATTGGACGTGCTTCGTTTAATGCTGTACGTGGGACGAGATACTTGCATTTATGAAGCTGTGAGACAGAGCCACCACAGAATATTGGGAACAGTTTCGAACCAAACTATAATCCGTTTAAAAACATCTCGCCGTTAGTGAAATTAGAATGTGTTTTCCTCATTTTTGAGCAGCTTAACCTTAACCCTGGGAATGGTGTAGTCGCCTTTGTAATACCTACACGCAGTAAGTTGCTTCTCCACGCTTAGTGATTTGAAGTTCTGCTGAAACAGCAACCAGCTCCAAACTAGTGTTTTCTTTCAGTTTGGTTGTTCTCGTCGTAAGAAATTCACATAAATTAATATTCAAAAAAAATGGTTGTGTTTTCGTGTTAAGCACGTCGCCGCTTCGCTAATCTTCTTATGAGCTGAAATTTCAATAGTAACCTCAGACGAACCCCCTCTGCGCTTATAACCCGACAGGGATTCGTTCGATGTAGGCGTTTTGTAGTTTCATAGCTGAGCTTTAACTTTCAAGACACTGAGGTGTTGCATATGGCGCTTAAATGGAGTTCCTAAATGTGTGGCGTTTCATCTTTTCGTTTTCGAATAATTGCCAGACTTTCGTCTCGTTGCAGTGCCCATTTTAAGGGTTTTCCTTGCCTTCTTAAGAACAGAACGATTCTGACGGACAGCGTTTCAGTGGACTGCTAGCAAACCGCCGCTGATGTTGCCTCTGGATCTATGTACGTTGCATCCCACGTTTTGGATGTACTCCATTTTCACGTCAGAACTCCTTCAAGCAAGCCTACGCTTTTGAAATCAAACTGGACATCTTCCAAATCCAAACGAGCTTCTTCCACATTAAACTAGAGAGTCTCCAAAAAGGCAAAATAATTTTTTGTTCAACGAAAATTTAGAGGCTTTCTCTGAATTTTCAAAACACCTGGCGGCGCTATTCGGGTTGGAGTAGCACACTCCCTCATAGGCTTGGATTTCTTCGATGTACAGTTCACGGTTGCGCTTCCCTTGGACCACAACAGCCTTAGGATTCCGTTGGGATATAAGGGTGTGTATAGTAAGAAGGAGTGGTATGAAAAGTCGTCATTGACAACAGTCCCCCCCCTCCCTCCCCATAACACGCATTATGCCCACCTGCCCAATAAGTGAGCACATTGTTTGAAGTTTTATAAATTTGTCGTTCTTTGAGGAAAAATAGTGGCTTGGAGCTTGTATTGAAAAGAAGGAAGGCGACTATATATCCTTTGTGCCAAAAGAAGAGATTGCACCATACCCTAGTTCGGGACTTCGCGATTTTTATTCAATTAATAGCAAAATTCCTGTTTGCATAGTTTCGCACAATTGCAAAAAACGCGCATATCTTCACAATAAAAATCGTAGCGAGCTAAACGAATGCATGGTGCGATCTCTTCTTTTAATGCATTAAAGGGCTCTTGCCTTGTTGCGCTTTAAAACAAATTCTAATTTATCATTTTTTCTCAAAATTATTCGGGCAGCTGAATTTTAAAGAATCGGAGAAAGTTATACCAAATTTTCCTTGAACAGAAATCTTCTGCCACCTTGGAGAGGACTGGTAAGAAGCTCGTTTTGTTTTCGAAAAACGTTCACTTTGCTTTCGAATGCATCAAGTTTGTCTGGAAGGGTGTCTAGTTTGACGCGAAAATGCTTAATTATGACTCGTCCCTGAGGCGCTTGGTGACGATGGCTATGCTCACTAAATGAGAAAAATACTCGTGTTAATTTCTGTATTGCTACGACTACTAACCCTAATAACGTCCACGAGGTCTTTGGCCTGAAACTTTCTGTTGTGATCATGTGAGGAAATCCAACGAGGGCTAAAGAACGGACTATACAGGAGGAGTCGCTGCTTCTGTCCTGTGCGAACACCACTGGGTGCGCTTCTATGGCCTAAAAAGCTCGAAAACATTCGCTCTTCACATAAAGTCCGCAGTGTTACCGAAGAGTTACTCGGTGTGGACTTGCATGGAGCCGTTGAGTGGGAAGCGTTATGAAATCGCACCAGCCGCCGGCTAGTATACATTGGATCCGATCGAAAATCTTCGGATTTTTGGATGATTCGGATCGGCATATCCGAATCGGATATCCGAAAATAATTCATTCAGATCCAATGTGTACCGGCTAGCCCTTCCTGACGGCGTCTAAGCTTTACATTGTAAGAGTACCTGCTCCGTGCATTGAATGGCAGACGAGGAAGCGGGGGCGGCACAAGAGGAGCTCTCTCCTTTCGCTCCGTCACCTTCTTCACACTCACGTTTCATGGGTCTACCGTAGTCCGCTGAGACCAAGCCGTGCCAAGTGGTTCCATGGTGGCACCAGGTAGTCGGACTCAGGAATGGTATGCAGCTCAGTGAGCAGCTGCGGTTCATCATCCTGAAGTTCACGACGTGCAGATGGGATATGCTATATTGGAGCAATTAAGAGCTTGTCTAATAAGGGGAAGTTGATGGATGCATGGAGCGCAGATGGGGGAGGTGTAGGCTGTCACGTGCACACGATACCAGGTTCTTGGTTTGGATTTGCCACCCAGGCCAATACCGACATCCCGTAGAATTAGACGTAAAAGTAAGATAGAACGTGGCGCATCCCAAAAGGGATTAAGTAACACCGCCCTTTATATTTCATTCGTATCCCTAATGAAGGAAATCATACATACATCATATACTGCCACTGTCATAGATCTAATACGACTTACTGCAGGGAAAAAATAACGATCAAAGTTTTCTTCAAAGGAATAAAGAACAAAGGATGGCATCATATATTCTAGGATGAACCTCGTATTCAGCTACTACGGAGTATCGTAGAGAGAGCGTAACATGCCTAAGTACGACTTGCGGTGTCCAAACGATGGACAAGTCAGTGTTTTACCCCTCCGTGAGACACATAGAAAACTCAATTCGAGCAACTGTGGGCGAATTTTCCGCCGCGACCAGGTCCCCCTCCCCATCAGGAGAAAGGGAAGAGGAGGACCATACCTCTAGCATGTGATCTCACGATTTTGGTGATGGTTCCCCTCACTACAGCAGCGTCATTATCCATTCAGTCCTTCTCAAGAACCAATCCTAGCACATGTCAATGTGTACAGTGCGACCGAAGCGGAAGGGATCCCAAGATGATCATTTTGTTGAGCAGCCGCCCTTTGCTTGCCCTTTCGCCTTTGGTTTTCGGAACCCTCTACCTGACATCTCCGTGATGCATTGGCTGCTCTGCCGTTCCGCAGGTGGTCTTCGTTTTTTCGACTGGCGAACCGATGCTGAACGCACTCCACACGGTTGCCTCGTCGCGCTGGCCAGGCAGGCAGCAGCTCTGTCGGGCATGCTGGCGCTGTAGTCGTAGGCCGATGCTGTGTCCCATTCGTGAAGGAAGCGGCGTCACCCAGATGGTGAATCAGCCAGAGTGACGTATTCTCCGTCTCCAAACATAGAAGGCTGGTGTGCCCTGGCTGGCGCCCGCGCTGTGGTGGCGTGTCGGCCGAGCGCCGTCGTCGTTCGTATACGTGCTGCAGGCTAAAATTCGCCGCCTGCAGTTGGCGGACACTTCTCGCACAAACACCATGTTTATAGTGCATTCTGAAGGCATGACGCCGACGTCGCACGCGAACCGGCTCTTGCGTGTTTTTTGTCCGATCAGGCCGCCAAGATATTCAGAGTGCGCCTGCGAGAGAGAGCGAGAGCGGCGAGGCCACAGCGATTCGGTTTGAAGAACGGGGAAGTACGACGAGACCGAGTTCAGAGCGAAGCAGAAAACGCTCGCTCGAGGGTCATGCGGACAATTACGCCGCCGGCTCGCCCTCGTTCCGGACCCTAGTACTCCTCCAGTGGTACCGTTTTTAGGAGAAGTAGAAGGCAGCACGGCAATTTGCGCGCGTATCGCGAGGAAATGCGGCGTGAATCTGCTCAGCGTTTTTGTACCGTTTCCAATTCAATGGGAGTAGGTGCGTAGGTGAGTCGGAAATTGCTTCAAAAGAAGCTGGAACTGCGAAGGGAACAGGAACAAAGTGCTGAAATGCTTCTAAAAACTGCCGGTAAAGTCTATGTCTGCTTGGAGACATAGTGCTGATTAGTTTTTCTGAAGCTCACGGATTGATGCACTCTTTTATTGGGAAGTGTCCTACAACTTGTGATTTAAAATGGATGCCTATCATTTCAAGCATCGAATTTTTACGCAACTTAAATGATTTTTAATGTCAAACGATGGACAACCTTCGAGTCAAAGTAGACGTATCAACGTTTTAAATGTTTTTCCTTATCGAAGAGATTAGATCAGAAGTTCAGCTAGATAGGCAGGATCTCTCGATAAAGGGGCTCATGGTGAATGCGATGCTATAATCCTTCTAATAACAAAGCTATGTTTAAGTGACTTTAAAATGCAGTCTACTCCCCATTTCATGCCCACATATCTCGTGATTGGAGTCCGGTTTCGTGCTTCTCGTATTTGTATGTACGTTCGCTACTTAAACTACTTGAAGGCCACTTGAGAAGATACCACTTTCGCCGTTTCCAGAAGCATGCCAAAACCCCAGTCAGTCGAAACCGCGACGAGTCGACCTGTGTCGCGCCAATCTAGCCAAATTCCCAACCCTGAGCAGCCTGGACTCAGTCATCACGCAGGACGAGAAGAAGTCGTCTATCCTAACCCTGCCAAGCAGCCAGTCTGGGTGAGGCCTGGTCACCCGTTATCAACCTCCGTTGACGAGATGTTCACTGCGAGAAGCACCTTTGGAGCTTTTGGGTCTGCGCCCGTGGATCGGTATACCGGAAACTGTTTCCCAAGAGCACTACGGTGAACTGCAGGGCCGTGGTGAACGAAATCAGAAGGATGGACCGTCGACGCGCACTTATTAGGTCGCAGCGCTTCAGGAAGGTGCTCGTCTTCGATAACACCGCACCCCATCGGGCAAAAGTGGCCACGGATAAGCTTAGTCAGCTGGGGTACACTCACATGCCTCACCCACCGTATCCGCCGGACATCTCTTCATGCGGCTACCACTACTTCTTGAGCCTACATGACTTCATGGTCGGTAGGGACACAAGAACTCAAGCAGACCTTGAAAACCATATCGAGCAGTGGATCAATACCAGGCCTTAGCAGTTCTGAAAGGATTTGACCAGCCCTTGACCTTAATGGCGAATACATTCCTCAGCACCGCTGAGTTGTAACTGAGTTATAAAGAGATGAAGAAATTTGTTGAATTTGTCTCACTGCTTTTGCCCCCCCCCCCTAATCGAATAATCCAGCGATACTGCCCTAGCTGAAAGAACAATAATTTCGTGTCCACTCAAAGATCCAATTTTTCCTCAAGGCATCCTGCAAGATTAGTTTTTAATGCGTCTTTATATTCGCTTGTTTCCGTCAAAACGCCTCTATTTCTTTGACAAGCATATTTGCTTTATTTGAAAATTATCCAGTTTTCTATGAAATGATAATGGGTTTTTATAAGGGAATTCTAGGAAGTCCTAGTTGCCGAGTGACGTCCGGCTAACAACTATTGAAGAAATTCATGTTTCTCTTATAACAGAAGCTGTAACCTGAAGCTGTAGGCTTGTTTTAGTATAATTTTAAGTCAAGCTGTATTTTAAAGTTTTCATAGCGTCGTACAAAAACGACCACTTTGATTTGGAAAGTGTCCTATCTACGAAAAGTATATTCACGAAAAGGAGCAGTGAACCTAATACACAAGCTGAGCGCGAAGCGGATACAGCTCCTTTCCACCTAACTCGTGGGCAATGGTGCCATCTGGCAGATGAATCAACCAGCTCAGTCTAGAACTTTCTATTTAGGTCGGTCGGATTCAGTTTATAATTTACTCACACCCTGATCTTTCAGAGCAGCTCGTCGCGAACTGGACTGGAAGGTCGAAGTATGTCATTAGGAGCGATGACAGTGATGTCATACGATATCTGGAAGGCGAAGTGTGCTGCGGAAAAGAAGCGCCTCGAAGCCGAAGGAAAGACGAACGGCGACGCCAAAGTCGATGACGACCAGCATCTGAGCAGCTCACCGCCTGCACGCAAGCGTGCACACACTTTTGTTGCAAGGGTGAGTGGAGCTGTCGCTGCTTCGTTTCGAACGTGTGCGGTTCAGGCGTTATACTTCCCCGAGGGTTGTTCAATCATTGCTCCGAAATTTCCACGTCCGAGCCCACCATTCTGACTGCTAGGCAGGCTTTATGCGTGGACACGAAAATGTAGTACGATCGACTGTTTTCTGTGCTTCATGGTTTTAGATCCTGGGATGGGTAGAATGCAGTAAATCTCCAGTTTTCGAATATCCAACACGGCATGTGCAGCCTTCACTAGTGTGCTTTCTACTGTAGCAATTGGCATGTTGGAATTGTTTAGTTTCCACACGGCTGGTCATGAGCCACTGTTCTACTAACGAGTAATATTTCAACACCTTTTATTCGCAAGAGTATGGTGGTCTACCTGCTCTTTCGGAAAGTAATAGTTTTTAAGCTGTTATAAAGACTTTTTTCTCAAATCTCTCGCGCTAGGACGGGTTCGTTCCTCACCCTTTTCCGTGAGAGTGCTTACGCCGTTACGCCATCGAAGCTGTTTGAACCAGTGTGGAATTACCAGAACGGGGCGGAAGGAAAAAGTAGCTTGGTAAGCTTACGAAAGGTATTAGAGTAGTGAAATAAGCGACCTTGGCCCTTGGCCACTTACTCGATTCTTCCGCTTTTTCTGCGTTAACATGCGCCTCGGAAACCTAGGTCTTAGAACTCCAAGGCTTTAAAATCGGAATGGACACTTGATCCGCATCGCAGAACGGAGAAGTGAGAAGACGATCCTCACGTTGGTGCAAGTGAGAGGAGGCCTTCTAGTCTCCTGCGCCTTGCCGAATACGAGGGTCGGAGGTGCTGTCGCTTGAATAAGCCATCGAAAACTAGGTGGGCCGAACATGTTATGCAGTAGCCGGACCTGCACTCCCGTATTGGTCACGCTTCTTTGTGAAGGTCCGTGATGAGATATGAAGTGATAAAAGTATGATATTTAGTTATTTATTTATCAGACATGAACGTTGTCATGCATTACATAAGTGATGTTACATAAACAAATACTAGCTCACATAAACCTACAACAATCATAACAATACTAATCACAGCACAACTAACTTAGCTTCTTACGAAGAAATAAGAACTTGAACGTACTCACAGACATATTTATGATATTCACATCCTCACCTAATAGTAAGTTTAGTTGTTTGAGTTTTCTTACAAGTGAGGAAGTTTGATCTCGTCTGCGATTTTGGAGCAAGAAGGTAAAGCCTAAGTTTCCCTCTTCTATTCGTAGTCAGAGGTGCGCCAAAGTCAGAGGCGAGATGTAGTGGTATGACGCTGGCAATATCCCGCGAACGATGAGGACCGTCTGGGCTACCCTGACATGCCAGGGAAGAGTGTAGATGCTGCTAGCGCCTGCTCGAGAACATCGACGGATAGCACGGGAGATTGCGTAGTCTCAGAGAAGACGCAAGGGCTCAGATGCGAATCGGTTTGTCCTCTGCTCGCCCACTTTGTTGCTCAGCTCCTTTCTGGGTTCAGGTGTCATCTGTGTCGAACACCACTGAAGCAGCCGCCGCTTACGTCTTCCCGGGCCAGAGTGCCGCGCTGGAACCGACCGGCGTCACTTTCAACGACGAAGCGGACGGTTCTGCAAGCGGCTTATCTAGATCGGCGCTGCTCGGCTCGGTGTCGCGGAGAGTTCGAGACCAGACCGCCTCTGCCGCCGCGCCACAGCGGTTCCGATAATTGCGATCGCGCTCGCCTACGGTCGTTTTTGCCGGCCGCGCGAAGTCACCGCGTCGCCGGCGGAGCGCACAAGACGGCCAGACGCCTCCCCGTTTGCGTGAATGTGCACTTTTTGTGCGATTATTTGCGTGCGATGCACTTTCGTCGTCGCCGCGCACGACGTCGCTCGTCGTCGTCAACATGTTTTCGTGGACTCGGTGATCTCCGCGCGCGGCGCCGCCGCGCGACCACTTTTTGCAGCACCGCGGCGATGAAACACACGTTTGCACTTTTGCCGTGGAAGCCGCTGCGAACGTCGCATGAACTCTCTTTCACGACAGCGACGGATGGGGAGAAACCGCAGGAGCATCGGCCAGATCACGCCGAATCGGCGCTAGCTTAGCTGGCGCTCGTCGGCCGATCAGCAGCTGACATTGGCTGTCATCTGGGGACAATCTGTGGAACCTATTGTCCATTGAAAATTTTGCACAAATGCGTGCAGTTTATTCAGCACATAATAGCAGAGAAGAAGCGGGGATCAGCAATCACGATCAGCTACCCTCTTGAGCCCTTTCTCGGTTAGGAAAAGCTGCTATCCTTTTAAAATAAGGGGGCGGGCTTCAGCCACCACAGCTCACTTAGCTGGTGTTTGATGGACTTCTTGCCCATGGTAGAGGCCTGAAGAGTTCGGGAAGTTTGGTATTCTCAAGGGATAATATCTAGTAAACACGATAAGTGGTGTGGCCAGGTGATGATCTTCATGTCCCCTTAACTTGAAGCCTCAACACTGCTGTGGTCCTAATAAACAACGGAGGAAGGCGAGGCAGTCGAAACGTCAGACCGTTGAAGTTTCCCTAGTTGCGTAGAAGTGTCTTAAGGGTGATGCTCGGTTTCTTCAGCTTGTTGTTCATCACCATAGTGGTTGGGAATTCCACATAGGGTCGCTCCGTAATTTTACGCTGTCCTGAGGCTTGGTAGGGTACTTTATTTTGTATTGTACAATCACATAGGGTTAAAAAAAAGAGAACATGTTAATGAATAGGATAATGCAAATAACAATAACTAGAACAAACCCCGAACAATTTGTTAATTAAAAAGCTATTAAGAAGCTTCCTGAATATACCGGTCAATTGGCCCTTTGTGTTGCCCCAGTGAATTTGGTATAACGATTTTCTTTGAAAACTTTAGGAACTTAGAGCCAGCCCGATGTGTAAAAATTCACCTCCCAGTATTAGAAGAGCACTTTGACAACCTCTAGTACTAGAAGGTGATACAGTATAGAAATCTCGGAGACGAAGGCCCAAAGTACCATTAATCAACTCATAAATTGTGACGAAATCATATCGTCTTCTACGGCATGCAAAAGACTGCAACTTGAAGCTCTTGTTCCTTACAGCGGCAGGTGGAATGGTGGTGTAATCACCATGTATGTTATCTACTTATCATCCTCAACAGGATTGAAGTTCACCCAAATCAGCGTCTAACCTCAGTGGCACACTTCATGGTTGCTAAGGGTGATAGCCGAAAAATTAGTTCGACGACCTGATTTTTTCCAACCTGCAGTGGTTCCCGAGTGCCTTCCAATTGATTCATGCGAAAAGAAAATCTCAAACTTTCCCTTTTTCCTTTTATCGAACGTACTGTGCTTGAGGCAATTAATATGACCCAGCTATTTTCATGT
This sequence comes from Heligmosomoides polygyrus bakeri, assembly GCA_947359475.1. NCBI lineage: Eukaryota > Metazoa > Nematoda > Chromadorea > Rhabditida > Heligmosomidae > Heligmosomoides > Heligmosomoides polygyrus. The sequence continues at coordinate 32,217,183 of OX375865.1, read as the reverse complement.
AAGCCATCATACCTCAGTCTAAGCGTGGAAATTCTGCCCCTCGTTCTTCAATCTTCGCTTTGCACCAAAGGATATAGCCGTAGTCTTTGCTGCTCTTGTCACTGCTACTGATCCTCAAAGGTATCCATTCTAGTTATTTAGAGATAATGTGGCTTACCATTAGAAGACAATACTATTCGAGAGTAAGGGGACAAGTTTCAGCTGCTCAAATTTTTATGGTTGTTGCAATAATATCCAAGTTAATTCTGATTATATAGAAACGTTAGAGATTATAACATCTAAAATCTCCTTTACGGTGGCTTATCGTTTAAGGTGTTCCGTGAGAGATGCGGATAAATTCATAGAGCATCTAGGAAGAGGAATGAGCAGGCAGCGCTAATCGTGAGGGGCTTTTACGAGATCGTTTTTCTCAATAAGCTAGTAGTGCTTAGCTTTATGTTTCAGAAAATGATCCTGGATCAACGATGGCAAGGGAAAGCATCAATGTTCCCTAAAACACAAGACATGTAGTCAAAAAACAAGACAACACAAGACTCGCGTCCATGGCGTACTGCCCAGGCAGGCAGCCTTGGACTCATGGTTGGGATCTATCCTAATCTGGCGGTGGTACTGCTATTAGGTTGAGTCATAAATTTTGCAACATTTCTGTTTTTTTTCTGCAATTCGAAGTAAACCCACTGAAGCATTATATTCTGTTTGAAAGCTTGTTTCCAAGCGATCATCTTGAGTTATGAATCGTTAATTTTTCTTGCGTTTTTGAAAAGTTTTATTCACTAGAACGATGACTACTCAAAGTAAAAAAGAGCGTGGTTTCATTTTCAATTAGCTCAAGCTCGGCAACAACCTTCGACGGGGGTCAGGCACACTCAAGAAGTCCCTTTCCGCCAAGATGGGCAAGAAAAACAAACCGCTCCCGTGAAGATCAACTGCTATAAACAAAGAGAGCCTGCGTCAATTCATCAAACCGAATTTTTCTCAAGCTCACTAGGACTGATCGCTGATCTCCACGCCTCTCAGTGAAGAACCGTCTGTCGGCTGTAGAGGATTGGAAGGCAGGCAAAATCGCCTTCGTCAGTCCCCTTGCTCTGACGGAAACTCAAGTAAATCGTTGTGCTTCCGACTGCCGAGAGCTCCGACACCGGTTCAAGCGAAGAGGCCCGGACCGAATCTTTACCAGCGATGAAACGCGGATGCTTCACTACAACTGTGAAGCCGAAAAGCGATGAAAAGCGGATGCTTCACTACAACTGTGAAGCCGAAAATAGCTGGAACGCAACGAGCTAGGGTTCTGACGTCAAAACCGGAGCTCCACCGAAAGAAGGTCCTGCTGTGCGTTTGGTGGATGTCTGGGAGTTGACAACTACTCGTCTAGCTCCAGCAAAAATTGGTGGAGAAAGAAGTCGATAAGAGCCTATGTTTCTTGCACCAGGGCAACGATCGACCGCCTACGGCACTTCAGACGCTGTCAGAAATCTAGGAATTGGGCTGGACCAAATTCAAGCAACTACCATACACTCCAGACATTGCGCCGTTTGACTGCCATCTGCTCCGGTCGATAGATCACTTCCTCTATGGTAGGCGCCTCGCCGAAATCGATGAGGTGACAGCGGTGGACACGACTTCTTCAGGTCGAAAGCGCCTAAATTCTACAGAGATGTAATCCACTTAGTTCATAAAAAGCGGAAGAAACTCATTGAGAATAACGGTAATTACTTTGTTTAAGTCAGTCATTTTTGTGGTATGATCTTATTTTTGCTGAAAATCAAATTTTGTTGCAAAATTTATGACTCAACCTAATAGAAAAGCGTAACAAACACAAACAGGGTGGCCAGTCCGTGGCAGGAAATCTGAGAGAGAGGTCTTCTTGTAGGTTAGCTCTGTGTGCAGTCTCTGCTAAATAGTTTACATTCAGTTATACTGTCGTCATCGAAAAACGCTGAGTGAATCCGCTCTAGGATCCCCACTATGATAAATCTTCATCATTGTTAGCAAGTTTGAAGATGTGTGTTCCTTAGGCAACCTTGAGAATACGGTGATGAAGGGCTGAGGTGCACTTGACTCTTCGTGGAACTGTTTCCAAGCTACAATGCGCTCCTCTTGCGGGCGTCTTAGTCTAGAAACATCCTTGGGAGGTGTTTTGCAAGCGAAGTGTTCATATCTCTGAGAAGAGCCATGAAAACCTTTCCCAGCCTTGTACAAAATCCTATTCACGAATGGTAGAAGACCCTATCCCTGTGCTAAGTGCATTGTGCAATGTGAAAGGCGAATGTGTTGTTTTCAGGACGAGCCGAAAGAAATTCCGAAGGTCTCTCCGCCGAATTCGAATGAGAAAAAAGGCCGCTACATTCTTCTGCCGACGATTCCCGCAATGAAAGTGTTTGTCGGCGAGGTGAGCAGCAACAGTCTTATCAACCACGACGGACGCGATTATAAATGGTTACCGATCTCATTACCGCCGTCGTCAGGTCAATTGTAATGCCTTGCACTTCTGCAAGGACAGTGCGCTGCAGTTTCGGTTTTATATTTTGCCCGATTCGCGCTGCCCTTTTGATAGAGTGAGTTTATGCGACACTGCATGTCCGGTATGCTAAAGCAGCTTTCGGTTTTGAGCCGTTTTGCGCAACGGATAGCGTTTATATAGGCAGTCAAAACTGACTACCAGGGTGTCCAATAATTCCTGTCCGAAAATTTTCAAAATTCTATAATTTTCCTTAGAAGTGTTGTAATATCAGGCAAGTATAAAAACCTTCTAGAAGGTTCTCCATAGTTCCACGCTAGGGGTATATAAGGCGCAGTCGCCGCGTCTAGCTACCAGTGCAAGCTAAAATGGACCAAGGTCGAATTCGTACGTTCGTGTACTACGAGTAGCTGCTGGGCAACGACACGGGCACCGCGGTCGCCAACATCTGCAGAGCGTGCAAGGAGGATGCAGTGTCCCAACGCACAGTCAGGCGCTGGTTCAATCGTTTCGAGAGCGGCGACACGAGCCTCGAGGACAGGGAACACCCGCTGAAGATCATGCTTTGCTGCTGGTGGGACGCCAAGGGCATGCTGTTCTTCGAGCTGCTCCCGCAAGGCAGGACGGTCACCGCCTCCATCTACACCAATCAGCTCGAGAAACCAGCCGCCGCCATCCGAGAAAAGCGTCCCCGACGGGCCTCGGTCCACCTGCTGCACGACAACGCGCGCCCCCACGTGGCGAAGGAGACCCAGCAGAAGTTGGCGACGCTCGGCTGGGAGACGGCTGCCCATCCGCCGTATTCCCCGGACTCACCCCCTCCGACTACCACTTGTTCCGACCGCTGAAGCACCATTTGGCCGGAAGAAAATTCACCAACTACGACAACCTCAAATCCGACGTCGAGGACTTCTTCGAGTCGCGGCCCCCGGAGTTCTGGGCGAAGGGCATCGGCGACCTGCCCAATCGATGGCCCACTGTTGTGGATAAGGCCTGAGTTATACTCCCGCGGGAGCATCCGCGGAAGGGCGGGAATCGCGCCGAGACTCCTCACCTGGCCAATCGCCGCGCCTCGCCACGGTGAAATTTTCGGACAAGAATTATTGGACAGCCTGGTATATAAGGGCTATCCATTGCGCAATGTATGAGGCTAGATAAGAAGAAGATGATACCTTATGTTCAACGGCTTGTCACCCCAAAGCGTTCTGTGGAATGTTTTATGTCGCCTAGCGGCCTAAGATTATTGACTGGTTTAAAAAACCTTACTGGCGGCAATGAATGGAATTTGGAATAGACCGCAGGTGCCGCACTCGGCAAGAGGAGCAGATCTCGACTGCGCGAACAATCGACCCATGGTTTAATCAACGGATGGCTCAGTCACATTTTCCGATACACTTAGATCTGTCGTTCGGTATCGGGCTTGCCGAGAGAGTGTCGTCTGTCAGCTACGGTAACACTTTGATATAAAGTAAATGGTGAAGCATAAATAACGACGTTGGTTAATCATTTTGTGGGATACGCCACGCACTCCTACGGGATATCGTTGTGGTCATTTGAATCCATACGTGGCCAGGGCAATTACCTGCGGTGGGCACCAATTTCTAACCTAGGGATTTTTCCTTCCCGGATAGTTTGGTAACATTCGGCCGACCCAAGTGGAGCAAGCCTTGGTAGCCTTGGCGAGACCCAAATCAGTAACTTCAGTTCCATATCCTCATTCGACTGCTCTACAACGCGCTCTGATTTAGGATGCCTGGCGCATTTCAGGGGAGCTTTGCTTTATTATAGGGGCTTCACTCAGCGATAAAATTCTTGTGAATTTCGTGGCAAAAAAAGGTTATTAAGGGACAACCATAATATCGACACTGCGATATCAGTCACATGCTTGCGCGTCGGTGCTTGACTAGTCGTTTTCCGCATTGTAGACCCGTGTAACCTTTTTGCGATTAGCAAATACAAGTAGAATTGAGAATGTTCGGCGAATAGTGACGTTGACTTTTGTTCTATTATTTACGGTATGCAGACAATGGGATAAACTGTCTGTGAACTTCATTCTTTCTTCTGTTAAAGTAGCATGGTCCTTCATAAAAGACGCTGTGTAACCATCAGATCAAACAGGTCGTAGGAAGCCTGTGTAGCTCTGTGAATTGTGTTAGCACGACTCAGAGTCCCTTCTGACGTGACGACGGTGAAGATGAGACACACCTTTGGTTGCCGTTTCTTGAACGTTCTTCGTTTCCAGGATGCCCCTGCGATCGTGCCGACCGAGCCCTCCCAGATTCCGCAGGAGAGCACGCTGGCCACCTCAACGGCGCCGCTTGATTTTCCAACTCTAAGCACCGCTCCGGCTCTATCTCTACCGGCGTCACTGCCTCGTCCGAGTCCGATCGCCGTCACCACTCCGAGCTTCTTCCATCCGCTCTCCACTGTCGCCCCTCCCGTGGCTCCGACCACCACCACCGCATTCGGAGCCGGCCTGACCACCGACCAGCTGCTGGCCACGCTCCTGCCACCAAGTCTACTCCTCCAGAACGCCGGTCTACTGCAACAGAGCGCGCTTGCCAGTCTCTTTGGGCTGACCGCACCTCCAGTCGTGGCTCCTCCGTCCACCTCCTGTGCCAGCGACGTTCTGGCGCTGCTGCGGGCGCAGCAGTCAGCCCAGTTGGCGGCTGCCCTGGCCGTTCCCAGCAAGAGCTCAATGATGCCGACCAGCGGCTCAACGGATGACCTCATTCAGTCTTTACTCGCCCAGTCAAGGCAACCGATATTTTCGCACAGCCTGTAGCCGAGGCGTGAAAATTCCTCCCTACAAATGTACCATAGTTAGAGCTCTATCACCCTTCGGTGACCCTTACTGATTTCCAGCCTCGACGTGATCAGTTCACAGGTGCCGCTCTAGTTCAGAGAGCTTTCGCCAGGCATCGCCTAGGACTGATCCCATCATGGATGTTCCCATGTGCATGTGTGGATGTGTGTGAAGTGCGTGTGTGTATGTCTCTCTCTCTTGTATGTTTGTTTCTGTACGGGTACTGTACGCTAGAGTTGCTAGAGACTCCCCACCTCAACGTCAATGATTTGTGGAAGTTGTTCGCGTCACGCGTCCAATGCGCGGAGTTCGTGCACAGTAACAGTGAAAGCTTTGTTTCGCTCTTGTTTTGCTAATTTTTTTCCTCTCGAATTTCTCCAGTGAATTCCATCACAATTCTTTCACTAATGTTGATGCGGAGTCAGGTCTAATCACGTTGAAATGAACTCATTGCTTTCGTTTTTAATTTCGAAATTCTACCCCCTCATGGCGTTCTAAGTGCACTCTCGGCTCGCCTAGTGTATGCTCCCTCTTTTGTAAGTTAGAGGTCATAGCGTCTCGACGTCAATAACGGGGGCTACGGTGGTGAGTTCCGAGGGTGTGTTTAGTCGCCGAGATTCGTCACTCCTCCTTCCTCACCTCCAACTGCACAGCCACACTTGTGAATTCGGTGGCTTCTGTTTTTTCGATGAACGTCTCTGTGTTGTTGTAAATGTTCTACAATTTCTCGTGTGTATAAGGCGTGTGTGGACAGTGATGACTCTCCCGGCGGATTGAGCAGTGTGTTCCGTGCATTTTATGTCGCTAGCTAGGTAGCATTCTATCCCCAATGTTTGTTGGAGCATCTAGAATTCGCTGCACGGAACAGCTCGCCCTAGCGCAGCCATGAACCTCTTCAATCGGACTTTAATAAAAGGCAATGTTGAAGCCAATGTAAAATCGCGTATAGTATTCGGTATCTGACGCCAGTGCAGTGGCATGTAGTGGAAGTGGTAGTAAAACACGTCAGTTAATATTCATTATACCGTACTCGTAGGTGGCACTGTACATATGGCGTCCAGATTCATCAGATTCTTGAGAAAAGCCGATTTTCTTCCATTTTTCCATTGATTCGTTGATTTTTCATTGTCTGTGGGAAATGTTGTTTTGTTTCCTTTTCCTGTGAAGTTGTAAAGCATTAATAAACTCTAAAAATTGCGTGTTTCTAGGAGCAAAAGCAGGGTTAATCGCTTGTGTTAACGATTTACCATTGGCGTAGCGAGGTAATTACCGCTGTGGAATTTACCGTCGTCTTCGATCTCGGTGAAAGTGACGACAAAAATTTGAACAACTATTTAATATATGCTGACCTCCTAGACTTACTGTAAGACTCTAAAATGCTATGCAGACAGTTTGCAGAGGACCTAAAAATATGCTGTGGATTTGTTCAAGATGATTTTCAAGGTCTTCAGTAAGCTATAGATATCGTTGAAAAGTGGTCTAATTCATATCAGCTACCGTTAGCTGCAAAGAACTCCAGACTTGCAGGATTTGGAAAATCTGGTTCTCTCCCTATTATGAGAAAAGTGAACTATCTATTGTTATGGCAGACTAGCTTGTTGATCTAGGCTTCCGTTTAACAGCAAGGTTTACCAGCAATTTTCAGCGCATTAGGGAAGATTCTGCAGAAGGACTTACCAGATATTTGAAGGATTTCGTACCGCGAATGAGTCAGTCTTGTCGCAGCCGTGTACGGCGTTTGTGAGGCCAATAGAGCAAAGTGGGACCACCTTGCCTTTACCTCATAAGAAGAGGGATATTGAAGAAAATGAGCAGCGCGTTCAATGCAATTTGTATACCAGGAAGCTTATGACAAGGTACTATAGTTTTCTCATTCTCGAATTCCTAGAGCGGAAGTACACAATAAATTTCTTGTCCTTAGTTCTTTATGTTCACGAAGAACGTTAACCGGTGTGTGCGTAGTATTCATAATTCTGTCTGGGCAAGTACGGTAAGATCGAACATTTTGCAAGCTTATATTGCCTTCAGGACCGGAGTAACCGACCATAAAATTTGGTACCCCAAACCGACAGCTGGAGTTAGGGCACACTTTTCAGAGGTGGGTCTTCTCATCTGACATGCAATAGTAATTAACACCCTTCTCCGAAGAGCTTGAGCTTTTGAGACGTATGGCTAAGAAGGAGGGTCTCCAGAAGTTCTAATTCTCTGTCTGTTGCTCCTGTTGTTTGGAAGTGATACTGTTAATGTATAGTGCATTTGTCACGAGTTTTGTCACACGATTGTCTTAAATAGTCGTAACAATTAAATAATTGAATAAATAACACCGATGTCTAGACCAGTAGTAAACAGTGCTGCAAGTCGAGACGTAACCACTGCACTACTGAAGCATCTGCTCTTCCAACGATGTTTGGTTGCTATCAAAATTCTAGCGCCAGGCGAGACCCAAACCTGCACCTCCTGCTGACCGGTGGGAATGCTCGAATGATATTAGGTTGGTGCATAAGTTCTCGGACATTTGATCCCTCCTGAATTGAAAGCGCATTCTCCCGCCAAATTTCTCACATGTATCAACACGTAAATGATCGATCGATAGAGAAAGGAAAGGGCTACAAAACGGTTCCTAACATTTACTTCTGCGTTGTTAACGTCAACTATTATGGCTAAGCAATTCATCCCAACTGAGACGCATATTCGGCACGTCATGTTATTCCTGCATCAATCTGGCCTCATTGCCAACAAATCGTATCGTCGCCTGAAGGATGTTTACAACGAGAGTGCTCCTGCTCGAAGTGCTGTGTACCAGTGGTTCTCGAAGTTTGCAGTTGGTGAATTCTCCGTTGAAGATAATGAACGAGAAGGGCGCCCGATGACACTGGATTTGGATGGCCTCCGAAGTAGAGTGGAAGCGGATCAATACCAAATCACTCGCGAACTATCAAGCACTCTTGGTGTTGGTCACTCAACAGTCGTTCGAGGATTGAAGTCGATTGGCAAGGTGCAAAAATTGGGTCGCTGGGTACTTCACGACTTCACACAACATGACATGGATCGCAGAGCCGATGTCGCTCTGTCTCTCCTTACCCTCAGACGTACCCACGGATGGCTGGACAACCTTGTCACCGGGGATGAGAAGTGGATACTCTACTCTAATTATCACCGGCGTGCACAGTGGGTTGGCGCAACTGGAGAGGCAGAGGACGTTCCGAAACCCGACCTTCAAAGGTGAAAAAGATGATGCTATGCATTTGGTGGAGCGTTCTTGGCGTAGAATACTGGGAGCTGCTGGACGAAGGGATAACAGTGACGGCAGAGGTTTACGTCAACCAACTGAGGAACTTGAGGGCCCACCTTCAAACCACACGAGGAGAGAGCAAGTGAAGGTGTATTTTCAACACGACAACGCTAGACCGCATATTGCTAGAGCGACGGCGGCTGAGTTGGCGGACTACGCATGGACCGTTCTTCCACATTTTCAAGCCTTCAACGCTATTTGGACGGCCAGCAATTTAGGAACCGAGAGGATGTCAAGGAGGCACTGTTCACATTTTTCGAATCACAACCGGCCACGTTTGGGAGAAAAGGCATCCATGACTTACCAGCACGTTGGCGAAAGACAATTGATGTAAAGGGTGGTTACTTCAAATGATTTGATATTGTTGTTCGTATGTTGTGATAGTAAATATTTCATGCCCCAAATGTCCGAGAACTAATGCAAACCTAATATCAGCGGACGGCTCACTCCGATATAGAGTGCTGACGAGCCCGACGAGGTGTGGGTGTTCCGTTCGAAAACACCGCCGGTGGTTGGCGTAGAGCACTACCGCCGGTCAGCAAGAGGTGCGGGTTCGACTTCCGCCTGGCGCTAGAGTTTTGATCGCAACCAATCATTGTAACATTGTAACAGATTACAACCTCGATATCAGCCATTTGAGGTCTAAAGAAACTGACTTGAATCATTTCATCCGCTCTTCTTTCTCAGTCAACTGTAACTGCATCGGCGAAGCTTGCCAGCATCCACCAAACCGGTGGTCGGTACGAGTTCAAAGCAAGCCGGTTTGGCTTTAAGGCTTCCGCTTTATATAATAAATGAAAGAAATCAGATGTATCCAAACCACAGATCAATGCAGATACAGCGCTCAATCTTCGTTACGCTAGTGAACGAGTGGTAATTGTCCTAGGTAAGTTAGGTAACAGATGCGGAAAAGAAGACAGAAGAGCTTTGCAAGTAAAGCATAAGCAGTGCGCACTATCCAGGGGTTTCCAAAATAATGTGATGAAAATTTTGCTACTACAGCTACGGAACAACTAAAAACTTAACAACGCATAAGTAATGGCAACGTAAACACTAGGCAGCGCTATATTCGACCAGACTCCAAGTGCAATGTGGCCCACCCCACCCTTAATTAGAACACGGAGGTTCAAACGCTGGTTGAAGTTATGTTTCTCAGTACTTTGTGTCACTCAAGGTTTGTAGTGGGATCTTTATCACCGCGGCCTTCGACTTCCTATCGTCTTCAGAGACCTGAAAATGGAGCACGGGTTTAAGTTTGCGCTCTACTCCATCAAGCGTTTTAGATACCCCAGCATTTCAGAGCCACTCCTAGAACCACTACAGAAAGTCCCAATGAAAGAGGCGAACTCACGCATTAGATCCACCGCAGGGGCCTGTGTTCGCCCACGCTATTTGACCAGTGGATGCGATTGATATATGTACACTGCGAATGCCGCTAACCGATCCACTTAGGCCTATTGCATACTACCCGCGACGAGGCCGGCGACGAGAAGAGCGGAGCGGCGAGAGACCGCTGGAGTTCAGCGAGGAGAGCAGCGACGGTGTTGGGCGAGGGCGAGAGTTGGCGTTAGAGCGCGGTTAGTGGCGCTTACGTGCGTGCATGCGTGGTGCGAAGGGTCGGGCGACAGGGCTGCGGGACATTATGTACGAATGGTCGCCGCGGACGCGGCGAATAGCGCGGCGAGCGCGGCAGAAGACGTCGCAATTGGGTGACTTCAGCGGTCGGTGATATCTAGACCTGCATCAAAACTTGCACATCAAGTGTTAGAAAGTGTATACAAAGTCAGTTTCACTCCGATAGTGTGTGATATTTTCAGCTTTTCCTGAAGAAGATCATATAAGACTGAGCATTAGAACGTTGTCTAGTTTTATAACTCGAACTCAATTTCTGAACCAGAGCATGTTTTCCCGCAGGTCCTGCAACAGCAGGAAGGGATATCAACAACTCAAACCTAGCGACTGCAGCAGGTCATGAGGCACAACTCACTCGACCGCAGCGGAGCTCATCGCGCACGCGGCAGTCGCCGTCGCGTTCGCGGCGACCATCCGTACATAAAGACCGCCCCTCGGGCGACAGCTGGCCACCGTGCAAAGCGCAGCGACGACGGGTCGCTGGCGGTATGCCCCCTCTCCAACGACACGCAGTGCCGACGTGGCAGCGACAACCGGCAAGCGCGCGCTCTCTCCCATTGTTTCTGACAGGTCCCAACACGAATAGTCGATTACTTGTCCGTTGGCAGTGCCGTCGCAGGACTCGTCGCTGGTGGTATGCCATAGGCCTTACAGTTCACAGTGAGGCAGAAACGGCAGAAAGTCATTGGTAACAGAGAGGCACTCGTTTCGGTTGTTCATTACCGGATTTCTTGAGAAAATCCAGAATGATTCTTACAAGAAAACTGTCTGAACGGTTCGCCGGAACGGCAAGAACGAGTACTATAGGGAGAATCCTCGTCCTCCAAATAGTGACAAAACGTGTTTTGTTTTTGCCGAATCCTTGAGGTAAACGAGTACGAGGGTGTAATGGTTAAGGGTCCGCAGAGCGAGCTCTTCACGGCAGCGCAAGACCCCGGTGTCGTGGACTGGCTGGCGCAGTGGTAGAGGGCATGCCTCATGTTCGTGAGGTTGAGGGTTCCGCTCACATGCTATGTCGCGTTTTTGCACTTTTACCATAGTATCGGATTTCCATAGAGATTTCCATATCTAAACTTGTTTTTGGAGTTTGCTACGGTAAGATGTTTTTATTACTTACTATTTGTCGACATCTCGTAGTTCACCAGCAATTTCCGAAACAGGCCAAATGCGATTTTGTATGAAACTTTTACTCCAATAAATTGTTCTCATTGTCAATGTAAGAAATTCTGACACAGGAACAATATGAAACAGCGGCAGAATGTCAGAAAAATGCTTCAAATACAATTTATTAGTGTCGGTGAGGTGAGTGCCACCAGTGTACTCACAGTGTAGGAGGGGACCACATGATCTTCAACTTGACCTACCGCCTCGATCAATATTCTCGCCTCCGTTATGCTTACAAAGTCGCGCGGTTATAACAAGCTGCTGCCGCCAGCACTGACTCTACAATGTCTGCTAACCCTCGAGTGGTCATTTACCTATTGACACTGAAGTGCGGACCTCCACTGGATGCTGTCCCTTCGAGAGACGAAGTGAAGCTGGCGGATAGCAAGTATCCTACAGGATTTCGAACTGCGACAGCTGGAAATCGACGAAGTAGAGAAGTTGGAGGTAGTGGAAGAAGAGGACCAAGAGTTTCAACCAGAAGAGGATTGTGCCGGAGTCACGACACCACTAACCAGTGAAGGCACTATCACGTTTTCGCAAGAACAGATCGTTTCGGGGGGAAAAGGTTTGGCTATACTAGAATTGTTACACTATACATGTTTAAGAACTGGGAAAGTGGACTGTATGGCAAGTTCAAGTTGAAGATCATGTGGTCCCCTCCTACACTGTGAGTACACTGGTGGCACTCACCTCACCGACACAAATAAATTGCATTTGAAGCATTTCACAGCATTTCTGGCCGCTGTTTCATGTTGTTCCTATGTCAGAATTTCTTACATTGACAATGGGAACAATTTATTGGGGCATATTTCGGCCATTGCTGGTGAATTACGAGATGTCGACAAGAATAAAAACATCTTCTTCTTCTTCTTCTTCTTCTTCTTCTTCTTCTTCTTCTTCTTCTTCTCCGTCTTCTTCTTCGTCTTCTTCTTCGTCTTCTTCTTCGTCTTCTTCTTCGTCTTCTTCTTCGTCTTCTTCTTCGTCTTCTTCTTCGTCTTCTTCTTCGTCTTCTTCTTCGTCTTCTTCTTCGTCTTCTTCTTCGTCTTCTTCTTCGTCTTCTTCTTCGTCTTCTTCTTCGTCTTCTTCTTCGTCTTCTTCTTCGTCTTCTTCTTCGTCTTCTTCTTCGTCTTCTTCTTCAGTGTTGTCCCACATCGTCGCGGGGTCCGCTCTTCTGGTGTTACGACGCCACCTTTCCCGATCCTGCGCTTGATCAGGGAGGACACCAGCTACTTTCATGTCCGTGTGTAACGAGAATAAAAACATCTTACCGTAGCAAACTCAAAAACAAGTTCAGATATGGAGATCTCTATGGAAATCCGATACTATGATAAAAGTGCAAAAACGCAGCATAGCATCGGGACTGAACCCTCTACCTCACTGACATGAGGCGTGCCCTCCACCACTGCGCCACCTAGCCCACGGCACCGGGGTCTTGCTCTGCCGTGAAGAGCTCGCTCTGCGGACCCTTAACCATTACACCCTCAAGGATTCGGCAAAAAAAAAACATGTTCTGTCACTATTTGGAGGACGGGGATTCTCCCTATAGTACTCGTTCTTGCCGTTCCGGCGTACCGTTCAGACAGTTCCCTTGTAAGGCTTTCCTCGCGGAAATACCTTCCTCAACAGCCAGAATACTGCACATTGTCGAGGTGCCACTGGGCCCAGGTATGTACCACAGTCTCGAATATATCCCGTCGGTACACATTCTGAACAATTTCTACCCTCTCTTCCACAAAAAATCGGGGGGTCTTTCCGTTGATGCAGATTTTGCCTCAAACCATGAGCGCCTGCGGATTTTGACGGTGTTCGATAGCGAGGAAGGTGGCCACCAGATCCTGTCGTTTTCCCAGTTGTAAGCCTGCCCACGGTGAACAGTTTCTCGTCCGTGGACAGTGTTCGTGCCCACTCGCGGGCCTGCGACCCGTACCCTGTGTTAGCCAAATCGATGGAGCCGTTCGCGCTTATTCTTATGCGTCAGGTGACGGACTTTATGGAACTTGTAGCGCTCGAGTCCGAGTTCCGTTTTGGCTACCCGATGAACTGATCTGAGACTACCACCGATATAATGGGCGATCTTTCTCATGGAGACCCTCGAATTACGAACTACTCGCTTTTCGATGATTTTCCAGATCCGAGCGACAGTGTGGTTATTTCCACGTTCTGGACGTTTAACTTCATGGCCAAGTTTCCTAAATCGGCAAATTGCTGCGGAGACGGTCGATTAGGGACAACGAGCAATGAACGATGTCTCGTTGACGCTAACCTCGACGACGAAGCTCCAAAATAGCACAGCGATGGTTCGACATCTTGAGAAAAACCGTAGCTGGGGCAAAATCGAACTTGAAAATTATAGCTAGGACAAAAAGGCACTCTAAAAAACGGCGCTGTTGCAGTCATGCTGCGAATAAGTGCGTTTGCACGGAAAAACGTCAAACCTTCATAACCTTCTTTTGGAACACAGTGTAAATATAGGAGCGCCCCAAATTTTCACAAACTTTCTAAATTGTTTGATGTTGACATAAGAAATTGCAAAGGATAAAGTACGGCGCTAATAAATCTGTTTGTGGGATGCTACACGCATTCTGCTTCTAGGGTTGTCATGGATGCAACGGATGCAACGAACACGTCAGTGCTCAATTTTACCGGACAAATCTGTCACCATTTTCCTGACCTTGAGGAAGAGGTGGAAGGCTTCGCTCGCCCAGGCGGGAAATCAGAACCAGGAACCACGATCCGGTGTGGATGTAGCCACAGGGGCCTCGTCCGATACGCTACCAGTAGTCCTGCTACCTATTTTGGCGAAAGAGCAGATGGAGCCGCTTCCAAAAGAACAACCGTCATATTTTTATCGTAACTCTCAAAAACAGAGTGCTGAAATACGAAATCTGGGTATATTATTAGAGGGCCGAATGTAATGAGACTCGTATACTGGAAGCTGTTGTTTAAAAGCACGTCGATGGACTCCAAGGCCATGGTAAACGAAATAGACAAGATGGACCGCCGACTCCAATTATTCGGTCTCACCGCTTCAAGAAGGTCCTCCTCTTCGACAACGCCGCAACCCATCGGGCAAAAGTGATCACGGATAAGCTTACTCGGCTGGGTTACATTCACATGCCTTACCCACCGTATTAGTCCGACATCTCCCCATGCGGCTACCACTACTTTTTGAGCCTACAGGATTTCATGGTCAGATGGAACATAAGGACCCAAGCAGACCTCGACATCCATAACGAGCAGTGGATCAACACCAGAACTAAGCAGTTCTGGAAGGATGGGATCAGGAAGTTGGCTGATTGATGGCAGGTCATTGACCTTAATGGCGAGTACGCTCCTCAGCATCGTTGAGTTGTAATTGAGTTATTAAGAGATACAGAAATTTGTTGAATTTGTCTCATTACTTTTGGCCCCCACGGATCTACCTCGATAGAGAGCCTTCGGGCTCTCTTGTTAAGAGGGATCTCGGGCCGCTTGTCGCAGGGCCACGTGGCGCGTCCCCGGGGGCTCCAGGACTTAACTCCAACGCGACGTCGCGCGCTAGCCGCGTGCGACGTCGCGGCGCTGAAACGCGGAAGTGCGCTCGGTGACGCATGGTTAGCCGCGGAGCACGAAATGTTCTCAGTGTTTAAGCTCCCAGACCACATTTCTAGCAAGGAACTTAAGATCCCACAGAATGTGGTAGGCAACAGCCTGCAGTAGGACAATTGATCTGAGAATGAGTGACAGTGACTTTTTCCGTAGTATAACCATAATCATGGGTAAAAATTGACCGAAGAAGTCGACGATGGCAAGTCCTGACGCTAGAAACCATCCACATGACCAGGATTCCTTTATAAACTTTCGCTGATCGTCCCACTGAAACGACACTACACCATCTCCAAGAAACGTTGAAATGAGGCGAAGGCGTGCCGCATGTCCCTGTAGGGAGCGTTTCTAGCCGTCGGAAGCATCGAACCGCGACAACTCGTCCAATTTCGTCGCGCGCCGTGCGCAACACCAGGGGGGTTCGCGCGCCGTTGGAGTTGTGTCTGCCCCCGGTCCCCGGGTGGTGGATAGGGGAATTAAACGCGAACCAAATGCGACCGTGTACCGCCCAGAGACGCAGGTGGGATGCAGGGGATGGAGTCCTTGCTCCTGCTGTGTCGGGTCGACGCGTTCCTTGTGCGTGCAAGCGGCATGTTCATGCACAGTGTGCGTGGATGTGTCCGTGACTGTGCGGATTGTAATTGCGTCGGCTCGGCCAAAAGCTTGCACTCGGTAGACTGGGAGTACATGTAAGGCGATTCGAGGCCGCCTTAAGTCTCGCCTCGTCCCTTCGGGCAGT
The DNA here is from genome assembly GCA_947359475.1 of Heligmosomoides polygyrus bakeri. Classification (NCBI taxonomy): domain Eukaryota; kingdom Metazoa; phylum Nematoda; class Chromadorea; order Rhabditida; family Heligmosomidae; genus Heligmosomoides; species Heligmosomoides polygyrus. Next base: position 32,201,504 of record OX375865.1, on the reverse strand, counting down.
CTGGCTGGCTGCCCGGAGTTCTTCGTCCGCACGACAGAGCCCGACTAGCTACCCGTGTTGTATGGAAGTCAAACACAGCAGCACTAAAGGGCCTCATTCCCCTGACCCCGAAAGAGCCCCCATTTCTGCAGCGATGGGAAGGACGAGTACGGAGAGGCTGCTAAAATCTCAGGGCCTAACCAGGCTGCGCAAATTGAAAAGGACTAGGATAACGATCTGTGCTTACAACGCCCGCACGCTTGCATCGGAAGCATCCGTCGAGGACCTGATGATGCAATCCAGGAAGATCAAGTACGACGTCATCGGACTGACCGAGACGAGAAGACACCACCCCTACACGCCGCCTACGACTCCGGAGAAGAACTGTTCCTAGGAACATGCGACAGCAGGGGAGTAGGCGGCGTTGGTGTCCTCGTCAACACGCACTTGGCCATTAACATCGATTCGTACGAGTCTCTGACAACCAGAATCGGACGTCTGCGACTGAAGCGATGTGGCTCCGTGCCAGCTTTGACTGTATTCGTCGCGTATGCCCCAACATCCGACTACGACGACGAAGAGGTCGAAGCCTTCTACGTGGAACTGGAGAAGTTCTATAAGGAAGATCACACCTTCTACAAGGTGATCGTCGGCGAATTCAACGCCAAGATCGGGCCGCGAAAGTCGCCGGAAGAACTTCGCATCGGAACCCATGGTTTGGAGTGGAACGAGCAAGGTGAAAGGCTGTCTGAGTTTATCATGTCGACCAAGACCATCCATGGAAACTCACAGCTCCAGAAGCCTCCCTCTCTACGATGGACCTGGGAATCCCCCTGTCGCCAGTTCCACAACGAGATCGACCACATCATCTTCAATCGCAAGTATTGCCTGACCGACGTTTTCGTTGTGCCCAAGTTCTACACGGGATCGGACCACCGCCTCCTTCGCGCAAGGTTCCGCTTTTCGTGTCAATGAGAGAAGGCCTGAAGCTTAAGAAGAAGAGTCCCAGAACGACCATCAACTGGGACCTCTACACCCCTCTTGCCGGCCTTTGAGAAGACGCCGTCATGGACAACATCGACGAGGAATACGACCGCTTCGTGACCATCTCCACGGTAGTGCTAAGGGAGCCGAGAGCTTCAAGATCACCAAGAGACGCCTGTCTCCGGAAACTCTCGAGCTGATACGCCAGGTGGAGCAGCACGAGCGTTAGGCAACTACCAACTGACGCCCGAGCTTGCTAAGCTATGCAGAGCGGCGATAAAGGATGATCTTAAGGAGGGAAGGGCGGAAGTGTTGGCTGAAGCTGCAGAGGCAGGTTTGAGCATCCGCAATGCCACCGGAACTTCGCCAACTTCAAGACCAATATGACCGCTCTCCGACGTCCTGACGGAACTGTCACCTCTTCCAGAAGGACCATGGAGAAGATCATCCACGACTTCTACTCCGATCTCTTCGATAGCCACGTCCACCTGCCCCCACGCCATCTTCCGCAGGATGGATACGTGGTCCCCTCTGTTCTCCCTACCAAGATCTGACACGCCATCTCGCCGGTGAAGAAACGTACAGCACCCGGTCCCGACAGAATCAGACCCGAACACCTGAATACCTCCCGCCAGCGCTCATCAACACCCTGGCGCGGCTCTTCACGCGGTAAAGGTTCCATCTCAGTGGAAGACCAGCAGGACCGTCTTGCTGTACAAGAAGGGAGACGTGCACGACATTGGCAACTATCGCCCGATCTGCCTGCTGTCCGTAGTCTACAAGCTGTTCACTCGAGCGATCCTGAATAGGATCAGCAGAACGCTGGACGAAGAACAGCCATGCGAGCAAGCAGGATTTCGGAGACGATTCAGCACGATCGACCACATACACACCATTACGAAGCTCATCGAAGTGTCGCGGGAGTATAAGCTGCCGCTGTGCCTCACGTTCATCGACCTGAAGAAGGCATTCGACTCCGTCGAAACTAAAGCGGTCATCGACACCCTACTCAGTCAGGGGTTCCTACTCAGTACATCAGACTCCTTCGAGAGCTGTACAGTGGATTCACAATCAAGATCTCACCATTCTACAGCGACGTCGTCATCGACGTAAAAGAAAGGGATTCGGCAGGGGGATATCATATCCCCGAAGCTCTTCAGCGCCATCCTCGAAAACGTCATGCGCGAACTAGAATGGGAAGACATGGGAGTGAAGGTCGACGGCTGGCAACTGCATCATCTTCGCTTCGCTGACGACATCGTGCTCATAACATCGAGCAAGCATCAGCCAGGCGGAGCGAATGCTGGCCGGCTTCGATCGTGTATGTGGGAACGTTGGACTGCAGCTGAATCTTACGAAGACGATGTTCATGAGGAACGGACAAGTTTCTGATGCCCCATTCCCGCTCAACGGAACGAACATCTCCGAATGCTCCAGCTACGTCTATCTGGGTCGCGAAGTCAATATGGCCAACGACCTAGCGCTAGAGCTGAGCAGGAGGAAACGAGCGGCTTGGGAGCATTCAAGAGCGTCGAAGAAGTCGCGAAGAAGACGAAGAACGTCCGACTCCGTGCCCACCTATTCGACTCCACTGTTCTTCCTGCCCTAACATACGCCTCAGAGACCTGGGCCATACGAAAGCAGGACGAACACGCGATCAGCGTCGCGCAGCGTGGAATCGAGAGGACGATGCTCGGAGTGACACGACTCACGCAAGTGAGAGAAGGCCTCCGGAGTTCCGAGCTTCGCCGACGTTCGAAGATCAGAAACGCTCTCGCGTGGACCAAGTTGTCGAAAATTAGGTGGGCCGGCCACGTAATGCGCTTCGCAGACGCCCGCTGGACGAGAGAATCACTGACTGGATTCCGCGGGATGTCAAGAGAACACCAAGACGCCCACCAACGCGTTGGTCGGACTTCTTCGTTAAAGCCCTGAACGACCGATATGACGCTCTTCGTGTCCCTCGAGCGAGGAGAATCCACTGGAGCACTCTGGCACGCGACAGGGGCGAATGGAGACGCTGCTGACGCCCGCTCCAGCAAGTCGATGATCAACGGGACGACAGGTGATAGAGGTGATACTTTTGGCCTACCCTAGTGTCTCCCTTTATGATTCTTTTTACTGCGCCATGATATCGTGGCCCTACTATGGTATGGCTCATGCTTCAGGTAAATATAAAAATGTATAATCCATAGCATCTTAAAGAGGTGGCTACTACAGTCTGCATGGCTTTGCCGCTATGAAAATCGAACAGAAGCATAGAAGCGATTTGTGGTTCATTGGCGGGTTGTTACATAACCCTTCGGTTTGACAGCTGCTTGACAACACCTAGAGATGAGTCCCAAGAGCTTGTCGCTTCAGTTGTTCGAAAGTCTCACCCCCATTTTTTGCGAAAGGTGTTGCTCTGCTTCTAACAAGGTCCACAGATTCATTGCATTCTCACAATATCCACCACTTCATGGCCCTTGAAACGCGTTCGATGTGAATTTAATCCTGATGGAGAATTCATTGCCCATCAAAAGGCGTGTGCTAGCACTCCATTGTTGACAACCCCGAGATAGCATTTCGAATCCGTATACTCTCGAGCGTTTCGAGGTTTCCAGAAGCAGTAAGATGTACTCAGACCGCAGGATGATTTACTCCAGGCCAAGAACTGTCCCCTCACAACGAGAATAGTCTTCAGGAAGAGTCAAGGCACCGAGAATCCGAAAGAGAATTTTGAGGACCTATTGTGGTCATTTGACAGTCGAAGTCCTGACACTGTTTAGCCCTTCGAAGGACCTTCTCGAGATTGGTGGGACCTGCTCGATCGTTGGAAAGACATTCACTGGGTGATTCCATAGTCCTATAAATGTACAACCCGCTGTATACACTCACCAAAAAGGAAAAACGACCCCAGAATGTAATTATCCTGGGGGAGGTGGGGGAGGTCGTAAGCCCACAGGTGCTTTTAGACCAATATCGTCACCCTACAGTGGCCAGATTTCCGTCTTCAAAATTTTTGTGCATTTCCTACTTCATTGTATAAGAAGTTTTATCCCCATTCTAAACATGTGAGTCTTGTCAACAATAAGCTGCACTCAGGAGCATGGAATCAGAGTTCTTGAACACTGGAATATTGTGTTAAATAGTCGTTTTACTACGTTTTTTTCGAGCGTATGTCTTGAACGTACGTAATAAATTAAAATTATAATAAGCCACACTGATGCAAGTTATTTAGAAAACGGCGTTTTCTCAGCGTTCTGCAGCCGTTATACACCATTTTCACGTCGAATTGGACACTTTTCACATCATACTGGATACTCTTCTAAGCTAGCCTAAGAATTTTGAAATCAAAGCGAACTCTTCCAATTCGAAATAAGCGGCCCCAACATTAAAAGAGAGGCTCTCCATAAATGTTCGAATCATTTTTTGTTCAAGGAAAATTTTAGTATGAATTCCTTTGAAGTTTTAATTTACTTCCCAATAAGAGAGCACATAGTTTGAAATTTTATAAAAATGTTTTTGAGAAAAACAGTGATTTAAAGCTTGTCTTGAAGAGCAGGAATGCGGGCATTTTATACTGTCAAAACAGAAATTCGCCCCTTCCGAAACTTCGCGATTTTTATTCGATTGACAGCAAAATTTCTGTTTGCATACAGTTTCGACATAGAAAATTGTAAGAAACACACACAACTTTCCTTTTTTTTTCTTTTTTTTCCTAACTTTCTTGCTGTATGCAAGCAGTATTTACACTATCAATCAAATAAGCATCGCGGCTTGCTTTTCGAGTGCATGGCGCGATCTAGTATTTTAATGCACTACATGATTGCTGCCTTGCTGCGCTTCAAAACGAAATTTTATTTTTTTATTTTTCTCAAAAAAATGTAATAAAATTATTACACTTGTTGGGGCAGCTGAACTAAAATGTGTCGAAGAGAGTTCTACCATTTTTTCTAGAACAAAAAATTATTCTAACTACCTTAGTGAGTCTGTAATTTAACCTGCCTAAAGGACATTTCGATTTAGAAGAGTACCATTTGATTTCAAAAGTCTTAGGCTATCTTAGAAGAGTGTCCAATTTGAGGTGAAAAGTGTTCAGTTTGATTTGAAAAGTGTCCAAGTTGATTTGAAAATTTTCCAATTCAAAGTGAAAATGGCATATTATCCTCCACGTGATGCGGTAATTGATAACGAACGACGTTGGTCAGTCCACGTTTGGGAAGCGCCACTCATTCCACCCCCACATCGCGGAGGTGATTACTATACTTGTGCTCGAATAATCGAATTCGAATAATTATTCGAATAATTTATTCGAATTCGATTTTCGATTATTTGATTATTCGAGTTCCGTAAATTCGAATAATTATTCGAATTCGATTATTCGAGTTTAGCAAATTCGAATAATTATTCGAATTCGATTATTCGAGTTTTGCAAATTCGAATAATTATTCGAATTCGATTATTCAAGGCTTGAAAATTCGAATAGTTATTCGAATTCGATTATTCGAGGTGCGAAAATTCGAATAATATTCGAATTTCGAATACGTGGTTGTTTCGAATGTGGCATAATGATGATTTTTGTGAGCGGCGTTCATTTCGGTGACGATTGTTTTCGATAGCACACTGTCGAGGAGCTCACCTTAACGAAAACGCATTCAATATCCTACTATACATAGAAAGGTAGTGTGTGTGCGTGCGTGTTTCCATCAGTCGATCACAACTGGAGTGGGGAAATGGCGTATTGACTATACTGACCGCAGTTGATGGCGATCGACTGCGGTCCGAAGCTTTAGCCCTTGGGGTCTCGTCGATCTCGCTGAACACAAATTTGAAGTTCGTTTTTGAAATTATCGGTTGAAGTTGATCGAGCTATTGATTTTCTATGGAGAATTCGTTGAAGCGAATCAATTGTATGACCGGTCTTCGTCGATATTTTCAAAATCTAACTTCACATTTGCATTCTCTGCGACCACGACTGTCATCGATGTCACTTGAATACTTTACGGAATTTGCACAGTAAACACAAATTTCGACGGAAAATTAAAAATGAATTCAGATTCGTGTTCAGTGACCTCGATTACCTCAGGCCTGAAGTTTCGATCTTCTTGAGTGATATTTACGAAAAATCAATAATTTGATTAATATCTCGGCGCTATGTGACAACGGAGGGGTTAGCAAAATTCAAAAAATATATATGCCTAGGTAGACATTTATGTAAGCAATACAAAACCACTTACCATTTAACCGGAATGGTCCTCCATGTTGCTTGGGGGGGGGTCGTCTGTGCTCTCCTCCGCGTCAGCGGAGGAGAGCACAGATTTGGGCAAGGGAAGGGACTCCGGGGTGTGGCCGAGTTACGCACCCGTGTTTACATTGCCTACACCCCGGAGTCCCTTCCCTTGCCCAAATCTGAATCCCCCCTCGCTCCAACCCCCTCGGCGCGCCTCCCCCTCCTCCCTCGCCCCCACATCGTACACAAGTAAAAAAAACTCTAAACAAAAAAAAAACACCGCGGCCGTGCAACCTCCGCTTGGAATGGTTTTTCGTCGCGCCGTCTCGCGCACTCCACGCCTCCGTTCTCTCTCCTCGTGCAATATCATCTTCGCTGCAGGACCCACGTCCGATAGTAGGAGCACGCCCCTTAAATTGCCCGCCGAAGTTCCCAGTAAAGTGACGTAGGTGAGTGTTTCATTTTTATTTTCCTTGTTGTTTCCGGGAATTATTTCCTTTCAGCGAATCACCTAGGATGTGCTGAGTCGCATCCTAGGTGATTCGTTGAATTTTGCTAACCCCTCCGTTGTCACATAGCGCCAATATCTCTTGATGGCAACCGTTACTGCAAAAACTAACTTAATATTCGTGTTCAGCGACCTCGATTACTTCGGGACTGAAGCTCACAGTTTGCATATATGACACGACTATATACCATTTTCATTTGAAATTCAAAGTTTTTCAAATCAAATTCAACGTTGTTACACGGGGAAGATTCCAGAAAAACTTTGAAATTTATTTCAAAAACGTTGAATTTCGACTGAAAATGCCGTATAACTCTACAATGTGATTGGTTGACTATTCCTGTGAGATAATGAAATGAACAAATAGAGTGAACGGTTTTTTTTTTCGCAAAACTTTGCACTTGTGCGTAGATGTTTTGCACATGTATTTCTGTAGAATTTTTTTGTAGGATTTTGTTTGCAGGAAAAAGTTCTCATGTCTTGCCATTTAACGAGTATTGTCAACGGTTCTGAGAAGATATTGAATATCTTCATTATTTGCTTTTTTAAAGAAATCAAATCTTTTATTTTGTCCGTTGTCGTTGAACTTACTTTACTACATTTACTTGAGCCTACACAATGCGCTTTAGGAGTGAGTAAACGGTATCAAACGAAGTTGGCAAACACAAAAATCGCATCGTCCTTATTAATACACCCCGGTGCAAAATTATAGATACACCCGATTTGTCCATTAGTACACGAAGGGTCCGCTGCCTATGCGCAGCGGTTACCGTCGTATTCCATACTATCGAAAGTAAGAATTTAAGCAGGTTATCTCATCAGTGCAGGATACCACGAACTTTTATTGAAAATTTAACGAATGAAGACCGCTGCAAAATACAAGTTCTCTTCGTAAAAAGCCTGATTGTTCACAAAAGTCCCTACAGACAAAGTAAGATTAGTACTTCGTCACATCACCTTTGTTGCAACCATATCGAAAATTCTGTTTTTCGTACTACTGATTAGATTATCAATAACATCAATAACATCAAAATTATCAATAACAGTTCGCTCAACATTGGCTCATGCATGAAGTATGGCGTTTTTCATATCAGAAACCTAAGTGTAATTGGTTCCATTTTTGCACACTTTGTATACAAGAATGCCCCACAAGTTCTCTGTCAGCGGTGAGATCTGGAGGAAAAATGGACCACTGCAAAAGTTGAATTGTATTGGAGTTGAGCCAACCTCTTATAAACCTTGTGGAAAAGGTACAGAATAACTAACTACAAGGTTATTATTCGCATTCGGGTTCCTTTACTCTATGGTACTTAAAGCATCGATAAGGAACAAATACCTGGTCTTCACACATTGGCTTCTCGCAGGAAATTCTTTGATATTTGTCGGGTTTATAAGTTAATCCACTTTTCGCGCTTTGTAGGCTCCGAATTCTTTAATCTGCGTGCGCCTCAAGCAAAAGGAGGCCTGAGAAGCTTCCTATCAGTCGGCCTAGGAGTAAGCTGAAGGTGGCCCTTTCTCCTCATAGGACATTGGTTTGACTCGCTCTAGGTGAGTCTTCATGTTGTTGTGTTGTTGTAATACTTTTTTCTGCCGCTTGCGCTTATCGCGAACGTATTGAATAAATAAATAAATAAAATAAAATAAACCTGCAGTTGACTGCGATACGTGTGTGGATGCATTATCTTGTTGGAAAATGAGGTTGTGCCTACGAAGTCTCCTTAAATATGGCAAAAGGTGATCTCGGAGCAATTTCTGGTAGTCTTCCCTGTTCTTCCGAAACGAACGAGACAAGTCCGCATCCAGAAAACGCAGCCCAACCATGAGACTTTCACCGTCAAAGTTGCGCCTAGAGGATAGTCGACCTCTTTTCTCAGATCTCTCCTGTAGTGTGAAAGAAGTGGAATCTTGATGGGCCCGACGGGTACAGACACTATTCGAGAGATTTGAGGAGAGAGAGAAGCGAGTATTCTACAGGTGCTACTTTGTCGGTGGAAGTCTCATGGTTTCGGCTGCGTTTTCTGGATACGAACATGTTGCCTTGGAGTTCGTCTCGCGTAGGATGAACAGCGAAGACTACCAGAAATTGCTCGGAGATTACCTTCTGCCATATTTTAGAAGATTTCGTAGGCAGAACCTTATTTTCCAACAAGATAATGCATCCATACACGTATCGCAGTCAAGTACAGGTTGGCTCAACTCCAACAGAACTCAACATTTGAAGTGGCTTAGCCGTTCTTCAGATCTCAACCCGAAAACTAGAAAGCTAGTGGGACATTCTTGTACACAGTGTACAAAAATGGAACCGCTGAGACATCGATTTCTGATCTGAAGAACGCCATACTTCATACATGAGCCAATTTTGAGCGAACTGTTATTGATAACCTAATCAGTAGCATGCAAAATAGAATTTTCGATATGGCTGCAACAAAGGTGATGTGACGAAGTACTAATCTTACCTTGTTTGTAGGTACTTTTGTGATTAATCAGATTATCTATGAAGCGAACTTATATTTTGTACCGGTCCCCATTTCTTAAATTTTCAGTTAAAGTTCGGGGTATCCTGCACTGATAAGATAAACTGCTTAGAATTCTCCTATAGAAGTTTCCCATAGTGGGGAATACGATGGTAACATTACTGGACCTCGGCAGCGGGTTCTTCGGGTACCGATGGACAAACCAGGGGTGAACCTATTTTGCACCGGGTGTATTAAGTTATAATAAAGTTTATTCGTTTATTCGATTTTTTCGAATATTCGATTATTCGGAAATTCGAATAACCAAAAAATGGGGTTATTCGATTATTCGGAAATTCGAATAACCAAAAAATGCGGTTATTCGATTATTCGGAAATTCAAATAAACGAAAAATGGGGTTATTCGATTATTCGGAAATTCGAATAACTAAAAAAAATGGTGTTATTCGATTATTCGCTCATTCGAATTTTCGAAAAATGGGGTTATTCGATTATTCGGAAACTCGAATAACCGAAAAAATGGGGTTATTCGATTATTCGTTCATTCGAAAAAATTTTAAAAAGCACAAGTATAGTGATTACAATGCATATGCGGTCTACACAATGACTTCAGATGGCAAGATGGACAAGTCAATGTATGCTATCCTTCCTACACCTTTCAGAGTCTTCAAGGCTTTATTGGCCTGAGCAGGACTGAAAACATACGACTTGGTTCTGATGGCATGCGAGAGTAGCCGCTTCTTCCAACCACGCTAGCCAGACGATGCAGAATGTCTAATACAACAGCCTTTCGTCTGTCCGTTCGTCTGGGCAAAATTAATGACGGCTCGGTGGGTGTCGAAACAACCACTCAATCAATATTAGGGCATCTGTAGAGAGTTAACGGATTGAAGCGTCACGCGAATATGGGAACCGTTAGCTGGATTATGTAGGACAGGCAAACTGCATCAATACCGGCCAATCAGTGTCGATCGATATCATCGGCTTCTACCACCGCTGCGTTCTCTACCGCTCAATAAACACATGACGCCCTCTCCTTCTGTGATAGAACGGGATTTCATCAAGGCAGCAGTCAGCGATGGCGACTTAATGGGACCATTGCCGTTGCGGACGGCGGTCCTGTGCTAGCCGTGAATATGGCTACATATGCTAGAAACGTACCGGGTAAATCAGGACAATCGTCCCTGCCTTTCACTCAGAGGGATCTCATTACTTATTGAGCGCATACAAAAAAGTATGGACGAATTTTCATGCCGTGTTGCGATCATGCACTCCGATGCAGATCATGCATTTGTAGGCCTTTCAAAGAGTGGTAACGACTTTGATTGACTTTCTAATACGAAGGAAAGCGGTCGACGTTCTTTCGAATTGCCATTTTCAATCGAAAAGTGGATATGCGACTCCTTGGTTGTCTCAGGATCCAGCTCTCGGCGTTGGTGCATATCGGGTCCCTCCAGAAAACTTGTTAGAAATCGGGAGGCGACATTGTTCAGAACTATGGCAGGCCGTTGTTGCGTTCGACCTCTTCCACGGTGGAGGTTAAACGCTGAATCTCGTAGCTTCGAATCATCGATCAATTTTTTAAGGAAGAGAAACACGATCCCTTAGGTGGGAACTGGAAGTCGACTAGTTCTTCACGTTTAATATTGTTAATGTGTCATTAACAATATTAAACGTATAGTACTAGTCGCTGCTGTGGCCTACATAAACGGAAGCCATTGACTATGGAAAAGTGAACGAGAGACATTGGCCGTGTGCTGGTGAGTGGCTCGCTAAGAATCGTCATCGTCAGGATATTGGAAGGCTTTTGGCATCGATGATGAGAACGAGTGTCTTTTTAAAAACACGAGAAAGAGGCGTTGAAGTGATGAAGCGATTTCTCAGAGCAAATGTCGACTGTCAAATTTCCTCGTCCAGTCATCCCTTTCGTGGCTGCTATGCTATCGGCGCTCCCTCCAAGAAGACCAGTGTAGAAGATGAGGCCGAGCAAATTGACTGACTCCAACGACTTACCAGCTGACTCCCGTCTCGATTTTTAGTTAAAGCATTTTCACATCGACCTGAATACTTTTCAAATCAATATGGACACTTTTGAAATCAAACTGGACACTTTTCAAACCAAATTGGACACTCTTCTAAGCTAGTGTGAGACCATTGAAATTATATTGAACTCTTTCAAATCGAAATGAGCTTGAACAGTGGTGTATGATGATATGAAGCTGTTGAGCAAAAATTGTTATGGAAGCTGAATGAGCTCAAACTTCGGGTCAGCCCTTCAGCGGCCCCCCGGCTGCCGCTCTCCTGGATCAAGCTCACAGAGGTCGGGAAATGGGGCCAGCTCCTCGGTCACCCGTTCCTCTCTCCTATTGATCGCGGGATTCTTGAACGCAATCCACAACGCTTCCAGGGTTTTGCACGCCGCGATATCGGACCTACGCGCTAGGATCGTCACCGCTATGCAAACCACTGCGCCACTACAATACCGGCCATAACTTTTGGTCATTGGGCGGAAAAAGCGAAAAAAACCGCCTTTTCCGCCGCTTTTCTGTAGCGCTCTTCAAATTGACCGCATTTTAAATTGAAACACATATTCGTGATCAGCACCGAGCTCTCTTCCCCATGAGCTGAAAAGCGCATAGCGAGCGTCTGAAATTTAGTTCAGTGACCTAATTTCTGCCCGGCGCGGCTGACCCCTGTGCTCGCTGGAGATAATTACACCCACAGCTCCCAAGTGGCTAATGAAGTAGGAGATTCGGCCCTATAAAGCCTAGTTTCTGCATTATATACATAGTCCCACATAGTTCTCTGGATTCCCTAGTATTTCACGATCACAATGATCTACTTCCTTAAAGGATCCGACAATTTAAGTGTTGTTATCTTCAGAAAATGCCTTCGCTTTGGAGGACTCTAATTTGGGCATATCAAGCTTGTATGTGCTTATACTCGTTTGTCACGTTGGAGGCGAGAGTGGAAATCAAGCTGCGAAGTTGGAACCTTTAAGGTTGAAATCGTTAGCGATTGTACGCTGCCAAAGTTGCCCATATGATACTTCTTCGTAGTTAGCCGTACACTTTTCGTATCATTAAAGTTGACACAAAATGGTTTCTTTGAAGACAGGAACGTAGATTATAGTCTTTTATACGTGGGAATTCGACTGGCCTGGAGGACATTTTGGCCACCCAATTACAGAGTAAACTCACCTCAAATGCTAACTGAGTGTCACTTTAAAAAAATGTCCAAAAACTAAAAAATTGTCTACGAGGCCATTTCCTAGTTAATTCTGACTCGAAGGATAGTTCGATTTCAAATTTTCGTTCATTTGTACCGGTTTTTCACGAGTCAAATGTACCATAGCCCTGGTCGGGACCCAGATTACTTCCGGAACCAGTCCACTCTCCTGGCTCTGTGACCCCTCGCGTAATCTGAGAGCGCCGTAAATCGCCTAACTACAGTTTTCACACTTCCGGTGCCACGGCGAAATATTGATCCTTCCAAACGAGGGTGGAGTAGAATAGTACACCAAACAAGGTTTGGACAACTACGACCTCTCCCTTATACGCTTGTGTTTTTCGTTTCGTATTTACGCTTTAACAATGTTTAGAGCGTGGCGCATCCCAGAAAGACTGCTCGAACTCGCTTCACTTTCACAACGCCTTCAAAACTAACGCCTTCGTTCTCCCAATCACCCTTTATTATTTCTCACCAACAGTACATCCATCCCATGGAAGAAAGTCCTAGAATGACACTTAGATAACATTTGATGAATGTCGGTAGCATGGTAAGGAATACTTAATTTAGTTAGGTAGTTGATAAACACCTCTGAGCCTGCCAGCATCGTAGCTGGATAAGCCCGGTACTTCAGTGAATTTCTGACTGTGTCCTGGACTCACAGTGAAAAATTCCACTTCCTAATAACTTTAGGATGCTTCTCAAGAAACTAGTAGGATCTCACTGATGTATCTCAAAATGTATTAGAATTAAATTACCTTTTTTTCTTCATAAAAAAATACATAGTAGAGTTTAAAGGGCAGGGTTAGAGACTCCTTGCATGGGTTTTTTTATCTTTGCATGGTTCAGTCCTACGGAGTGTCGTTGAGACCACGTAAATTCGAGACTTTGACAACTCCTTTGAAGTGCATCGCGCGATCTCATCTCTTAGTGCACTATATGCTTGCTTCTCCGCAGTAAGCTGTAAGATTCCTTTTATTCGCTTGATCTTTGGATAAACAACAAATACAATAGTGAAGAACACATATATCCCCTCCAAGGTGGTTCATGTAAGTGCCATTTACACTATCAATCACATAATAGCTACGGAGAACTTTTGGAATGCATGGCGCAATCTCATCTTTCAGTGCGCTATATGCTTGCTTCTTAGCTGTGGGCAGTACGAAGCTCGCTGGGTTGACCGCATGGATCGGTTTCTCCCGCCCACCCATGCTTCCTACTTATTGTTTGAACACTCTTCCAAGACGTTGCAATTTTTATTCGATTGATAGCAGAAGTTAAGCAATAAATACAACTATAAGGTACACACATATACCCACTTTGGTGGTTCATTTAAGTGACATTTACACTATCAATCAAATAAAAACTACGGTGAACTTTTGGAATGCGTGGCGCGATCTCATCTTTTAATGCACCATATGTTTGCTTCTTCGCTGTGGGCTGTAAGATTCTCCCATTTGAAGGTGTTTAGGATGAGCGCAGCCAGGCTACGTCCCTAGCGCGACTCGCGGATTCGATGCCGGCGAAGCCGGCTAGCCTGGCATGGCCCAGCGTCGGCGCCTGTCGTGCCGGCGACCGACGCTGGTGTAGTTATAGAGGAGAAACTTTCCTTTTAAGGCGCCACCAGGATATGTAAGAGAAGTTATGTAACAGTATTTGAACGAATGCGTGGCTCATCCTAATGGGTTGGTTGTAAATATTAGGTTGAGTCATAAATTTTGCAACATTTTTGTTTTTTCTGAAACTCAAAGTAAATCTGCTGACGTACTATATCGTATTTGAAAGCTTTTTCCTAGCGATCATTTCGGGTTATGAGTCGTATGAACGATATGACGCTCTTCGTGTCCCTCGAGCGAAGAGGATCCGTTGGAGCACTCTGGCTCGTGAGAGGGACGAATGGGGACGCTGCTGGCGCCATTTCGAGCATCAACGAAACGACAGGTGATACTGGTGATTATTTGCGTACAGTTGTATACGCTTACCAGTGAAATACTTACAGTGTTAGCAGTGGTACACAGTGTTAAGGATGACATTAAGCGAGAAAACAGGAAAACCTCAACAAATACAAATGCACCTACTACGAATCGAGAGCTGATGACAGCAAGGACCTAGAACGACTTTCTTCTCATTGCAAGTGGCCGAATGCTTCAAACACACTATGTAGCTTCCTCATGAAAAGCAACGGGTGATTGCTGCTTTACTCCAAGGTTAGGCAAGGGAAGGAACTCTAGAATATAGACCACCCTAACGCGTCTAAGCTAGGACGCCACGCATGAAGTCAACAGCACAGAAAGTACCCGAATAACTAACAAAATTCTTGAGGAATTCGCGATATAGTGAGTTGAGCGCTTCTCAGAAATCCACGGATATGGTCGAGATTTGTGTATGGTTCGTAGCAAAAAAGTGAGACCAGTTCGGCGAAGACGTCATACCACACTGAACTATTATAATGCATGCTTTTTTCTGAGCAATTCCTACGTTGAATTGACAGAATTGATTGCCTACTACATAAATATGAGCGAGCTAATCCGTTCATCTGTAACCGTTGTCGAATAGTCAACAGATTTCAATGGATTTCAGCAAACCCTGGCTTAAATTGTTCGTCGGAAGAGGGAATCGCGTGACGAGTTGAGCGGTGTTTTCAAGGCGAAGCCCAACCAGCAGGCAATTTGGCTGGTGGTGCTTCGGACACCACTCATAGTCCCATAAAAATTAGCGAAACAGTGTCTTCGAGTCAATTTTTCTTATTCTTCTGTTCCAGTTTAAAGAGTATTCCGAAATACTGAATCGGCATTGTATAAATTGAGTGTGAAAATTTGTCTACAGCTCGAAGATTACCTGGTCAATCCTTAAATGTTCTTTACTATATGTATGCTCACTGTAATATCAGGTTGAGTCATAAATTTTGAATCATATCTGTTTTTTCTGGAATCCAAAGTAGACCCGCTGAGGTATTATGTTTCGTTTGAATCCTTCATTGCGATCATTTTATGTTAGGAATCGTTAATTTTCCCTGCGTTGTTGAAAAACATTATTCTCCAGAACGATGACCACTCAAGTGAAAAAGTGTGTGGTTTTATTTTCAGTTAGTCCAAGTTCGGCAGCAACCTAGCATCGAAGATCAAGCACATTCACGAATTCACCGGCAAGTCCACTTCTAACCGAATAAATTGTTGGAGGTGATGTCAGAGGTTCCCTTCCGTCCAGAAGGGCAACAAAAACAAACGATTCGTGGGAAGACCAACTGCTGTAAAGAAAGGGCCCCACCAGGTCTTGCACTTTACATTCGATTGATTGTGTTCCGCTTGAATACCTGTTATAATTTCATCACAAAGTGGCCCTATCGATTGATTTCTCCTTCTTTTAAGGTTTAAAACTTAAAGACACACTAAGGCTTGCAAAAATTGCAGGGTATCCTAAAAATGCAGGTTTTATTTAAAAGGTTCTAACACTGCTGCTAGTAAAGTTTTTGAAGATGTTTGAGACTCATATGAAAGCACAGGGTAGCGAGATTTCTGGGACGTGTAAAGAGTCAAGATTGCGCCATGCCCCAGAACGAAACCTTGCATTTCGGACTCGAATTATTGCGCGTGGGCTGAATGCCTGTCACAATCTTGTTACCGTTGTTGCATTCGTTGCTGCATGCTGCGCGCTGGCTTTCAGGTGCACCCTGAATCGAAGTTCGTGGTTCGGATTTTTCGCCAAGGCCAACCAGGCCTTTCATCTCTACGAAAACGATGAGTTGGTATCAGGCTTCTCTGGTAAGGACCAAGCACTCATGGATGGACTGGCCACCACAAGTCATAGCATAAGTCACAAAAAAATTAGATTTCCCTCGAGGAAAAATAAAAATAAGTTAAAGAAAGTAAAACTGTAGCAAAAATTGAATGGAAGTCAACAGTCAAACAGAAATGAAGGAGTTTGAAGGGCGAGTTTTAAAGGCGTTGTGAAAATGAAGCGAGTTCGAGCAGTCTTTCTGGGATGCGCCACGCCTCTAAACATTGTTAAAGCGTAAATGCGAAATGAAAAACACAAGCGTATAAGGGAGAGGTTGTAGTTGTCCAAACCTTGTTTGGTGTGCTATTCTACTCCACCCTCATTTGGAAGGATCAATATGGCGCCGCGGCACCGGAAGTGTGAAAACTGTAGTTAGGCGATTTACGGCGCTCTCAGATGGCGCGAGGGGTCACAGAGCCAGGAGAGTGGACTGGCTCCGGAAGTAATCTGGGTCCCGACCAGGGCCATGGTACATTTGCCTCGTGAGAAACCGGTACAAATGAACGAAAATTTGAAATCGAACTATCCTTCGAGTCAGAATTAACTAGGGAATGGCCTCGTAGACAATTTTTTTAGTTTTTAGACATTTTTTTAAAGTGACACTCAGTTAGCATTTGAGGTGAGTTTGCTCTGTATTTGGGTGGCCAAAATGTCCTCCAGGCCAGTCGAATTCCCACCTATAAAAGACTATAAGGTATTTTCATAGGCCTCCAAATATCTACGTTCCTGTCTTCAAAGGAACCATTTTGTGCCCACTTTAATGATACGAAAAGTGTACGGCTAACTACGAAGAAGTGTCTTATGGGCAACTTTGGCAGCGTACAATCGCTAACGATTTCAACCTTAAAGGTTCCAACTTCGCAGCTTGATTTCCACTCTCGCCTCCAACGTGACAAACGAGTATAAGCACATACAAGCTTGATACGCCCAAATTAACGTCCTCCAAAGCAGAGGCATTTTCTGAAGATAACAACACTTAAATTGTCGGATCCATTAAGGAAGTAGATCATTGTGATCGTGAAATACTAGAGAATCCAGAGAACTATGTGTGACTATGTATATAATGCAGAAACTAGGCTTTAAAGGGCCGAATCTCTTCCTTCATTAGCCACTTGGGAGCTGTGGGTGTAATTATCTCCAGCGAGCACAGGGGTCAGCCGCGCCGGGCAGAAATTAGGTCACTGAACTAAATTTCAGGCGCTCGCTATGCCCATCGGGAAGAGTGCTGATCACGAATATGTGCTTCAATTGACAATGCGGTCAATTTGAAGAGCGCTACAGAAAAGCGGCGGAAAAGGCGGTTTTTTTCGCTTTTTCCGCCCAATGACCAAAAGTTAAGGCCGGTATTGTATGACTCCGCATTCTGTGTTCCCCCAGAGGCATGGAGACCTTGTACTTGTCCAGTCCATTCACGTGCTCCTTTACTGGGACCCAAAGAGACCTGCCTGTCTCACCGATGTTTTCCTCGTTGCATTGGCTGCAAGTTATGAGTACACCGTACCTGAGACTCTACAGTCGCCTTCCCAACCGTGCGGGCAGACCATGCAGGAAGGAGTAGTACATGCGCTGTCATGGAGACGGTTTCTAACAAGCTGCGCCTTAAGGTTGGCGGGATGTATCTCGACGACCCTTACGAGGTCGTCTAGCTCGGCTTGCGAACACGGTCCCGCACTTCGGTGCTGAGTGCACCCGTTAGTGTTAATGCATGGTAGGGAAGGCGACTGTAGAGTCTCAGGTACGGTGTACCTCATAGCACAGTCCCGCACGTGCGTGCTGAGTGCATCCGTTATAACGGACACTAAAAAGGGAACCTTGTTACGTTCTTGAGCGCTACGTGTTCGAGCTGCTGTCCGTCGACTACCTCTCTTAAGCATGTTGCCGAGCACATACCTATTCGACAAAGCAATGCCAGAAGCCATTTCCATAGATGAAGACTTCAAGTCGTCATTGGAAGACACTAATGCAGCTGTGCGGAACATGCTGTGAACAATGGTATTTTTAGTAGTGCGAGGATGTGAAGAACGGAAGTGCACTGCGATGTTCTTGTTAATAGGTTTTCGGTACCACCTAGTTTGGAAGGTGCACTGAGAGAGACGAACTTCAGCGTTCAGCAACGGCAGCCAGTGATTTGTCGGCTTCTCCCTTGGGAGCTTAATGTGCTCCGCCTGATGATTGAGCAAATCTAAACAGATGTCCATTTCGTTTAGCGTAGGGCATGCGATAAAGCAATCATCAATATACTGACAGTAAGGGTCTGCGTTCCAGAACCGGTCTCTCTATTTTAGATATAAAAGTCATGGCTAACACAGGAGCCAAACGATGATGGCCAGCCCTCTAACCTGCCTGTAGAGTCTGAACCTGACCCATTGGACCACTTGAAGATGCTACACTGATGACACTCATTTATGAGCGTCATTACTTGAGTCACACTTAGTCCAAAAAGTACAATCTGGTCCTGATGTCCCACGATTATTTCATGAACAGCCTGCATAGCATTGTCATTGGAGACGTTCGGGTACAGTGATGTGACATCAAATGACTCACAGAGCTACCTTCCAGGACTGTGTTCCGAAGTTTACCCAAAAAGGCAGCGGTGTTAGGAAGGTGGGCAGAACTTTAGAGCTGCGTAGGAACGAAGTTCAGCGGCCAGGAAGTACGATCTGCAGGACCACCAACGCTGCTTATGATAGGCCTAACCTTATATTGTGTGGGGTCGCAGAGGTCACCTCCCGATGGCAGTCTGTTTTGATGACGACGTACAGAACCGTGCAGACAGGATGGTCACACCTAAGGCGCGTTATAAGGCTTTTCGGGAGTTTCGCTGATTTTGCGATCTCAGTCCACTTCCGGTTAAGGGAACGGAACTGCTAGGCGAACTCCTCATAGGTGTAGACACTAGGATCCTGCAGGTGATGTCTTGTGATGCTTTTATCCAGCTGCTGTGGCAGAAGCACCTCCTTTATCACTAACGCCCACCTTAATAGCCCGATGCCGTTAAGTCTTTGACTTCTCTCAAACCCCTGCGTAGGTCAGCAGTTAAATTTAGCGGTGTCCGCCTAGACATGTTTTTATGCAACACCCCAGTACACGGAATTTCTGGCAGCGCGTCAGGAAGTAATCCGCCTTCTGCAGACCGTCAAATTTTGTTTTGCTTCCCAAAAGTTTCGGAAGGCAGCCGTTAGACTCTTGGTGAAGCCTAGGGGGTTAGGGATGGGTGAACAAGGGGATGAAAGGAAGGTCGCATGCCCCCGGCGAGGGGCGTGGCTATATTTCGTACATCCTGACCGTCTCTCGGAATTTCTTATCGATCGCCCAGTTGGGCTCCGCGCACAGAGAAACGAACTAGGAAAATGCGGGAGCGGAATCGCCGCGATGTTAACGGTACCCAGCTGATTGCAATGTGCATAGATTTTCGCCTTGCAGCGCGATTGACTCCGTAACCTTTGGAGGCTGCCGACAAATTTGCGTGCAGCGCCATGCGACAGGCACCGACTGTGGGCTAAACTGGGGCCCACTTCCAGTGCGGCAAGCGCCTCGCGCGACAGACGGACGTACTACGGTCCCAAGCTCACTTGGTCCAGCTGCACCGCGTGTGTTGTGTGAATGCACACAACACACTGGACTTGAAGGCGTCGTCCAAAAATCGCCTCCAACTGCATTCCCCGATCAGGGGGAGTCCGGAGCTGAGTTCTACGCTCATCGAGCGCGAACTAAGCACGGGAAGGGACTCCAGGATATGTGCGATCCAATCTGCTCGTGTATAAACTGCTTTCATCACTCAGGGGGAGTCCGCGGCTAGGTTCTACGCTCTTCGATCGGCGAAGCGCATACAACGGGGAAAATGCGCAAAAAAAACGCCTCAGAGCTGTGCAAACGTCACGGCCGGAAAGTGCCAAATAAGCAGTTTAAACGAAAGGACGCCGCAACGCAGAGGAACCGAACCCCTGGCCTCTTTCGCATGAAACGAACCCCTTACCCACTACACCACGACCCGCTTGGCGAAAGGGTCATAGCGGGCGTACAAGAGATCCTCAGACATTCGTTACCTAGGACCCGTATAACCAGTTGCTATGGTGGTGACAACCTGTTTCTATGTATATACCTGTATATACAGATGTATATACATGTGTATACATAGTATAGACCTACTTATATGCGTAAGCACATATATATGTAGGTACGAGCTGGATATATGTGGATGTATGGCTACACAAGGATCCTGCAACACTCTAGCAACAGGAGCCGACCCTTAATCCTAATGGTATACTTCCACAGGAGCGTCAACAGGGTGCAGGTAATCGCGTCGGGCTCCCTCACCTGGCCAATCGGCGCAGCCCGCCACACCCACTGCAACAGGTTCTCACCACAGTAGCAACTGGTTGTGCGGTCCTACTGCTCGTTTGTCTGAGGCGATCGAACGACAACGTGCGACGCGATCTCTACGCTAGGAGGGCGCAGAGAGTCAGGGTGTTGTATGCGTTTGCACAGCGCACGCGGTGCAACTGGACCGAGCGAGCTTGGGAACTTATAGACCGACGTCGCCTAAGCCCTAGTTTATAGTTGCGCCGCCGCGCGGCGCGGCACCATAGTAGGAGTAGATATCGATCGGGCGGCGCGAAAAGTCCATATCTATGGTGATCGTGGTGCCGCGCCGCGTGGCGGTGGAAGTATAAACTAGGGCTAAGACAGTGACCCTAGGGGATTGCTCCTAACCCGTGTATTCCCCATGAACGAGGAGACGTATGGTGATATTGTGGGTGGAAGGGTTGCTTTGTCCACAATTACTTATTCCACCCACTAACTCTCGAAAGTTCCCCGTAACTTTACTTTAATTCTAGAACGAATAAGATCACAAAGTTCTTTTGACTCACCCCCACAATTCTCTTCTAAAGGGCGGCAGGCAGAAATCGTTCGCAATACACCTCTTTAGATCTGCACTTATTCAACAAGCTGTAGATATGGTCCTGCTTGTTCCTGATATCCATCCTCATTATACGTTGCTCGATCTTATTGATCTGCCTGTCCTCCTCCGTGCGACCGCATAGTTCGTATAATCCCTTTCCGTGGGTGAAGCGAGGGATAACATTGTGCTGCAGGCACCCCTTGAGAAGGTGGGCGCCTTGTCTAGCTAAGACGATCTTCTGTCTTATCTTAGAGACAAGGCCTTCATCACCAGTCGAGAGTAGGTTGCTGGTACGTCGCGTAAGATGCTCCATGTCGGCTGTCCTTGAATCTTGGCATGTCGTTGAACAGTGATGTACGACGTTGTGAAGCTGTTGGGCCAAGATTGTTATGGAAGCTTTATTCGACTTACGTTACGGTGTAAGCGCCTTCTTCCGAGCCTGGAAAAGACAAAAAGAGTTTAAGAAATTACTCGTCCAAGGATCATTTCAAGCTTCAGAAGTCTCGAAGTTTAGTGAGAGAATGAAATGACATCACTGTTTAACGACATGCCAAGATTCAACGACAGTCGAACATGGAACGAAACGAGCTTCTTCTACACCAAACTAGAAGCTCTCCAAAAATTTTGAATAATTTTTTGTCCGAAGAAAACTTTAGTATTTATTTTCTCTGAAGCTTTAATTCATCTATCCTATAAGTGAACTCATTGTTTAAAATTTTACAAAACTTCTATTTTATGTGGAAAATAGTGGCTTGAAATTTGTTTTGAAGAACAGGAAACCGATCATTTTTCGTTGCTAAAAAGAGATTGCGCCATGCTCCCGTCCGAAATTTCGCGATTTTCATTCGATTGGTATCAAAATGTCTGCTTGCAGTTTCACACCTGCAGGTAGTGCAGCATAAAGGGTTGTAAAAACACACATAGCCTAACTTTCTTGCTGCATGTAACAGTATTTACACTATCAGTCAAACAAACATTGCAACTTGTTTTTCGAGTGCATGGCGCGATCCAGTATTTTAATACACTACTTGGTTGCTGCCTCGTTGCGCTTCAAAATAAAATTTAATCTTTTGTTCTTTCTCGAAAAATAAAATTTTTATAAAATTATTAGTCTTGTCGAGGCAGCTGAACTAAAAAATTTCAAAAATGTTCTACTATACTTTTCCTGAACAAAATTTTTTAGGATTATTTATTATTATTTATTGTAATTAATTTATATTATTATTTATATTATTATTTATTCGGTTCAGAAATGTTCGCTTTGATTTCAAAAGTCTTAGGCTAGCTAGAAGAGTGTCCAATTTCACGAGAAAAGTGTCCAATGTGACGTGAAAGCATCCAATTTGATTTAAAAAGTGTTCAATTCGAAAAGAAAATTGTGTATTTATTTTTATTTATTCATGACGTCGACCAAGCTCACACGTGAAAATGCAGTGTTAGAATAGAATAGTACCAACGAACTTAATCAAAAGCAAATAAATGCAACTGAAGACACTTTTCACACACGCAAAACTAGCTCCTCGAAAACATGCAAGGATAGGCCTAAGACTTCTTAATTTGCACTCAAAATGTGGTTGAGCTCTCTTATATTTCTGTTGGTGAAGAAGCATGCTCGGGCTTGCGATTTTGCCAGTAAACATAGTTTGAGCTTCCTTACTATGTTCCTTGCCAGCAGTGCCAAAAAGGTTGAATGGGTTTCAGAATTTAACCCTACATTTAGATGCATTTCACCAACTTGGGTAACGCCCTCGACCGCGTCCGAAAGTACAATGCATGAAATAGAACAACCTTCTAACTCAAGAAATCGGACCTGATCAGCTTTGAATAAGACGGTCGAAATTCAGGAAATCAGAAAGAACATGATTAGATGTAATTGAACTGTGATAGAAGGAAGAGAGTAAGGGAGGATGGAAGCTCGGCGGTGAAGAGCAGTAGCCCGCCAACATTGCAAGTCGTAAAATAGCCCCATTCCGGATACCCCCATAGTAGGTCCTTCAGTGAAAGTCTAATGGGTCCTCCATATCATTGAAATCAATAACTTCTCTGACGCTTTTGCGTCAGCTACTGCAAAGTGTCCTTACGCGTCTCCTGACCCAGACGAGTGCGCGCCGACGGTGCAGAGTCGCAGTCGCGAGAACGGAATGGTTCCGCCCTGCTTGGAAATTGGAAATGAGTTTTCAGCCGATTTCTTCCTTTGGGCGCGCGTCCTTCACCGGAGCGCGCTTTCCTTCTATGCGAAGTAGGTCCCGACTAGAGTGCGCTGCGACGGCGCCGTGCTGCGGCAAGCCGGAGGACGGCGCCGTCGCAGTGGGAGGAGAGCCGCAACTTGAAGGCTCCACCCACTTTTGCCAGCTGCGGCTGCGGCAACGCCGCAGAAGTGTGCGGAGCCCTAAATTATGCGGCCGCACGACACAGTGTTGGTAGCAACGCCACGATTACAAGAAATACAGATGAAACGTACCTGCCGACCGCAAAGAAACTCTATGGTGCTTAGAAATAGTAAGGCACTGATATGAACACGTATAAAAGGCTTCGTTTCGCATCATTTCCACGTCATCTACTCGTCTTACTACTCGGCAGAACAAATGGTAGTGTGTCGTTAGCATGTGTCTTAGTGTCTTAACGTCGTTAAAGGTGCTTTTCCAGGTTGATATTGGAACTCTACAAAAACCACTCAGGCAGTGGGAAACTAATGAGGTGACCGCATTTCTAAAGGGACTCATTACCGACAACGAAGAGGAATTATTTAAGCATAATGTGAGCAATTCAGTTCAAAGCCCTACAGGATGCGGGATGCTACGGCGCAAAATTGTTCAAGGGGAAAGGAATTGGGAGAATGATTTCAGTATGTTCGCGACTCTCGGAGGAGGTCGGCGGAAAGATTTAGGCGAAGGTCGGCTGTTGGCAACATGCCCAGCGACGCACGCGACGCAGCCGCTTGCACTCCACTTTGGCGATGGAGCACGGAAGCCGTGCAATTTGTGCCTCTTATACGCCCTCGATGGCACCCCCCACAAGCAGCTCGTGGTGCAGTAGGTAGAGGGCCTCCCTCTAGCGATGGAGGTGGGGGTTCGGTTCCTATGCATGGTGGCGTTTTTGCATTTCAAATGACTGGATGAGATCTCAGGAGTTTTAACGTCTACTCAGTTTTCAGGCGCTTCTGCCCATTTTTGCAGCTGTATGCGGTTTTGCAGAACTTAGTTGCGGACGCCCCCGTGAGCGACGAAAGCAGTTTCCACACGAGCAGCTTGGATGGCACCCACCCTGGAGTCCCTTCGCTAGCCTGGTCCTGCGCTCGAAGAGCTGCGGACTCCCCTCTGAGCGACGAAAGCAGCTTCCACACGAGCAGCTTGGATGGCACCCACCCTGGAGTCCCTTCCCTAGCCTGGTCCTGCGCACGAAGAGCGCAGAACCCAGCTGCAGACTCCCCTCTGAGCGACGAAAGAACCCCACAGCGATGGACGATTTCGCGCTCCATCGGGAACGCATGTGGAGCGGCCGCGCTGCTGGCAAATTGCCAACAGCCGAGGAGGTCACTGGCATTCATTGGTTATCCATCTTCGTAAGGACGCACATGAATGCTCAGTTGCAACAGAAGATGCCTAGCTCAGTTAACCACAGCGATAGAGCACACCAGTGTTGTGTAAATTTTTTAAATTTAGTACAACACAAAATGTCCAGTAGGGCCGCCTCACGTGGTTTCCCCCTCCGAGCCGCTTTGCGCCTGTTCGCGATCTTTCTGCTAGTGTTTTCTCCTTCGATAGGGTAATTGCTAAGACAACTGGAGCTCAGTCGGATTAGAGGCATGGAATAAGAGCACACAATGGGAGCTGGAGCGTACTCTTCCCAGGGTCGACGTGCCGCACACGTGAGTTGCGTTTGCGTCCACGTGGACACGAAAAACATTACAGTACACACTACTGCTTCGTGTAGGGCCTCTTGTATGTCCACAATGGCACTGGCGATAATCGGCGCGTGGCGCAGTGGACTGTGTCGTTGCTTCATGAAAGGGAGGTTGAGGGTACGGTTCTTCCGCATTCCGGCGTTTTTGCATTTCAACTGACCGGTTGGGATTTGAAGGATTTTGAAGCGTACCCAATTTATACGCATTTTTCCAGCTGTATGCGCTTCTGCGCTCGAAGAGCGCAGAACCCCTACTACGCACCTCCCGGCTAAGCGCTTTATTGCGCTCAGAGTCATGAAAGACATGCGTGCCTCAGTGCTAAGCGTACGCGCGAACGAAACCATGCTCCAATCCAAGTTTCGTGCCGCGAAATCTAATCCAATTTCCGTTTAGTGGCTATCCTTCAATAGCATAACATTCGAGGACTAATCATGTTCCAAGGTTAGCAAGTGGGTCGCTATGCGAGCAGGGAGAATATGGAAAAATGGATACCGTATAAGCGAGCTCGTCATTAGACAAACAGTTGCTGAGGGAGTGAGGGTGATGAGGCTTGGGAGCACTCCTTCCTAGGCGTAGATTTCTTCAATGAACGGCTCAGTGGAGCACAACATGTTGCACTTTTCGGTTCAATCCCAGTGAGGGGGCCACTCTATACTCACGTTGAAACACTACATAGAGATGAATACTTGTAACATAACATGCCTACCTGAACCCCTACTGTGGCTACTGCAGTCTTCCTCCTGAAATAAAGAGGAAATTTAGACGAAAAAACGCCGCACGAAAAGACGAGAAAAAAGGCGCGTCGACAGGTTCACCGTGGCGATTCGTACAGGGATAGCCGTACAGTGGCCGTGGGTCGATACGTGGAGCCCGTAGACATCCCTGTACGTGTCGCCACGGTGAACCTGTCGACGCGCAAACATGCGTGTCGGCCGGAGGCCGCCGTGCCCCCCCCCCCCCCCTCATTGGGATTGAACCCTCTTTTCTTGCGTTGGCCACCCAGTTTCAGGATTTTGTTGGAATAAGAGACTACAGTAAGAAAAATAAGGATGAAAAATTGTCGTCACAAACGTGTACCCCTTAACATACACTGCGCCCAGCTGCTTATTTTGTGTTAAAGCACAGCGGAGCGGTCTGCATGTGGCAGTAGCACGGAGAATTACCTTGGATTGTTGAAAGCCAGCGTTTCTTGCTTATGTAGATAGAAGGGCGAACAATGTCTAAATTGGTGTGTGCCTGCTGCCTCATTGCCACTCCATCACTCTCGAAAAAGATGAGGTTTGCAAAAATGCAAGAGATATAAACTCCACAGTGTGCAAACCCTGACTTGCCGCTTCAAAAGACGACTGCGCTAACCACTTGGTCGACACACCAATGCGAGAGAACTATTAAGTGATCGCGGTTATTCTTCCTTCGCTACGCCGCGAGCGCTCATCGCACGCACGCACCCGCCGCAATATTCTCACGCATCTTTGCGACAGAGCGCGAAATCTTTCCTTCATAGCTGTGCGCGCTCAGGGGGAGTGCCCCTGTGGGAACTGCTTTTGTCGCTCAGGGAGAGTCCGAGGATGGATTCTGCGCTCTTCGAGCGCAGAATCAGGCTAGGGAAGGGACTCCAGGGTGTGCGCCATCCAAACTACCCATGTGGAAACTGCTTTCGTCGCTCAGGGAGAGTCCTCGGATGGATTCTGCGCTCTTCGAGCGCAGAATCAGGCTAGGGAAGGGACTCCAGGGTGTGCGCCATCCAAACTACCCATGTGGAAACTGCTTTCGTCGCTCAGGGAGAGTCCGCGGATGGATTCGAAGAGCGCAGAATCAGGCTAGGGAAGGGACTCCAGGGTGTGTGCCATCCAAACTACCCATGTTTCCACATTTCCACTGCTTTCCACTGCAGTCTCCACTGCTTTCGTCGCTCAGGAAGAGTCCACGGAGCAGTGAGCAGCCACCGACCGACCATCGGCCGCCTTCCACATCGACTGACCGCGCTGACCTCGTTTTCCACGTTTGCCACGTGTCCGCGACGCGACCGCTCGCGGCGCAGCGAAGGAAGAATAGCCGCCATCCTATTAACTTGGGAGTGATAACGGTGTGATACGGGTTGGGGCGAGTGTGGACTGGCTAATGGAATCTAGGGTATCACCACGGTATCCCGGTTAGTGCCCACGCCTCGATATCTCGTTTATCTTGAGCCATCAGCCCTTGACTTGTTTTTGACTACGGTTCAACAGCAGTGGACCTACCTCCCTTTCGTTGCTGGAAGCCACCCCAACTCAGCGCCTCTGTTGTTGCCTTCGCTGTTCTTGCTAGTTCTCTGCTGCGCTCGTAACGTTGGGATAGGCGCTTCACCATTTCGTAAGCGCATCCCAGAGGTGCTACTCCCGTAGTCGTGTAGAGTTACAGATATTCCAACATTTTGTGAATACCCCTGAAGCTTAGAAGCTTGGGGGGAGGGGTTGTTCAATCCCAAGTTCCCGTATTTCACTCTGAACTTGATCACGAATTCAATAAATCTTTTTCATTTTTGGTCATTAAACGTTTCTGCATCAGTCAAGGTCATTACCGAGCTAATTTTGGCCAAGTTTTATTCAGGATACGCCAGGGAGCCCCCGCTATGATACCCACCTTGATGTCTGCATCGTCGCAGAGGTGGACTCAAGCTGCCTTACTTCGGCTTCAGCTGCGGCTAGCTAACTTTGGTTGCTGGAACGTTTTTAGCATCAGCTTCTCAGGCGGACCTTGTAACTTGCCTTAGGCCGCGGTCGCATTTTCGAACTAGCTGCTCCTGACGTCGTCGCTCTTCCCTGAAGTGCTTATGTTGGGTCCTGATCTTCCTTTTCACCTCTTCCTCTGCCATTAGAAGAGACAACCCTCTGCCTGACACTGCTTACCGCTTCAGTAGAATCTTCAGCGAAAAGTTTTTCCAGTTCGCGTATGCAACGATCCTCCTCCGCGCACTCTTGAGTGAGTATTCTTTCATCTGCTAGGAGAGCTTCATTTCTGACACCTGTTGCTCGCGCGTGTAAGCCCTTCTACAGCGATGGGCAGTTCCTTCAATACCAACAACTGTCTCCGACAGGGAGCTGTGAAATCCTTACTTGCAGAGCAGTTCTCTGCGAAGTCTCTTGCACCGTTCCGATGAAACGATCGATCGACACTTTCAACGAGGCGATTTGAACTGAGGCCCCTGCTCTTCCGACAGCAGTTGCTCGAGCTCCACGTCCGCCATATCTGCGTCGTTCTCCATGGCGATATTAGCAATCATAATACTCTAGTATACTCTCTAGTCCTACTGTCTGTGGCAACAAGACGCGGGTAGTTTATACGTACAACAATCGATAATCGCATCGATCGCTACGGCGTCAGTCTCCAACAGTGAAGAACAGTAAGGTTTCCTACTACTCTTGGAGACGTCTCTTGCGCCTCTTCTGATGGCAGGTTCTCGCCAATCCCTAGAAGGACATTCGGTGGTCAGAGATCGTAGACTTATCCTTGTTCAGCCCCCATGTGGGGGAGGAGTCCGTGGCACAGTGCCGTTTAGGGGGTCGGATGGAAGACTATTTAGATTTGTCTGCCAGACAGCACTACAAAAAGACGATAAAAGAGATCAGAGCATGAACTGAACTTGGTAGCCCGGCGTCCTTATATACGCTGCGATCACGTAGATTGCGCATTTGGCGGGAGGGCGATGGTAGTTGAAGTAGTTAGGAAACAACATGAACAGGCAACAACGAACATGAACAGGCAACAACGAAATAGTAGTGAGTAAAGATAGATTCCTTAGAGAAGCGTACAAACTTAGACGGTTGGTCTAGGATTCTACAACACTTGCTATTCACCAGCTATGTAGTAGTGGAAACGTTAATCCTTTAACATGTCGTTAATTTCAGGGAATGAGCGGCAGTCGTATGAAGGACTTCTGTTCCTTGGATTTTCTTGTGCACGTTCTCCGTCTCAGCGAAACCAGTGCTGTTAAGGTTGTAAAAATTGAGCCTTATACGTGACTTCAGACAAATCTTAGTATGCCGGCTAGCTATGTAAAAAAGTCTAACAAATCTGTAAACTGGTACAAGTATGTGGAGGTGCGGGACTCGTCCAATGCTGCGAAGCATGTATTATGACGACTACTACAAACAACGGTTTTCTTGCCATCTGTACGAGTTGCCAAGTAGGAAGCACCATTCCGTTCGAATTCGACTATGATAGATTGCATCCACCTTCCCTAATCGATCGCGTAAGAGAGTTTGACTGTTCTGGCGGTTTTTTTTTCAAGTGACTTGTTCACGGGATTTGGAAGCCATTCAGTAAAACGTGCAGATCATCGTAGTAATTTTTTCGAAGTAGGTGAAAATTTTTCGGTTTCTTCGTGCAGTGCGTCGACGCCCCTATCAATAGATGCGACTCTACTTTTAGCTAGACAACTGGATTCTAAGAGTAGATGCCACTCCTGATAAAAATTAAGTGGAAAGTCTAGAGAATGTTGCCTTCTACCACAACACTGAACACTTTTGTGAGCCCGAAATAACGCAACATATAAAGCTTAAAATGTTTGTAGCACGATTGGAAATAAAAGTTATAAATCGAAAGGGAACATGAAAAGTTGCAAAAATAAAGTTTCTAAGACACCCTAACGCTTATTGTACGCAGTCGCATATTTATCTACTTATATTCTATATAGGGAATCATTCAAACAAACCCATGTAAACAAAACAATTCCGAGTTGTTGTGAGCAGAAATAAAACGTAGCAAGCGACAAGCAACAGCTTAGGAGGCAAGTTGAATTACTAGGTTGTAAGTACACCTTCGCTGAAGACCACTGAGTGGATGTTGCTAGAGCCTCTTTGTCAGACCAGATTTCACATATTGACGGCAGTAATGTCGGGGTGACCCTAGGACCTTGTCCATCAGCATGACATCACTGCCTTTTGAAGTTTGGGGAATCACCCATCATAGGGAAAATTGCCCGCAACCATAATGTTTTTTGTTTTCCTGTCGCGGTTCGACAAGACAAAATTATAAGTAGCTCTATCTATCACGCTTCGCGCCGCAGTGAAGCTCTGCTCGTAATATCTCGCATCGATTATTCGCGCTACCTATCGACATAGGTACTTATAATTTTGTCTTGTTAAATCGCGATGCTCCTCTGAACGGCACGTGAGGAAAACAAAAACACCTTGTCGGTCAGTCACCTGTGCGTAATCGAAGTGGTGACCACAGAACATTAATGACCTGCTCTGTTTTTGTTAGGATTGTTGCAAAAGATTAGCATATTTAGGTAGTGAATGTGCTGCGGCCGTATCTAGACGAAGTCGACGATAGTCTCTGCAACATGAGGCACGAGTACTGCTTCATGCCACGGGTCTACTATAAGGGCTCGAAGCGAAAATTAATGAAATCGAAGAGAAGAACAGCCAGGGATACATGCTACAATAACGCAAATATGGTCAAGAATAGAGGAATACCTAGAACGCTGAGGAGGACAAAAGTAGGAAGTGACTCGAAGGACAGGAATTCAAGCGGTGACGACCGGTCAATGGACAATCCAAAATCGAAGACTCAGGTTAACTGCGCTGAAGAAAACTCGCAAACACGAAGCTGCTCTGCCCAACAGGATGAACGATGTTGCGCACATTTTAGTCAGGGGAAAACATAACAAATGATCGTTATTAATGAACTCATATTACTGTGAGTAAGAAATAAAGCGGCGATAATTACGAGTTGATTCAGAAAACGAAAGAAGTAGAGGAGTAACTAGATGCAGTTGCTAAACTCGTACTAATCATTAAATGGTAGTGTTGAAACAATCCATTGACTGACGCTCGCGCCTGTTCCGTTATTAAATAACAGTTATTCATGGATGCGGTAGTTTTTCCACCGAGCAAGTGATAGACCAACAGGTAGAAGTCGTCTGTGCAAGGGCCATACTCATCATTTCGTTCAATCGTCTCACCATATTGCTTGTTGATAATCCGCGCTATCAGGGATTTCGGCAGTATTTTCACTGTTAGATTGCTGTAAGTCGTTGATGAACCTGGCCCCAGATGTCTGTGAGTTTGGGAGCCTTTATCAAGAATCGTCTCGTAACGCCCATAGTCCGATTAAATTTACCAGTTAACGCTTCCATTCTTTCATCGCACAGGTCACCAATGAACCAACTAATAATGATGCTAGCCGTCCTATCAACAAGAACTCAGTATTCGCTAGGAAAATTTTGTTAAAATATTTCCAGAACATCTAAGAGCACAATATCCTTTCTTAGAACAGATTGCAGAGGTATTTACATTACCGCCCGCGTCGCGCGGTCAAAAAGACGGTTTGCGACGGAAAAATCCGTCGCAAACCGTCGCATGCTCATAACTCCTTTAGTTTTGAGTTGTTTCAGAAACAGTTGGCACCATTCGATTCGTCTCCTCGAGATCTACAAAACCTTGCATAAAACTTTACCAGGCCACCGCGTCTTCGCCGTGGGTGCCTAAAAAATAACTGCAGTAGACTTTTGCGATTGGAGCACCTTATTTTCCAGGACGTGCATGTGACGTGCAGTGTTTCCGAGTATCTCAAGCATGGCGGGCGTTGTCAGCGCTCTATCATGTCTGGAATGTTCCGAGCGTGCGCCGTGCGCAATGTATGTAGGATCGAACCTATCAATCGAGTGGGAGAGAGCATTTTCACTCCGCTTCTATCTTCACTTACTGGAAACTGTAAAGCCTTCAGGAATATTCCAAACCGTTTGGTAAATTTTATCAGAAACTTCCAACTTCCTACTCTGAAATTGCTCCAATCTGTCCCTGCGAGACTTAAGTGTGCGCCGTGTGCAATGCGTATAGAGATGAAGCTATCAATCGAGTGGATTCAAAAACTGGTAGAGTGAGCGTTTGGGGAGTTCTATCATAAATTTTCAGCCACCCTACTAAGGAATTGCTCTAATGCTGTCCAGCTAGCCTATGGAGAACAATCCATATAGAGTCGAACTTTTCAATCGAAAGGGGGGGGGGGCGACAGCTTGCAAATTGCACGCGCGGGCGTGTTCGGAGCGCAATAACTCTTTGAGGTTCAAATCGTTACGGCTGCAACTTGTGGGTCTTGTAGGGAGTAAAACGCTCTAGTAGTACGCTAAAGTAGAACGGTGTAGCTTAGGAAGAGGCAACGTTACAGCAGAGCGAATAGGCAGGTGAGGCTTATGTGACGCTTTTTTTTCGAATTCGGTGGACCACTGCGGGAAGACTCGACGAACAAACGGTCTTGAAATGCCTGTGCAAAGAGAGCGCTTGAGCTACTTCACGATGACGTTCTCAGAACTCCTCAGCTTTCTAAAATGCCTTAGCCTCAGATGCCAGTTTAAACCGGCGGAAGATAGCGGTTAGAGTTTCTTCTGCTCTTACTCGCCCAGGATTGGTTTGATTGTTCGACACCAGCAGTGGTACCGTTTTGCTCAGCATGAAAGGCGCTATCGAATGGTACCAATTTCAATCGATTCTGGGAATATGTCGATGACGTCATCGAAAATCGATATCTTCGAAATGGGTCACGCTTGATACCATTCGATAGAGCTTTTCATGCTGAATTGAATGGTGTTATTGTGAGTACTGTAATATGGGCGGGGAACACTGTAATATGGGCGAATAAGAGCGAGGAGAACGTCGACCGCTGTTGTGCTAAATTGCATGCGCGAGCGTGTTCTGAGCACGAAAACTCTGTGTTAACCTTTCGGTTGCAGCTTGTCGGTTTTGTAGGCAGTAAAATGTTCTAGTAGCGCACTGAAATACAGCAATGTAGCTTATGAATGGACAAACGGACAGTGCGAAAATGCAGGTTAGCCTTGTGCGACACGATTTTTCCAAATTCAGTCGACCTCTGCGGGAAGACGCAGAGAGCTAATGGTCTACAAATGCACAGGTGAGCAGAACGCTTAAGGTTCCTTACGATGACATGCTCATAGCTCCCTAGCTGACTAAACTGCCTTAGCACCATATGCCATTTTAGGGCGGCGGAGTTTTAGCGTTGAAGTTTCCTGCGCCATTATTTACCCAGGTTTGAGTGTTCGACGCTCCGTACACCATGCTGCCCGCCGTCCACTTCCCGCTCTACTCGCCCCGCCCTAATTGGACAAGTTTGCTGGGCGCGAAACCGTCGTTAATTGGCGTGAAGTCGTCAAAAAATCTAACAGCTGGTAGGAGACGATTGGGGGAATTCCGGAGTCATTTTTCAGTCGGTTCGGTTGTGGAGGCAGTCGAAGGAAGGAGAACGCCACTCTTCTCTCTGGATTCTTTAAATTTCCCCTCAACTAGAGACTATGGGTGATTGCGGTTGGGAGTTCTACATTGAAGGCTTATCCGTAATTGTGCGCGAAATCGGCTCACCGTCCTCTCTTTAAAAGGATCAGACAATTCTCCTTGTGTTGAACAACTTTTTAGTGGATGTTCGCGTTGTTGTCATGACATACCTCGCTAAGATGTTGCTGTACTTGTCGGAAAGTGCGGACGACGCCTCAGTACTGAGCAAAGTGGCAAGACCTGAAGAAAGGCTTGACACTACAGACGAAAACCTTTTTCAATATGTGAACAAAATCAGTTCAGGATAGCTGGACGATTTTACGAATTCTTCTATCAAAGGTTCGCTCGAAGATCTTCATGCTGTGCGAAAGCAAGCAAATCGGAGGGTAATTTGAGCAGTCTGCAGGGCTGCTCTTCTTCTTCCCAATTGGGACCGTCGTAATTTTCTGACAACCATCAGGCACCTTCTCCGCTACAACCTGGTTGAAAAAACTACCAATCAGCAGAGTACCAGAACTTCGACTTCTATAAATCAGTTGGCAAGTCGTCTGAGCAGTCGGCTTGCCCGGTCTCGTTTTCCTTAGAGCCACTTGAGTTTCCTCCACACTGATCTTTTGGACGGGACCGTGGGTAGGAGCCACAGGAGGGACGGCCAGATAAAGAAACTCTTCAGTATAAATTCCCTCGAAATAACTGCACCGTCATTGCCAAAGAGCTTCTCTATAAACTCGGATGGGCGGTCCTTAGCCAGTCGAAACAAATACTTCTCATCATCGCGACGACTTGATCTTTTCGTAGTCATCGATGTAATGAGTGCCTTTTGCAACGGCCACGGCATCTTGACAGCTTTTTCGCTTCGTGGTACTTCTGTCAGTTATCTGTTGTCTTGTCATGATAAAGCGTGATAAACACATGATAAAGCGCTGTCTTCTCTCGAGCCTTTTTTCTCACATCGTCCATCCACAACCATGCCTGCTTGTCGACTTTTCGTCGTTCATGCTTTGTAATGCCAAGTTCTAACCGCACAGCTTGAAGTATCACCTTTCTTCTAGCATTTCTCCAAGTTTCGTCAACAGTCGTGACTGTCGGTAACCATAGGAGAGAAACTACAGCAGCCAGCACTTGATTCGTAGCACGGCATTGCTCGACCTGCTTTGCCTCGGAGGAGCGATTTTTAAAGTGCAGACAAGCGGACCGTGGGGTGACCGTTTCATGCGGCGTGTCTTCCCGTCTGTGACGAGACTTCGGCCGCGATCTTTCACAAGGATGAAGTCTATCTGCGTCTTGTTGTACCCACTATAGAAAGATGAAGTGAGAGTCACATTTACATTTACGAACAACAAAATTATGTGTTCATTACAGTGAGCTTATGCGAACAGCATATTCAAGGATTTTCTCATCAACTGTATTACACAACCCATAATCGAATCCACCATGACAGCTGTACCCGCCTTTCGTAGCGCCCATGTGTCCATTAAGGTTGCCAGCAACAATGATGGTGTCTCTCGACGGTATCTCTGCAGTCTTCTCTCACCAAGCGGGCTCCAAAATCTTTGGTTTGATCGGAGCAACCAGTCAGCGGAGCATACGCAGAGAAGAAGAGATAGAGCCCCTCTTTGGCGGCGGCAACGATCTTCATCAATCGATCGTCAAAGCCTTCGGCCCTCATAATCAGGTCTTGGAAGCACTCGGAGACGATTATGCCAACACCGCTGGTGGTCCTGGGACTTCCACATAGAACGGCCTTAAAGCCTCTTCCTATGTCCCTTGACTTGCATTAGGACCACCTCTTCTCCTGCTCCGCACAGAAATCAACTCCTCTATGCTCTAGTGCTTCAACCAACTCGCACGGGCGGCCCGTTAACGTACCGTTTAGCGTTTAGCGTTGCTGCACGGTTCCTGATTGAGTTACGGGACTTTCGGACTAACTCAGTTGCCCTCCGATGCCGTCCTCGCAAGGGACCCTCGTATAATTCTCGCACTCTCCGGGCTTTACGAGTGCGCGCAGGCTCCAGTGACGCCTAAGCATTATCTAGAAAAAAAACCATGAACTGACATACACTCATACGATGTGACAATGAATCCTTCGTAAGTCGGCCTGTCACGAGGTCCTGTAGCCTGTATTCGAATGTCAGTTTTCGGCTTAGCTCACAAAAGCAAACGGTTCAAACGGGTACCACGTGGAGGAACGGACATCGCCACCAAAGTGTGTATGTTGCACCGAAACCGTACTCCACGCCTAAATTAAGTTGTCGTAGCCTAGGTTCACACTGGCACAATCCTTAGTAAGGAGGAACACGGAATAAGAGCTGAACACAGGTGGGTGAACATAGGTTTGAACACACCTCCTCATGGCTAACGGAGTTGGGCAAAGATGGAAGGCACTGTTAACTGACGTTTTTTCGAAATCAGATTAACGCATATTTATATTTATATTTATATTTATTGTAGCCAATAACAATTACAAAAAAACAGACAGACAGCGAGAAATCCACGATTGGCTATGGAAGAAGTCTAAAAAAATGTCAAGTATTCAGACTGATATTTGCAATTGGCGAAGAGCAGTCCGTCCTTGTCTCTTATAATGGAAGAAAATAATTTGTAAAGGTTGCTGAAAGCACAAAAGAGAACATAAAACTTTTATAAAATTCTTGCCGCATGCGATGCGCCAGGTTTACGACCTTCTAAGCACACGACCCCACGACCTCTTTAAACTAGTACGCACCTCAGGCGGTAGCATAGAAGGGAGGAACACATACTGAAACGCACGAACGAAAGACGTCAGTATGGAGAATGAGAATCTTAAAAGTTGATCAAAAGCAAGAAAAAATCAAAAAATCGTATAAAAGATATTAACTGCAATCAGGGACTACTCTCAGCCGATGCAAACACGTAACTTAATGCGAGAAAAAATAAGGACGCATTAGCAAACAGTACAGAGAAACGAACTATGAAAAGAATTTGGAATTAGTGTTGGCCTGGCAAGAACGGTAGGAACATTTCCGTTGAAAGAGCAGTCGATTTCTGTAGAATGAGCAGTCGACGGAGTGAAGAATGTACGGCATATAAGAAAGCATTTGCGAAAGCACTGATCCTGTAACATTACAAATGTATGCAGAAGAAATAGTTTTGTAATCAAGCTCAGAAAAACCCTTGTTGTTGGAGATGACGCTCCAGCTTCCGAGTAAAAATAGCTGGTGAGGATGACGAGACTACAGCCAACGGTAAGCCATTCCAAACTCGAGCAGCTCTTACTAGAAATGAGTCTGAAAACTGTTGGCTACGAACTCTTCCTGAGAACAGTCGCCATGGGTGACCTCTCGTTCGATTGCTAAAATCTAGAGGATTGAACAGTTCATTGATATCAACGTCCAGGCGACCAGCAATTATTTGGAAAATTAGTTTTTGATCGAATATGACTCTCCTTAGCAGCAAGTATGTGCCACCAAGAATTGTCATCCTTTCGCGATATCCAGCGTCAAACACGCCCTTTCTCATGAAGACTTGGTTCGTGAATCTTTTCTGGACCTTTTCAATTTTCTGGATGAGCACCCGCTTTGATGGTGACCACACTGGTGCGCAGTACTCTAACAACAGTCTAACATACACAGTGAAAAGTCTATAAAGTGTAGAACTATTCCTTGTATTGAAAGCTTGCAGAATGAAGTTGGACTTTTCATGTGCAGCGGCTACTATATCATCCACATATTTGTCAAACGAAAGAGTGTTTGAATAGGAAATGCCAAGGTCCTTTACACCTGTTGAGATGTTCACTCTGTGAGAACCCAAATAAAATTGTAGACCTCGCGGATGATTTTTACCTATGCACATAATAGTGGTTTTTCATAAGAAATATTGAGCATCCATTTGGTGGACCAAGCATATACAGCGTCCAGTGCAAACTGGAAGTTCGGCGCGTTGTTATAAGAGTAAAACTTAGAGTCATCTGCGTAGACAGAACAGTGCACCTCGCGAGGAAGGCAACTTGGTAGGTCATTTATATAGAGGAGGAACATCAAGGGACCTAAACACGTGCCCTGTGGGACGCCACTGCGAGTTTCATGTCTGATGTAGCACATTGTTGCTTATTAACAAGAGTGTTCTTTGCGATTTTTACGAATTTACTGTGGATGATGAATTTAGTTAGTTTTCGACCGATTTCAAAGGGTTTTCGCCCGCATAGGTAACCAGAGACTATTCAAATTCTTGGATTTCAGCGCTTAGAAAACGTTTTTTACCCAAATTCCGTCCACAGTTGTGTAGGTTTTTACGTCTGTCGCAACGCGTGTTTTTCTTGACCGTGTGACTCAAGCGGTATTGCAGGTTATTTTTAAGTAAACTATGATGAAGTTGGCCTTGAAACCTTGAGAATGCAGAATAAATGCGATAATAATCACGAATTACGGTAAGTATGGGTGAATAGGTGTAAAGAAGGAGCAGACATTAGTCCAACGACGGAAGTCGCCGCACGGGAGAGACTAAATCGGACCAGTTGTCGAGGTCCGACTGCTGCCGACCGGGAGGCTAGTGACGTCGTGTTTGTTAACAATGTGCGAGTGGAATGAGACTCAATCTGTTCAAGTGGGCGAAGAGAACGGCGAAGAACCTGGTGGAGAATATTCGAAGCAAGAATTGTGGTGGTCGTTAACAAGAAGTCTGGAGGAAGTGCTTGTAAGTTTGTATTAGGGGGGGGGGGGGCGGAAGGAATAGAGCAAAAACTTCGGCGAGGAACACGAAGAGTATCAAGGGCTGTAGCTAACCCTTACTCACTGTCGATAGTGATACACTGGAGATGTGCGGGGAAGAGTTCGACCCGACCACGACTATGTACGCAAGGATACTCACTAGGGAAGGGTTTCGACCTCCCATGGAACTTCAAGATGAGACCAGGATCATTAGAAAGAGCTCGGAATGCTGATTACGAATATGGGTGTTAAAATTACAAAATGAAATTCCTGAGCGAGTTATGGCCTGCCGAATGCGACGGGCCTTACCACAGGCCGGCCGTGCGATGCACCTGGCGCGAGAATGGTGAGTCATCGGGGCCCCGTAAGAGAGGACGGC
The DNA here is from genome assembly GCA_947359475.1 of Heligmosomoides polygyrus bakeri. Taxonomy (NCBI): domain Eukaryota; kingdom Metazoa; phylum Nematoda; class Chromadorea; order Rhabditida; family Heligmosomidae; genus Heligmosomoides; species Heligmosomoides polygyrus. The sequence goes on along the minus strand of OX375865.1, from coordinate 32,163,205 downwards.
CAGCTCCGGCGGTGGCGTAGGGGTAGTGCTCCCCCTCGTCAGGTGCGACGTCGACGGTTCGGTCCCCAATGCTGCCGGGTTTTTTTGCACAACATAATTTATCTTCGAAATGATCTTTTGTTCTGAATTATGGCACGTATTTGATTAAATAGCGAGGAAAACTACCATACACGCTTGTAAAATTGCTTGAAGGCAAGAAACTGGTATAGTCAAATTTTTATTTACTATTTTGCGCAAGTAGAGTCCAAATCATATATTGAACAACTAGAGATGTTTCTAACAACCTTGGTATTCGTGGAGCAAAGCAAAAAAAATGTGTGAAGCAAAAAGGGAAGTGGTAAGCGTAGGATGAGGAAGAACAAAATGTCGTTGATCTACTGCACTTTTGACTGATCGGGAAGCCCAAAATGTCGTTGATCTACTGCTTTTTCTTCACTCACTATGTCCTTTTCACCAGCAAAGGTGGTGTCCATTCTTCTTGCTGAATTAGGGGTGCCAGACGACAACGATGAACCAACTCGTGAAGAAAAGAAGATCGCTAGAAGGTTCGCAGCTATTCTACGTGACGGTGTGGCAGCTTCAGTTGATGTGGAAACGGATGAAAATTTGGGATCAGATGTGTCTACTGATGACGAGTCCGATTGGGACCATTGCGATGACGAGGGCGAAGAAAACTCGAGTACCATCCATCAGAATGTTATTCACTTTGACAACACAGCTGTGACTGTCGATCAGGTATGCTCGTCTGTTGCATATCATTTTCAATGTATGAGTAGAACATTTTTTCTTTCTAGGTGACGAAGGCAATTCAGCACTACAGAAGCTCGTCGAAAGGATATCGATCGTTGTCGAGCATGGGAGCAAGATTTCGTTGGATAAGAAATGACGACCATTTGAGGAAGCTTCGCAGGATCGAAAATTAGCAACAAGAGGCGCTGGAAACGAGGGCTCGTCGTTCTCTGCAGATGAAAAGGATTGCTGCGCTACTCCATGAAGAAGTGAAAGAGAAAATGGCAGCAGGTTGGATTCCACTCCTAACTGACCTTTGAGGTTCCTTTTCGGAGCTTTAGCAAATGTTAGCAAATGTTACACGAATTCAGGCGTTACACTACATGACGAGAATTTACGCAATACGGCACTTCATCTGTCCCGTGTAAACAACGTCGAGGGCTTCAAAGCAAGTCCCTAGGTTCTTAAACTTTTTAAAATACTCGTTGCATAAGGCAGGGTACATCGATGATCACCCAGGTGTGTTTGTCACTCCTGGTGAATATTTGTTTGATCTTGCTACAATTGACTGTTTTGCTGCTGGTTGTAGAGAGGCTGCATGTATAAGATGTGCAGTGTGTGAGCAACATGTCTTCTTCACACATTTTTTTGCTTTGCTCCACGAATGCCAAGGTTGTTAGAAACACCTCTAGTTGTTCAATATATGATTTGGACTCTACTTGCGCAAAATAGTAAATAAAAAATGTGTCATAATTCAGAACAAAAGATCATTTCGAAGATAAATTATGGTGTGAAAAAAAAACCGGCAGCAATGGGGACCGAAGCATCGACGTCGCACCTGACGAGGAGGACACTACCCCTACGCCACCGCCGCATCTGGCCGTCCTCTATTACGGGGCTCCGATGACTCACCATTCTCGCGCCAGGTGCATCGCACGGCCGGCCTGTGGTAAGGCCCGTCGCATTCGGCAGGCCATAACTCGCTCAGGAATTTCATTTTGCAATTTTAACACCCATATTCGTAATCAGCATTCCGAGTTCTTTCTAATGATCCTGGTCTCATCTTGAAGTTCCATGGGAGGTCGAAACCCTTCCCTTGTCAGTATCCTACCCCCCCCCCCACTGACTAGAGTGGCAAACGAGACGAGAGTTAGACTACGTCTATCGTCCCCAGAAAATCTGCGTACCAGATGCGTATCCTCGCAATCCTTTCGCATAGCCTCAATGTAGAGGCAGATGCCCTCCTAAGAAGTGTGAGTACATGAAACTCAAACACAAACAAAAAGTAAGTGGCCAAGTGGCCGTGCCGGCTGTCCACGTAGACGAGAATGTTCTCGGGACCCGGGCCGCAGCGCTTGATCCGGCGCGTTGTGGTTCCCGCTTCGCTCAATCGCTGTGAATCATCCTCCTCGGCCTTGTTCGGACGGGCCCCGGGCATGGCAAAGAGGAAAGGTGTCGCGACGTGGGAGGCCGTCCCCGCCGACGCATTGGTGGAAGCGGGAGGTGACGGTCCACGCCGTGACTACACGGCACTGCGGATCCTCAGCTCGCTTTATGCTCACCTGTTGGCCACGCGGTCTCCACGTCTCCGCCCTAGCGGATCCTGTCGTGCCTTATGCCCTAAGGACTTTCTCCTGCATATGTGCTACGTCCATCACTACATGGTACGCAGACTGCCTAACACGGCTCCAGCTTAGGCCATCATCGATCGAGGCGTTCCCGACCGACGACGACAGCGTGCCCTACGATGATGTCCATGAAGACTTTAAGGATAAAGGCATAACCACGATTGCACCGCTTAATACATTTGTGTTTTTAAGATAGTTTTATCTACAATAAATGTATAAGGAACTTCTGTAATAGGAACATAACAACCAAGGAGTAACGGACCTGCGAGTTAGGGGGCCAGACCGCACCCAGCCTACGAGGGGGTCGAGACAATAACCCGTGCTGGATACCGAGCTCCGTCCTTGTGGCCTCTGCCAAGGTAAGGACATCGAAGGCTGGAAGAGCCAGCACGTTACCTGTCGGGGCTCCCAAAGACGACGTCGGCGAAGCAGAGACGAGGACGAAGGCGATCCTGGCATCGTAGACGAACGACACGACATCAGCGACCATCGAAGCCAGCAGTCCAACCGAGCCAGTGACACATCGAACCAACGGAGCGGGACGAGACGTTGACGTTGACCAAGGTCGCTCCAAGGCCTGGGGACGACTGGCGGACCGACCGTCCGCGGCGGCTGCACCGGAGGCGACTAACTGCCAGAGGGCAGGGACGCGTTCCCTCTGCGTCTCTGACAGCTTCCAAAAGATTCCACGGCGTTGACAGGTGAGCTGACGCGTCGATCCGTGTCGATTGACGTGGGTCACCGCGTTGACCGCCGGGGGAGCGGGGTACTGTCGCACGGAAGTCGCGACAAAGGGTCCGAAGAAAAGAGCTTTCCTAATAAGAAGAAACAATAAATAGAACAGGCCAATAAAGTCAATATCTGATGGCCACGCCAAAGCATATCAACGGACGGGCCATTAGGGGACTTGACACTGTTGAATTTTGAAGCTTGCTGAAGCATTGTAGCTGTCCTCCTGTCTGCGCGGTGAGGTGTCCTGCTGTCGCCTGTCTACTGATTCCAGTATTGGTTCCGTCCGAGACGAAAGTGGAGGAAAGTATTGGAAACTGAGGCATTGTTGTACAAATTAGTGACATACGTATTTGGTTCCATCGCGTAGTTCTTCCAGGATGCAGCTGGAGGGTTGTTGCTTCGTCCTTTTCCTCGCTTTGAATGACTACTTGAGCTTCTACTGCGAACTCCCACGCTGGACAGCTGAAGTCTTCGCAGGTAACGGGAGACTCTGCATAGGCGTAATATCTCTAGGACAGACAGCTAGACATGCAAAGGAAACATCCCCCGCAAGTGAGACAAGTGCAACTAGCTCGCTGAGCAAAACGTGTAGCCTGGGTGACTGTTTGCAGTTTTTGAGAATTCCTGAAGTTGGTCTGTGGTTTTTGTCTCGTCGCAGGTTGTGGTGGTTCAGTGGGTTTTCTTATACAAGTTTATTGCGACAAAATCCACAATATACGCGACGACAATGGGAAATACTAAGATAATATAAGCGATGACAGGTGAAACTACTTCTACACCAGGACGATATGAGAAAGTAGTTTGCAATAGAATAAATGAATGGGTATAAGACTACGAAAGGTATGATAGGGTGTAAGCCAGGAGACCAACTTGGTGGAGGATGCTCAGAAGCCCAAAAGAGACGACGGAGGCTCACTGTAGCCCGCGACGTCTAGGAGAAGCAGTAACGCGCCCCGCCTTCCAAAAGAAGTCGCGTAGAACGGACAGACCGCGATAGTGCGGCCAACGGCAAACATTTTTTTGAATTGTATAATACATATCGATCAACACAAGGTAGATCATAAATTCTTCGCCTCGCCTCGCGTTTGTCGCTGCATCTGAGAGTAGGCGTTCCTGGCTCGTACTTCGGCTCGCATATGGCTGGCGATAAACGAATATCTTTCGAAGACGGCTACGGAATATAGATCTGACGTCTTGACTATACTGTCGGTTAGGCGAATATGCTGCGCAGGGTGTTGGTAGAATAGTCCGGCGCGATTATGGCCCTGACGGGTAATAGTAGCAGAATACGATGAAAGGGGATTAGCGAATACAGACGAGGGAAGGGCACTATGGTGGTGAAGGCAAGAGCTGTGGCCATAGTAATAACTGCGATAGCTCTTGCTCTCCGCGTCGACGTTTTTCTGCCGGCTCGTCCAAGGGGCAGGATGAACGATCGACGCAGGTACAGTCATGAGCAGGAGTGGCGGTGCTAGGCGAGGCAGTGTCTCGTTTAGCTTCACCACTCCTGCTTCCTCATCAGGAAATCGCGAACTTCAATGAATTCATCGTGAGCCTTTTCACGCGATGTTTTGAACTCGGATTGTAGTGAAGTCAGCAGCTTATGAATACGCGATTAGGAATTTTTGATTTGGCGAATTTGGCCGCTGATGACCTTAAAATAGATGAGGAAATAACCAGGAGCGATGATTAAGGACATGCTGGTAGGGTACTGACGTGGAAGAAGGACTGAGAGTGTGTGGATTCGGCCAGACGACACGCCTTCTCTGGCGAGTTCAGCATTTTTTGCGTTTCTCAGTCGGACCGCATTGACCTTTCCTGGGACAGAGAATTGTATTGTGACCCGAACCGCAGCTGAATTAAGTAACTCCACGGTCGCTTTCGTGCCCAGCTTGGAGACACTTATGGCAGAGTCCTAGGGAGTTCGCCCTCACCGCTCTTGATACTGGGTCGCTGGATTTGATTTCCTGCCTGAATTCCAGGGTGCATTGTTTTCTGTTTAGACAAATGAGTTCAACGCTTTCAGCGATATGTCCGCGCTGGCATGCGATTGCGGTGTTTATAGCTGCTAAAATATATACGACCGCGCCACTGTATCGGCGCGGATTAGGTGCGTGCGTAGGTGCGAACGTTGCCAGCTGGGTATCGGCGCGGCGCCCGTTTTCGCTTGACGTCCGCGCTTGAATGCGCCTTCTTTGTTTCTGAATCAAAGCGACTGTGTAGAAGATTGTGCAAGCTACCAAGTAGAATGACGCCGCGACAGTCAGTATTGATCCGATTGCCCAGCAGCGGGGGTTCGCTATTGAGTTCTTCGAGAAGAGATATTGCGGATATTGACATACGTGGGGCAGATTACACGCTCTACTTATGGTTTTCACGTCTGTACTTGTAGAGTATAAGAATGACATTTAGTGACTTGCTTAAGGAGGTGTGCGATAAAGGAAAGGATAGCGCCGATGAGCTGTTTGCGAATCTTCTGCACGTGTCTCTCAAGCACAACCTGAAGTTCCCTGCTGGAGGTGTGACAGTAAAAAGTTTTCTAAGCACCGTATCACACTTTCTGTGGCTATGGTCGTGCTTATGACACAGCTAGCTATTAGGAGTGCGAAATGCGCTAACTTTCGTAGGAGACTGCACGGTGAAACTGAATTGCGAAGACTGTGCTATTTACTGAAAGTTTTTTCGAGCACGGGCTTTGTCAAAACGTTTGAGTCGTGCAACAACGTTTTTTTTTTGTTGTCGCTGAACCCCTTCATGTCATCTCGGGTTGTTGATGAATTTTCACGCCTCGAATCTCTAAGGGATAAATCTGAGTAAGTGCCCGATGCCAAACCTTTTTGTTAGGCATCAACATCTTTGCCGATCTCACAAGTCCATCACTACTCTTATTAATTCAATTACTTTGTCATATGACCATCAGCCACGTGGGATATTGCTTGACGACTTCTCCGAAAACGGGAACCCTCCTTGGAATATGTCGGGATTGTTTTGCTACTTATGTTGAATTTTTCTGAGAGCAGTCAAGTATTCAGTATTCCATCCCTCCCAGAACCTTGCAGATACTTGTCAGAGTACTTAAAGGCCTCCCTTGCTTGGGCAACAGTTTGTAACGACTCTGGATCATACGTCGGATCTTGTGAATCTTGGTCATCTCCTTAGTTTTCCAAAGCGTACTCAATGTTGCCCTGGAGGAAGTCGGAAATCTAAAGGACGAATAGGAATCTCTGCCATATCCTCTGGATTGAGCTTGGTTAAAGGTGTGTTAATTATAACTTCGATTCTTGCACAAGTCGGTGAATGAAAGTTTTTGTCTTCCTACAGATTTCTGGAAGGGTCTTTTTACTGTACCCACTAATCTTTCCCAGAGGTCACCCATCCACGGGGCTCCAGGGGGGTTGAATATCCATTTGATGCCATGTAAAACATTACTGATGCACCTGTTTCTTTTTGAGATTTGAACATGCATTCGATCATACGTTGACCTAGTTTAAAGTTTGTCTCACAATCCGAGCGGACGGGTTTTGGGAAACCTCTTCGAAAAATGAATCTGATGAAGTTATTCAGAAACGCTCCTCTTGACGTGTTTCCCACCAGTTCAAGATGAACTGCTCGATAGTGAGTCAAGTATACAGAAAGATTTACATTTTTTCTCAGTTTTGACGTCACAGGGCCTAAGAAGTCGCATCCTGTGTTTTCAAATGGCTTGGATACTACCACCCGATCGCCTGGCACGTCTACCGCAGCAAAGGGTAGTCCGCGACATCTTTTGCAGATTGCACATGACTTTAGAAATCTCTTAAATGCTCCAGAAGATCTTGCAATCCAATAACGTTGCCTTGCGATGCACAGTGTCTGTTCCTTGCCGCACTGGGCATTTTTGATGTGAATGTTGATTAGAATGAGTCGCGCAAGCACGGAGGTGGGCTCCACGTAATGGGAAATTTCGTATTGTATGGCAGCAAAGCGTTCGCTAAACGAGAGTCATTTCGAATTATACCATGATCATCACGGAAAATTCGTTTACGAGGAACTCGTTTTTGTATATCGTTGAGTTGCACATACTTGTGGGTTTCAGCTATCACTACCAATGCGCTGCATTTAATCTCTTCCGCAGTGATTTCGCAGTTGGGATCGAAGTTGCTTATGGATTTAAGAGAAAATGTTGCTTATCGCTTTCGGTTGGTTTTTATGATCCAACGATGAATCAGTTTTCCTACTCTCGCCATTGTTCTAAGAAGTTTGTCTAGTCGAGAGAATCTTTCAAGGTTTATGATGGGTGAGCCTGTAGGACAGCCTATCGTTGTGCTTTCGAGTTCAACCATCACTTCTTTGTCTTCGACGGAATCTTCTGACTCTATCGACGTAAGTTCACGAAGGTGGTTGTGAGACGATGTCCCAGCTAGCCACCTGGGTCCATCTATGCACTCGAGGGCAGGTATTTGTGTGGAATCAACACCTCATGTTCCGGCATCTGCTGTGTTCCAGTCCGTAGTGACATGAAAAAATTTCACCGATATTTCTAGCGACTGTATGTATTCAGTAAGTTTTCTGATGCGATTTGTTTGATTGCCAACAAAAACTGGCAGCTTTCTGCTAGTTTTCATCCAAGAAAGAGCTATTTCGCTGTCTATGACAGGATTCACTTGCCTTATCTTTGTAGCAGTTGAGGCGGCAAGTGAATCCTGTCATTGACATCGTCTTTGATAGTCGTGCAGCGAGTAGAATTCCAAGTGTTTCATGAAGACGCGGACTTGTTTGGTTTGTTGTTGTTGTTGTTTGGACAAGCGCTACATGAGTTCTACGCCGAACTGCAGAAGGCAGCGAATAGCTGTCAATTTGAGAAGATAAAGGACCACGCGATGCAGTGGTCACGATGGTTTTTATAGGTGGGTTGTTTTCAGTGGAGACGAGGAAAAGGCCCTTGGAAAAGGAAGACCTGTCCTCTAAGGAGGCGTTGGAGCAGGCAGAAGCCATTGAACGTGTAGGAGTAAACGCCCCGCATTTAAAGGAAGGGGCACAAGACGTGGGAGTGGCACAGGTAAAGTTGAAGAGTCTTATCCGACAGAGGGCAGGGCACACCCCAGGTAGAAAAGTAGGAAGTAAACCGAGCAAGGGCCCAGCTCGGGAGAAAATGTTGGGTGTGGGGTGATCGGCCATCTCGGATATGAATGTTTCAGGAAAGAAAAAGCATACTGCAAAGTATGCAAGAAGAAAGGCCACCTTCCAGCGACGTGTAGAAGGATGAACAGGCCGAATGCCAAAGTCTCCCGCCAGATCCACTGGTGCGAGGAGCCCGCCGATAGCTCCGACAGTGAGGACGAGATAGCCCAGCAGAGAGTGAACGTAGTCGAGATGCCAAGCAGAGCCCACTGTCGTAGAGCAGAACCAAATGAATCGGCGAGAGAATACAAGGTCGGCGAGCAGCAAGTTGCTCAGCACGATATTGACTCCGGTCGCTGGCGCAGAGAGTGGAGGCAACTCACGATGGAAGCGGAAATTGCCGGCGACCGTAGAGTACACAGGAGTGTGCGGACATGTAGCGCTACCGCCCTCAGGATGGTTGGAGGTGAAAATGAGTTGAAAAATAGTATCAATGGAGATGGGATAACCACCCATGCGATAAGAGGAGAAGTTCAAAGCGATATCGAGGAGTTTAGTGTAGAACCTCCTAGGATGTTGAAAATTGAAGTTAATGGAGTAGTGATACCATTTGAGTTAGACACAGGAGCGTCCATGTCGATCATGGATGATAAGACGTGGCGCAAATTAGGGTGTCCAGAAGTAGAAAAAACTGAAGTAGAAGCAACAGCATACAATAATAGGCGCATAGCAGGGAAAAGTTTTTTTGGTCAAATTTGCGGGTAAAGCCGCGAAGATGATATTCATCTATTTAAGGAAGGTACACATTCGTTATGTGGAAGAGATATGATCCGCGAATTGCAGATAAACTGTGGACCGCATTATGCAAGGGTGCACGGCGTAGCAGAATTAACGAAAGTAGAAATCAAAAAGGAGATTGTACGCATACTAGCAGCAAATGAGGAGCTTTTTCGAAATGGCCTAGGAAAATGTGTAACGACTAAAGCACTGCTTAAATTCAAGTCGGAGTCAGTAGTACCAAAATTTTTTAGAGCTAGGCCAGTCCCTATCGCCCTTAGACCCAAAGTAGAGGCGAAACTAGTAGAGCTATTACAGAATGGTACGCTCAGAAGAGTAGAACATAGTAAATGGGCAACACCTTTAGTAGTTGTTCCAAAACCAGGAGGAAAGATAAGGATATGTGGTGATTATAAAATTACGGTGAACCCACAGTTGGACATCAACCAATATCCGCTACCAAAACCAGATGATTTGTTCCACATGCTGAATGGTGGAAAAAAAGTTTTCTAAAGTAGATTTGTCTGACGCTTACATGCAGGTAAAATTGGAGGAACACTCTAGGAAGTACACGACCATAAATACCCATAAGGGGTTATTTGAGTATACGCGCATCCCGCTTGGAATAGCGTCTGCACCCGCGATTTTCCCGCGTACAATGGAAGAAACGTTAGCGGGAATAGAGGGAGTGTGCATTTACTTGGATGACATTACTGTCACAGGCCCAGATGATAGGAAGCACTTAGAGAGACTGGAGAAGGTCTTGAAGCGGCTAAAGGAAGCTGGTTTTAGATTAAAAAGAGAAAAATGCGAATTCATGAAAGAAGAGATGGAGTTTGTAGGTCACGTGATTGATGCAAAAGGTATAAGACCATCTCCTAATAAGTTAAAGGCAATGATAAACATGCCGGAACCAAGAAATTTGAAGGAAGTTGAGTCGTATCTGGGCATGGTTCAATACTACGGAAAGTTTATACCAAGGTTAGCTACGCTGGTGGCCCCACTGAACAATGTGAGGAGGAAAGGCATACCGTGGAAGAGGGGGTCGGAGGAAAGAGGAGCATTTTCTCAGATTCGCGAGAAACTGACTGCAACAGATACGCTAGCGCATTATAACCCGGAAATCCCAGAGGCAGCCCTATATAAGGCGCAGTAAGGAAGGAGGTAGTCATTTCATGTGGTGTGCTCCACAGTGGTCGACCGTGCCCAGCACTGGCATTGGCGCAGTACCAACGCCGCCAGTGGTGGTGCTACACGCTTCAGCACCGCCACCACCACCGCCACCACCACCGCCACCAGCGCCACCACCGGTGACGGCGTTGTACGTGCCGACTGCAGGTGGGGGTTTCGGAGGACCGCACGCGTATGCGGCGGGAACGATGGCCCCTTACCGGCAGATGGTGTGGGGTCGGCGGCGTCAGGGTAGGAGGGGGAAGACCTCCTCCACGTCTACTGACAGTCGTACAAGAACATGGACAGAGACGAGCGACGAGCCGCAGCACCAGACGAGCGAGGAGCCGCAGCACCAGCCGAGCGAGGACCCGCAGCAGAAGACGAGCGACGAGCCGCAGTAGCAGACGAACGAGGAGTGGCAGTAGCAGACGATCGAGAGGCCGCAGCTATAGCTGTCGATCTAGAAGCAGATCGAAAAGCCGTAGCGGCCGCAGTCAAAGCCGGAGCGTAACCCCGGCTCGTTCAAATTCTCCAGTCGTGGAGAAATAGTATATTCTAATAAAGTGTTCCTTGAAGGCGTGTGGTACTGACATAGAGTTAATGGAAAAATAAAGAGTGGTAATGGCAGAGGGCCCCGGACGTCCTGTGGAGTGACCTGGGTGGTCACTAGGGGGGGGATGTCGGGGGGTGGTAGAAGGGAAGGATAAAGATGGATAGGTGATAAGGATAGTAGGGCCTATATAAACCCTCTGCCATGAATAAACATGTTCATACCGAGTCGTGTCTAATCGCAACTGGCGATCAGGCCGAACGGAGCAGAAGAAGAAGCACCTCCAGTAGCAGCCTCCAGCAGCAGTCTCCCGCAGAAGCAGCATGGCATCGACACCGACGGAGAAGAAGATTGAGCCGGCGGCTCCAGCAGCAACCACCACGGCGCCACAGGCAGTTGATCTCGGAGGTCTAGAGCCGTACCGGGGTCATGTTCATACCGAGTCGTGTCTAATCGCAACTCTTTTCACTTCCTCTTCCTTCTCTTCCTTAATGCTGTCATGGCTGGATAGCACTCGATTTTTGTTCTGTGTCAGTTTTATCCCGGCCATATACAGTGGGTCCAAAGATCGTCTTTGCTATACGGAAACCTGATGGCTTGCATTTCCGAATCCTTTCCTTTGAGTGCAAAATTGTAGTAATAATCATGGCCAATGAGTGTTTGAGGAACTTGATACTCTCCTCGAAGGTTTGTGTTGGAAATATAAATGTCTTCGTCCAATGGAAAATCTTGTTAATATCGCAGAGCTTGACTGACTGGAAATCTTTTGTTATTGTTGTATACCTCTCTGCCTGGTATACAAATCTGCTGGGTCTCCTTCCTGCGACCCGTCTGCTCCGAGAGCCACTTGGTGAGAGAGAGAAATGTAGAGAAGTTTTATTAAGGGAAAGATATGGAGAACAATATGGTGAATTTTCATTTAAAGTTTTATTAAGGGAAAGATATGGAGAACAACAAAAAATAATATGCAATCCTAGTTGGTGGTGGCCATTCTTAAATGACTTCATCATCTTTTTCTTCTTGCATATAGCCTTTCTCGACTTGGAGAAGGCCTTCGACCGCGTGAGCTTATATGGTACGCCTTGCGACGACACAACGTACCTGAGGAACTTATAGAGTGGGTGCGGATGCTCTACTCTTGCCCAAAGAGTAGAGTGCAAGCTGCAGCTGGAACCTCAATGGAGTTTCCCACCTCTGTTGGGGCGCACCAGGGTTCTGCGCTTTCTCCACTCCTCTTTGTTGTCGTCATGGATGCCATTACGCGAGATCTTCAGCAGCCTGTTCCATGGACGCTGCTTTATGCTGATGACGTGATGCTCGCTTGCGAAGAGAAAGACGATCTCGAGCGGCAGGTGCAAGCTTGGTGCGACCGTCTGGCGAGGTTCGGACTCAAATTGAACGTCAAGAAGACCGAGTACCTAACGACTGACGTGAACGAGTCCGGCTCCATTAAGATTAACGGTACTAGACTTGCATGCACTTCGGTGTTTAAATACCTGGGATCAGCAATAGCGTCTGACGGCGGTCTGATGGTTGAAGTGAACTCACGCGTGAGTACAGCTTGGTCCAAGTGGCGTTCGCTGACTGGGGTGCTCTGCGATAGGAGGATACCAGAGCACCTGAAGTCGAAGATTTACAGAGCCGTCGTGCGCCCGGTAGCAATGTACGGCGCTGAGTGTTGGCCTGCGACTAAGGAAGTTGAAACACGCCTCAGCGTCATGGAGACGAAGATGCTGCGCTGGACGGCTGAAGTCACGCGCATGGACCGCATCAGAAATGATGATATTCGGCAGAAGTTCGGTGTCGCGCCGATAGCGGACAAGATGCGCGAAGCTCGCTTGCGTTGGTACGGCCACGTTCTGCGTGGGAAAGAAGACAGCGTCCGCAAAATAGGCCTTGAGTTGGAAGTATCTGGAAAGCGGCCTAGAGGACGCCCGAAGCAGCGTTGGTCCGATACGTTACACACGGACATGAAAGTAGCTGGTGTCCACCCTGATCAAGCGCAGGATCGGGAAAGGTGGCGTCGTAACACCAGAAGAGCGGACCCCGCGACGATGCGGGACAAACGCTGAAGAATAAGAAGAAGAAGAAGAAGAAGAATATGGAGAACAATATCTACAACTGGGGAGTCGTGGACCCGACCTTAGCATGCCAAGGCCTCCTGCTGCCGGCCTTTTATGCAGTCCGCTTCCCGCCTCGCCTGCTCGCGATCTACTTACTTGGTAGCGGGAGACCACTCCTTGGGTGGTCATCGGCGTCCAACTTGCCGAACACGGACTCAGCCATCAGGTCAAACGTCTGGGTCACTGCCACAACACCTCCCCTAGTAGGAAAATAATTTAAACTGTTAAATACTTATCCTACTACAAAAATCAGAATTACAAATAGAATTTAAACAAATACACTCAACAACAGAAACTACGCGGTAGGAGATCCATATCGTTGGACTGGTCGTCTGATCCTCGTTGACCGGCGCAGAGGAGGTGGCGTTTGAGGAGAAGAGTGGCGTTGGCGATCCGTAGCATTGGTTGCAACGTTGTTGACGGGTTGAGAAAGAGGTACACCGCGACGTTGATCATCTTTAGCTCGAGGACATCCAAAAGTGTCTTAGTGCCGAATCGTCTTTAAGACTGTCATCTCCATCAAGGGGCGCATTTGATTCGCATGCTTCCGAATCACCTTTCCGTTTATCTCAACTTCATAGTTCACGGCTCCAACACTCCCTTTCACCACGCCTTTCGTCCAGACAAAATGTGGTGCTTTCCACTGCTGTACAATTACCTTGGCACCAATTTTGAACTTCCGCGAAACAGTTCTGTGCTTCCTATTGAACTGTTCTTCCATTGTCTCTCGCCTTTCTCTTGCGCGAGGAACTTCTGATTCCTGCTTCAGCGGTATCAACAAGCTTAGCCGCGTCCGAATTTTCCTCTCCAAGAACACTTCTGCGGGAGTCTTCTCGTTCAATGCTGAATTTGGCGTCGTCCTATACGCCTCTAGCACTACGTTCAACGTTTCCTCCGTAGGTCTCTCCTCCCCTCTAAGCTTTTTGATACATCGTTTCAAAGTATCAACAAAGCGTTCCGCCTGCCCATTCGACTGCGGATGATAAGGGGAGTTCTAATGTGCGCAAATCCTCCTTCTTCGCACATACTCTTGAACTGATCTGACACGAATTGTGTACCATTGTCACTCACAATGGTTTGCGGTAGTCCATATCGCGCAAACAGGCTCTTCAAAACCTTCACGGTTTCTATCGCCGAGATGTTTCTCATCTCTACCATCTCTGGCCACTTACTGAAAGCATCGACTATTACCATGTAGTAATATCCATGCATCGGTCCAGCGAAGTCGACGTGTATTCGTTCCCATACCCGAGTTGGGGTTGGCCAAGTCTCTAAAGGCACTTTGATAGGAGACTTCGCATTCTCCTGGCACTTTGAACACTTTTTTTACTACGTCTTCACAATCCTTTCAACGCTCGGCCAATACACATAGCTTCTTGCCAACTTCTTCATCCTCACAATCCCAGGATGTCCTATGTGTAGTTCTTTCAAGACTTTCGCCTGTATTTCCCGAGGAATTACAACTCTTTCTCCAGTCATAAGGCACTTCCCTACAACTGACATTGTCTCCCTTCGGTTGTAAACGGAACCAGCTCGGAATTTCCTTTGAACCATTTTCCTGTTCTCACACATGACTTGACCTTTTTGAGCATTGGATCCCTTTCCGTACACGTTTCTACGTGCTCATGAGTGACAGGCAACTTCCTGATGCAATTCTTCAACAACAGAGGCACATCGCTTTCTACAGCAGCGATCACAATGTTTTCTTCTTCATAACGATGTCTTTGCATCAATCTTGACAAGCCATCTGCTTGACCGAACTTCGCTGTGTTGACATACTCTATGTCAAAATCATATCCAAGCAAAGTTATCGCCCATCTCATAAGTCGATTCGCTGAGTAAACCGGAACTCCTTTCTTGTCACCGAAAATGGCTTACAACGGCTTGTGGTCTGTCAAAAGCAGAAACTTCCTGCCGTACACATACTTGTGGAACTTCTTGACAGCGAACACAAGCGCAAGTGCTTCCTTTTCGATCTGCGAGTAGTTTTTCTCAGCGCTTATCAGTGATCGAGAAACGTGTGCAATAGGCTTCTCAGAACGATCTGATTACCTATGCGAAATGACACCTCCGATGCCAGATTCGCATGCATCCGCCGCAACGACAATCTTCTGCCTAGGATCGTAGTGAGCGAGATTCAGTTCGCTAGACAGTGCTGCCTTCAGGTCACAAAACGCTTTCTGGTGCTGCGATGTCCACTCCAACTTGACATCCTTCTTCAACAAAACATCTAGCGGTCCTCGTAATTCCTTTATCGTTGGCATGAATGCGGAATAATATGTAACCATGCCCAGGAATGCTCTCAGTTGGCTGACATTCGTCGGTTCCACCATGTTCTTGATAGCTTCCACTTTATCCGGGTTTGGCCTTCTACCGCTTCTGTCTACGATAAAACCAAGATATCGTATCTCTGGCTTGGAGAACGCACACTTCTCCAGGCGTACTTTGAATCCGTAATCCGCGATTCTTCCGAACAACGAAAACAAGTTTTCCTTGTGTTCCTGCTCCGTTCTACCACACACAAGGATATCGTCCAGATAAGTCGTTACTCCTCTCAGACCTGATACCATCTTATTCATTATCTGCTGGAAAGTTCCAGGCGCAGTCTTTATCCCGAACGGTAAGCGATTGTACTGAAACAATCCTCTGTGCGTGTTGATCACCACCATCTTCTTCGCATCTTTAGATAACTCTATCTGCAAATAGTCATCTGACAGATCTATCTGCGAGAACACCGTTCCTCCATTTAACGACGCAAAGATATCCTCTGGCACTGGCAAAGGGTAATCGAAAGACAGCAATGCTTTGTTAAGACCCGTTGAGAAATCTGCGCAAACTCTCAACTTCCCATTCTGCTTCTTTACGCATACTATTGGTGCAGCCCATTCACTGTGGCTCACCGGGGCTATCACACCCATTTGCAGAAGTCTATTGAGTTCTTTGTCGACGGACTCTACTGCAGCATGCGCTACTGGTCTGCACCCTCGAAAAACTGGACGAGCATTCTGCACAAGCTGTAGTTCAGCTTTCTCCTTTATGCAGAGTCCCAGACCCTCTTCAAAAACACTAGGAAAGGTCTTCTTCAATTCCTCTCCCAGATCGGAGTCCTTCACTTTCACTTGCGCTACCATCATCTTCACATGGTACATCATCTCCTCATTTTTCTGGATCCACTCTAGTCCCATAAGGGAGTTGAAGGACGTTACATGGCGTAGCCTTCCGCTCTACGGCCCTTCATCTTGAATTCACACCACAATTTCCCATGTATCTTCATGGAATTCCACTGGCGTTTTTCACAACGACATTTGTCCTCTCAAGCATTGGAGCTCCCATCTGCTTCCAGACATCTTCATTTAGCAGGGTTATGTCCGAGACAGTGTCGAGTAAGAACTCCACTCGGTGACTGTTTCCCACTGCCTCCACATACATGCGTGTCGAATTGACATCAGCAGCGGCATTCGCTATGATCACTCTAACGTGCCTTTTGGAGCCTTGCCTAGTCCTCTTACTACTGTCTTTACTGCGACGTCTTGCATCTGTGCCACTCTTGCGAGCATCATTTCCTCGGAAGACGGTATCGCAGTATTTCTCCTTATTTCCAGTCTCCTTACACTTCTTGCAAAACCAGGGCTTCATCTTACACTGCCTCGCATAATGCTGTCCTTCACAATTCCAGCAAACCACCCGCTTCTTTTCAACCTTATAAGTTTCCTCTACAACTTTCACGTTGCCAGCAATAGTGTCACTGTCCCTCTTCAGACTCAAGAACTTCTCACATTCCTTGTGCAACTCCTGGAGTGACACTTTCCTTCCTTCGTTGTACTCTCTGTTTAGCACTGCAATGAGCCGTTGCCTTATTTCAGCCTCCTTCTGGGATTTCAGACCGAAAATCCATAGCTAACATTTAATTCCATCAGAATCCAGCTCATGGATTTTCGCCTTCTCGCGGAATTCGTTCACTCTACCCGTGTAGGTGAGGTTATCTTCGGAGTCACTCTTCTCCAACTTCAAACATTGGTACCTCGTGGTGAACTCTGATGTTTTGAAGTCAAACAGCTGCTTCAGTGTAAGCACTGTTTCATCAAAACCAATCTGAGACACCTCTCGTGGCAGTACATGCCTCTGGTACTTCTCAAATGTGGTTGAGTCTAACTGTTCACAAAGCAGTCTGACTCTGGCACTCTCCGGTAGTTGCCTTGCATCGTCAACCAGCACCTCCTTGTACCTTGAATACCACCTGGTAAAGCTCATCTCCGTCTCTGGATCGAATACGAATCTCTCGAGCCGATTGCTCAATGCGGACATCACGCTGGAAACGGATACTTCTTCGGGTTCCGTCTTTACTCTACTCGTCCCTACCATTTGACTCATAGCCATGGCAATCATATCCTTTTGCTGCTTTTCCGCTATCTTCCTCTGCTCCTCCATGAGCTCTTTAAACATTGTCATCACCAGCTGAGGATCCAAGGCTTCTCTTCCAACTCCAATCACAGAACCTTTCTATCCACTCGGTTTCTCTCCAACTAGCCTCTTACAGGCTACACGCGCTCTCTTCCAGAACAACAATCAGTGTTGTTCGCAACAAGGCCACCTGGAGCTCTTCCTTCTTGAGCTCGAAACAATGTCGCACCTTCCTTTGCGACAAGTGGCTTCCTACTCCTGATCGCCACTGTTGTATACCTCTCTGCCTGGTATACAAATCTGCTGGGTCTCCTTCCTGCGACCCGTCTGCTCCGAGAGCCACTTGGTGAGAGAGGGAGAAATGTAGAGAAGATTTATTAAGGGAAAGATAAGGAGAACAATATCTACAACTGGGGAGTCGTGGACCCGACCTTAGCATGTCAAGGCCTCCTGCTGCCGGCCTTTTATGCAGTCCGCTTCCCGCCTCGCCTGCTCGCGATCTACTTACTTGTTAGCGGGAGACCACTCCTTGGGTGGTCATCGGCGTCCAACTTGCCGAACACGGACTCAGCCATCAGGTCAAACGTCTAAGTCACTGCCACAACAGTTATTACCGGCTTTGTTTGGATTAGGAACTCAAGGTTCCTTCCCTGAGCCCTTCCAACTTCAAAAAGAACTTCCTTGCTGTCAAAGACCTCGGTGTGTCCCCCATCCATGACATCACGCATTTCTCTGTTTTTAGGGTCGGCAACTGCAGCTGCGCAGCGAAATTCTCCTGAATCACTGTTTTCTGTGCACCAGTGTCGAAGAAGAAAAACGCTTTTTCGTATTGCTGGGTTTTATGATTCCAGATGCTCCCTTCTGCTGTCATGAGCACCACTTGATCCTTGGTTTGTTCATCTGCATCAGCTTTTCCGATGTTCGGATGGGTATGACTTTGTAGCGATGTAATATTATTAATCTCATTCATGATTTAGGCCCATTCATGATGGTGATGTCTTCTCTCTCCCTTATTTTTACCGACACCTGCTTCACGATGTCATAAAGAAATTTCTGCAGAACTGTTACCGTCCATATCGCATCTGTCGTATTTCTGACGTTCTGGCAAGCAGAGATCATCTGGTTGATCAGTGTGAAAATTTCATCAAACACAAGAGTTTAGATTTTTGGTGTATTGTCAGCCCTATGCGATGACGTCAGCTGATATACAATTCTCGCCCTGTTAATAGGTCTATTAGCGTATTTGCTTTTGATTGTTTCTGTCATCCACTCGTAATTTTTAGGGATGAGCTTAATGCCTTTTATAGTTGTGTCTGATTTCCCTTTGAGGCTGTCTTTAAGAAGTAACATCTTCTTAATCGTGGTAAGCGTAGGACTTTTGTGCAGTAGAGTTGCAGACCTCTCAGAATTCTGAAATTTTCTCTTCGTTGCCATAAAAATGGGGAGGTGATAGGCAAGGCAGTTTGATGCTTCCACATGGAATCCGAGATAATTCACATTCTTGAAATTTTGAGTTTTGCCAAGGAGTCACTTCTGATGAGATTTCCTCAGAGTGGGATAGGAGTCCAAGCTTCCTACTAGCTTGTTTCTAAATTTTTTTGCTTCAGTTAGTCGCGCATCTAGCATATATTTATCATTTGCAATTGCGTTTGCAAATGCGTAACTGAAGTTTCTCTCTTTTTCAATAGCCTCAAAAGTTTGGCAGAAATTTTTTCTTTCCTTTTTTGTCTTTAGGTAATCATAGTTTTCCTTTATTTGAGATAATATTCTGTTGAGTTCATCCCTTGCGGTAGTAATTTGGACGATTTCACCAACGATTAGGTTAATTTTATTTTGCTTGTACAGTGTCATTGTGTTGATCCTGACTTATACATGATAACGCCAGAGGATCTGTATAGTGCTTGAAGTTACGTGTGAGAATGTTCAGAGTTTTCACGCCATTAGCTACTGCTTTCCCATAAAATACTGATTCCATTTTGACAGAGCAAAGTGGGGACCAAAGTATTGGTTACTTTTACCAGAGATGTTACCAAAGTTGACAGACCCTCGACGCGGTGCTGAGGGTTCCTCGAATCTAGCACCGTCTGAGCAATATTGGTCAGTTCAGCCATCACGTTCTCGTCGACGAGTTGTCCGGCTCCGGTAATGTTGAAACCTCGGCGGCATGCAGCGGCGATCAATTGTGGATCGGTTTTTCTAGTAGGGGCGGGATCGATACCTTGAGTTTTGCAAAACTGGGCATTGCGATCTAGAACCTCTTCGACGTTGTCGAACGACGATTCGAAATGTAGCATCTGCTCTGTGTGTTTTGAAACGGCGGCCGGATCCATGTGTAATGTGGCGAGAGTGCTAGAAAATTTGTTTGCTGGGTCTTCCTCAAAGAATTCCAAGTCATCCAGAGTGCTTGAGTCCATGGCGAAAATAGTGCAAACATCTGATCAGAGAGCTTTTACCAGAGAGCTCCTATAGTCCTTCGTAGTCCCATTCAGATTTTCCTTCGGCCTTAGTAGACCGCGTTGCTAACTTTGGTCAGTAGAGGACCAAAGTGCAGGAATGTGGAAGTAAGAGTGTTTGGCTAATGCACCAAAATGTGTTGGTTCAGTGGGTTTTCTTATACAAGTTTATTGCCTCAAAATCTGCAATATACGCGACGATAATGGGAAGTATTCGATAAAATAAGCGATGGCAGGTGAAACTACTTCTACAGCACGACGATGTAAGTAAGTAGTATGCAATAGAATAAATGAATGGGACTACGAAGGTAGTGATAGGGAGTAAGCCAGGAGACCAACCCAGCGGAGGATGCCCAGAAGCCCAAAAGAAACGACGGAAGCTCACTGTAGCCCGCTCTTTATGGAGAGGCAAGAACTTCCAAAAGAAGTTGTGTAGGACGGACAGGCCGTGACACAAGCGTTCTTTCGCAGCTTCCAGCGAATCTGCAACAATGAACAGATTCTGAGTAGAAATGATGGATAGATGTTCTTAATTGTGATGGTGATGAGACCGGCCGATAAGTTGTTACGTCTTTGAGTTGAAGGCACATTTCCCTGTTAATTGGTAGGAGAGTCATAACCATAGCCTGATTGAACGTGCAGGTAGTCATTTCTGGAGATGACGCACATTTCCTCCAAAGCAGTTAGTGAAACAAAGTCAGAACAAGAGGTTGCTAACTGCGCTAAAAGGATGATAGCTGCGACAAGTAGTTTTCTTCGGTATCCAGTCTATTGAGTGAGACCGTGTAGTCTTCTTCGTCTTGTCAGCTTTGAAATGAGAGCCCTTGCAATGAGCTTGCAGATTCGAAGAATGAGGCGAACGAAAAATACCATCAAGTGAATGATAGGAAATAGTAGAGCGATTCCTATAAGGATGACAAGTGCGCCGATTCCTGTCGTCGCTACTTGAAGTTTTGTCCAGCTGCGGAGGTTGTAGACAAAATCAAGGCAGAAGGTACACAGAAGTAGTTCGCGGATGGCATGTTCTTTGCACTGAAGCTGTTGGTGGTGAACGAGTTTTCCACAGGACCATGCCGAAATGTGTGGTTTGTGGTCGAACGCAATAAGTGACGTCTGGAACATGACGAGTGGATTTGTCGAACTTATTACGAAAGTACAGTAGTTGGCTATACATGCTTCAGCTCTGTCGATTCGAGCAGTTTAACTGATTTCGATTCCTTCTTTGATGCAGTGTGCCGAAACTGCCGTACTTGTAGTGGTATCTGG
Organism: Heligmosomoides polygyrus bakeri; assembly: GCA_947359475.1. Classification (NCBI taxonomy): domain Eukaryota; kingdom Metazoa; phylum Nematoda; class Chromadorea; order Rhabditida; family Heligmosomidae; genus Heligmosomoides; species Heligmosomoides polygyrus. The sequence goes on along the minus strand of OX375865.1, from coordinate 32,142,273 downwards.
AAGGTGTGCGTAGAAGTTACTCCACACGCCTTAACGAGGAAGTGTCCAGAGGTTGTAGACGGCACTCGGCGACTCGAAAGTGCAGAACTAGGGTGCGTTGTTGTGTTTTTCGTTTGTGTCGTTCGTGTCATTCGTGTTTTTCGCAGAAGTAGGAGGTTCCCGTGTAAGGTGTTCTTGGAGGTTGTTGAGACCCTTTAGCGTCGAAGCAAACAAAATCCTCTTGGTCTAAATAGCCCTTTATAGCGATGTGCACGACAAGGGGACGACAAGTAGTGTTTCGTCGTAAAGTTGCAGTTGATTGAATGAGCCGCTTGTCGTTCTGCAGTCGCATTTGGTTGAAGGTGTAAAGGAGCATGCATGATGAGGAACAGGAAGTGATCTCGAAGTTGATGTCGGAAAGTTTTGATGACTTTCTCCTTAGCTAAAAGAGCAGAATGGTGCTCATGGAGGACATGTACACCGCATTCCCCACAATGCGCTATTATGACGGAATGGTATGAATACTAGGATCGCTCCTGCGGGACATTGGAAACCAACATAATCTGATGTTTCCGTCGGAGTTGTGTGAGGCAATGGCGACGTCTTGCGGCGCACAATGTTGCATACATGATCTTCTTTGAGATGTTGGTTTCTGGAGGACATTTCGTTGTTGCCTGCATTGTGGAGCAGAAGGTGACGAGAGTGACGAAAGGGAGGGGAGTTCCAACTGTTTTCGCCAGCGATTAGGATCTCGTTGTCGTTGGGTGATTATGTCGTGCCGCTGAAGATGCAGGATGCTGCGAAATTTCCACTTTGTTCTCCTTATTATGTATTTCGAGATTGTAGAGGAGGTTTATTGGTCGCGTGATGATTTTTTTTGAAGGCAGCTTCACTTTAGCCGAACGTTGATAATTGTCGGATGACAATATAATCTGGCCAGTTTTCCATTGTCCGCGTTTGAGGTTTTTGTCGTGAATGAGGACAATATCGTTCTATTTTGGCGGATTGGTATGCGCATGTGGATGTGGATGAGTTCCACGGTGGTGCTCACGTAGGCTCGTTAGGTATTCTGATGACCTTTTGGCCCAGAATCGATTATGTGTAGCGTTGGTGTTGTTCCATTCCTCAATGAATTGGTCGTGGATGGTCGTTCTGAGCTTCGATTCGGATTCTAGTTCCGTTGTCCTATTGGGTAGCAAAACTGTCCATGGTCGTAGGAAGTACATGGGTCGTAGTGGTGGCACATAATTTTCCTCTGAAACGTATGCGAGAGGACGGCAATTGACAATTGCCTCCGTTTCCTTGGCAATGGTTTGAAGCTCTTCGATCCTCAATTGGCGACTATTCAGGGCATGTTTGAATGATATCTTGAACAAATGTACCATTTTTTCGTACAATCCACCCTGCCATGGGCTGAAGATGGGGACGAATTTGAAGTCAATCCTTCTCTGAGAGCAGTAGTCGATGATGCCTTAATTTGATTCTCCTTCTATAAAGGACGCTTGTAGATCTGATATAGCCTAGAACATCTTCGAGTTATCGCACAACGTCCATTTTCGATATGCGACTGTGGCGAAGAATTTTCGTAGTGCGTGTAGTAGTGCATTGGCTGACATGTTGACAACGAGGTCGACGTAAATTGTTTTTGTGCTCAAGCATGTGAGGGGCAGCATCCAATATTTCGTATTTGTGACGTCGTCTGCTTCGTACAGAAGTGGTCCTACGTAATCCATGCCTGCGTGCTCGAAGGGAACGCACAGAACAAGAGCGCACCAAAATTCCTTTCTTGGTGCCCTTCATCACGGATGCTCTTAGTGCTCAAGTACGGGATTGTATACGCAAGGCTGACTTAGAAGGTCTGGTCAGGCTAGTTAACATACCGCCTGCTAACCTCAGGACCCAACTTGTTAGGAACCGGCTGTATGACCGCGCTTGTGATACCCCGTCCTGCATGGTCTGCCCGTTTGGAAAGGAAGGGGATTGTACGGCCTCAGGTGTGGTATACCTCATCACTTGCACGAAGTGCAATGAGGAATACATCGGTGAGACGGGCAGGCCGCTTTGGGTTAGGGTCAAGGAACACATGGACGGGCTTCGGAGATGCCAGATTTCCACGCCGTTGGGGGAGCACAGGCAGCGTAGCCATGGTGGCGCAATGGTTTATGTCGCGATTACAATCCTTGCTCGAGAGGTCGATATCGCAGCACGCAAGACTCTCGAAGCGCTGTGGATTGCCTTCAAGAATCCCGCGATCAATAGGAGGGAAGAGCGCGTAGCGCTAACCCAGGAGCTGGCCCCATTTGCTGACCTCTGTGGGCTCGACCCCGGAGGGCGACAGCCGGAGGGTCGCTGAGGGGTTGACCTTAGGTGGTAGTCTCATTCACCCAAACTGCCTCCATCCGAGGGTGACGCACCAGCCTCTTGGCGGCTTCCATAAGGTTAGTTGGGCTGTCTCACTCCCATTTCGTCTCCTTTTCCTATTAATTCCGGAAACTCCCGTGACTTGAAATAGTCCTTGGACGAGTAACCTTTCAAACCTCGCTTGACTTTTCCAGGCTCTGAAGAAGGCGGTTACGCCGAAACGTCAGCCGAATAAAGTGTGGTTAACAACCTTGACCAGCTGCTGTACCATTCTGGCTGAAGCCATTGCGCGTGAGCTGATGTGGAGTTTTGCCGTTCTTCTGTTTGGTAGCTGCTTGGGTTTTGCTCTTAAGAAATGTCGTCAGGTCATTTATCTTCTGCTTCCACAAGAAATTTCGGTCCTCTCCACCAAATGTCATACGAAATGAGATCCTATATTGCAAGTTCTCTGCTTCCTACGTCGGCGGGATTGTTGTTACCAGGAACGAATCTCAATGTAACATCAGAACTTCTTTGATACTCCGTTTTCTTTGATACTCCTATATATTCGATTTTCGAGTGCCACGTTGCTTTCGGACAATATGAGTACTTTCTCCATTGATATGTCGAGGTTTGAGCGAAAGTGCTTCAGTAGCTTTGAGCCGAGGTTGACGGCGGAAATTTCAAGTCGAGGTATTGTGAGTGGTAGTTTTAGTGTTGCTAAGCGAGTCCTGGACATCAGCAACGAAACTCTCTGTTCGGTGCTTATCTCAACCAGGTAGGCTACAGCGCAAAATCCCGCTTTTAAGGCGTCAGTGAAGACATGAATTTCGAACGTTGATGTTGCCTTCGCACCGGGCAATATTCTCCGAGGAAGTTGGATTGTAGAAGTCGACTATTTTGTTGTGATATCCTTCCATATTTTGGATAGATGTTCTGGCGGGACTCCGTCCCATAATAGCTTTTTCTTCCACAATGATTGCAGAAATAGTTTACCTGTAAATAGAACAGGAGAGCTCCAACCTATTGGATCGTGTGAGCTAGCGGCGGTCTTCAGAACTAGTCGTTTCGCCCATGTGTCAGGATTTGGTAACGACGGGAGTCAGATGGAAAAGCTATCTTCTTTGATGTTCCATGCAATTCCAAGAATTTTGCTAATGTCGTTGAGACTTGTGCGTTCCTTTTCAGCAAAGAAGTTATTTAAGTGAGCGGAGTTGCTTGCATATTGGTGTAGATTTATGCCGGGCCTGTCGGAAGACTTCTTTGGATTCGCTGAAGAATTCTTCTCCTTGGTCAATTGTGTCGACATCATAGAAAAAGTTGACCACACAGGTGCTTCGTAGAAGCTCCTTTGAAAATGTGGTATTGGTCATCATGAGATGGTGTCGTATTGTTTCGGCTAGAAGTAAAAGGGAAGCTATCAGTCCGAATGGCATTCGTCGAAATCTATACATGATGATGTTGTCTGGAATAGGTGGATCGTGGGAATCTTACAGCCAGAGGAAGCGCGTGTAGTCCTTGTTTAATTCGTCCAGGCCAATCGTCAAAAACGCTCCGATATCGCTCAAGATGATTATGTGAGTCATCCTGATACGGAGCAGCGAACCGTTGAGATTTGGAAGCAACACTGGTCTTGTAAGCAGAAGGTCATTCAAACAAGGTTCGTTTTTGCTGATCTGTCATAGGCGCACGAACGCACTTTTGTCTATGTACTGCTTTCGGGGACAACTGCGTGATGCGTACCGAATGTGAATATGGAGATTTCTTCTTGTTCCTCTCTTGGCAGTTCAGAAGCTTTGCTAGTCCCGTAGTGATGTAGCTTTTGCTCGATCCGCTATTGAAGTAGGTTGTTGTTCTTATCTTTTTTGGAAAATTGAGGTAACATCTAATTCAGTAGAGCTGGTGACGATGGTGTTGCTGTCAAAGTACTGTCTGAAGAATTTGTTGTAGCGACTATATCCCTCTGAATAGCGTTAGCATTCTCATCTACATTCGTCGTAATGGAGTAGCTGGTAAAGTTAATGCACCTGGTTTCAAGATTCGCGACGTATTGAAGATGAGGCTGGTGACAGCTGCTTCTTCCTCGATTCGCGTGATGTTCCAGTGATTTGAAAACAGAGTGAGGTGTGATGACGTTTGGAGCATGTCTGGCATAATCGCTCTGATTTTTGAAGGAGCATGTATGGCATAATCTCTTTGATTTACACTACTTTGTCCGATGCTTGCTAGAGAGGCATTTGAAACAGGGTCTCTTGTCCTTTATCTGTGCGAGAAGTTTCGGAGTCGGGGACTGCGGACAAGTGAGGGCGAGATGTTGGCTTGACTCATAGAAGGAGCAGATTTTTGGATTAGCTAGAGTCGGTTGAATTCTTTTCATTGCCGTGGAATAGCGAGAGCTGCGATTTCCATCTTGTGCCTTCTTTCGATGCGATTTGTGCAGACTGACGCTTTCATCTTTTCCTGGATGCTGAGCAGTTTTGCAATGGAGCTTGATTTCTTGTAGCGTTGCTTCTTTGTGGACTATTCCTGTAAGTATTTGCCGCAGTTCTGTTGGAGTGAGATTGCGGGAGTTACCGATCTTGTCGTAAATCACGCCGCATTTGTGGCGTGGAATTTTCTTGAGAAGAATAGCTCCAAAGGCTATTTCTTTGGAGTCGTCCTCAAATGCGCAGAACTGACGAGTTAAGGCGTACACCCTGTTGTACAACGACTGTAAGTTTTTGCCTTCTGGATCACACCGCGGTAAATTTGAGAGCTGGCTGAAGAGTATGTGGCGTGTCGTCACCTTATCGTCATATCGAGTTTTCAGGATGTCGTGCGCAGTGCGGTAGTTCGGTGCTGTTAACGCTAGTCCTTCAATTGAATGTAGAGCTCTTCTTCTTAGGCAAGACTTTAGGAGGGAGAATTTGGTAGTGCCGTCCCACTCCGCCTTTTTGCGGTCTAATGTTGAGTACCGTGAAAAAAATCTGAAAATTCCAACAGATTATCGTCGAAAGTTGGTAAGTTTAATCGGCTTACAATCGATGCTCATTGTAGACGCGAGGTCTTCTGCGTTTGGCTGGATATCGCGGGTGAGGTGCAGAATGTGCTGCTGGATTGTGCTGCGATGTGGAGTCTTCTGTACTGGCAAGTGGCGATTTTCGAATTCTGCATCATTTGAATTGAGCGCTCATCACATCTTTCGAGAATAGTTACTACGTTCTGGATGTCCTCGGTGTAGTCGCCGTTTTTTCCACGTATTGAAGAAAGACTGTCCTTCTCTTTAGTGGGCCTGTTGTGCTTTGGTCCAGACCTGGTGAAGCTGTTCGATTTTCGGGTATGATTTATGGAGGCTGTCGCGTGCCTCCACGATTTCCTCTTGAAAGTCGGCTATACCTTCATCGCTGAAGTGTGCAAATGTTGTAGTTTTCTCGGAAACCTTATGATCTTGGGAAAGTTGCGTGATGGCGTTGCTCTGGCGAATAAGTTGCTTCTTTCGAAGACCAATTGGCCGTCGAGTGTTTGCGCTGCCGAACATGATTGTAGCTTACTTGGTGCCGCCAATAATGTTGACGGATGGTCTGCGGTGATGACGGTGAGCTGGTGTCGTCTTAATGTGGAGACTGGTGGCTGATGGACGGCCTGGTGAAGAGCGCTTTGTTGGAGCCGTTTTAATTAGGCGACAGATTGGTGTGACTGACGTCAGCTGGTATTGCAGTTGTGTTGCGTTGGAGACGTTCAGTGGGAGGACTGAGTGGAGCGACTGAGTGACGTTTTTTTTTGTGGTGGTGTATGTGGATGTGGATCTCGTGGTGTGGATTTCTAGGATGATGGTGATGTCCGCGAGGCATATGGACGTGAATTTGAAGAGGTGGTATACGAGTGTTGGAATACGTGTCGCTGTTCTCGAACTGTGTGGAAGCGTGATCGCGATCGCGCAGATGTTGCAGACGAAGAAGATGGTCGGTTCTTCATGAACGGTGAGAATGCTGATCAGATAGTGTTGACGAGGGCGATCTGGAACAAGGTAGGCGTGTGTGATGGCGGTGGTGCGAGGACGTTGAGCTTTGTGATGCAGCTTGAGGCGCGGAAGATGGCGATGAGTTTGTTGACGCCGGAGATGAATGAGGAGGGTGCGGTTCCAAAGATGATTGACCCGATGATTCGCGAAGACGACGAAGACGACGAGCGTAGCAGTAAGGGAGGTGCGCCCGAGTGAAGGGGATGGCGTTTTGTTCCACCGAGTGAAGGACGGTGGGTATTTGTCTGACTGCGTGGTGAGGGAGGTGGTGAAACTCGGCGATGATGAACATCGGCAAGTTGGAGACGATGCTGGAGACGGGTTAGTGGTGGTCCGTGGTTGCCGTGGTCGCCATTTGTTGGATGGAGACGACTTTGGTTGAGAATGCTTTATTGCTAAACAGGAGCGCTATTTATACAGATTTGGAATGATAAGGAATTTTGTTATGCAGCAATTAGAGTGTTCAGAGTCAAAACAAATTTTCTTGATTTGTCAGAAAATAGACAAAATATAGGTGACATATTTCACATTTTAAGGCTGATTTAGAAGGAAGAATTTATGGAGTTTTATAGAGGCTTGGTGATTCATAAGAGTCTTTATATGTTTCTGTTTCGTAAATTCCTAAATTCTGCAGAATGCAGAAAAGATTCTGACGTACGTCACCAGCAAGCAGTGATTGAGGGCGCCCGACGAAAAGTGCACCAGATCCTATCTTATCACCAAATAAATGCTTAAACATACATTCAGTTGTCTCTTCTATAGGAAGACGGCGAAATCTCTTTTCAAAGAAAGCCTGTAGTAAACTTTGCTAGGATGCTCTAGCTTCTTCAACCTAATTAAAGTAAGGTAGTTCGAAAAATGGCAGCTCTAACTTTGGACTTGCAAGTCATCCCAGTCGTAAATTCTGCTGTGGGTTTCAGAATGTGTTGCGAACTGAATTGTTCGAAATCGAATTTGCTAACAAGCCGCTTCCATCTCTGAGTTTATTGTTGGCGTCACACTTTTCAAGTGATATCCACAAACGTCCGATGAACAACGGATACGAAGAAATCCACGCTGAGTGATAAAGTGTTCCCCACTCCCTTTTCTTTCATTGAGAGTTTCTGAGAGAATCGTATTGTTTAACGGTTCTCCTAAGCGGGCTCATCTAAAAAACAGAAGACAATGTATATAATGCGCTAAGAGGTGATTTTGAATATAAATGAAGGAAATCTTATCTATCAGCTTCTTTCACGCAGCTTCCGGCGGATATTTTATAAGAAATTTAGTTTTTAATAGTCAAGACTTGCATAGCCGCTGGTGATAGGGAACGAAGAAATCAATTCGATAAAGATTCGCACTTAGCGAGTAACTGACAAGCCTGACGAAGTACACAAAAAGCCTCATCCGCAATGATGATTCGCTGCGATTCAGTAAGCATAGAGAGCGTTTAATTCTATGGTGTTATGGTTTAAGCTAAGAATTTTATGTCCTTACCTGTCACTCACCTATCTCATCAACTACTCAAGCAGCAGACCTGAATATCAAAAATGGTGCCTAACCTGACCTTTGTCAAAAGTTGCTCGATAGCTTGCAGTGTGATTAGTTCCAAGTATTTCGCGCAAGGTTGCAACCTGCTGGCTACTTATGCGCGAGAAATTGGGCACAAGCAACTTATTTTAGAGGTTTAAGCCTCGAGTAAGTTAATTAGGAGCTGATGAACTGCAAGCAACTTGCCTAAAATTTTCTTACTACTGATGCAACGGAAGCCCCTCTGTCTCACAAATACGAAAATGCAAGATCTCGACCGCGGTGCGCCACAGAGCCGAGCATCATCCGATTAAAGATTGTGTGCAGTAGATCCCGTAGTTAAAAAATGGCCTCATCCTGAGCGGCTGTAGACGGATGGCCTAGCGGCCGACTCAAAGAGAGGTCAATGAGCGTCCCGTGGCAACTTTAAAAATGACCTATTGAGGGTTGTAGGGGACTGTAAGAAAAGCACCGTAGTGGTTTTCAAATTTCCTGAGTAGGATGGGGTAGGTCAAAAATTGCAATAAACCGTATCACTTCAGTGCGAGCCGATAAAGCAAAACAGACGTTCTGAACTGCCACGTCGTGGTTAGAACCTAACCAGCAAAAGGTTTGGGGCTGCAACAGTAGCGGAACTACAGCGAACTCACAATTTTCTTGTTATCGGCACCGTAACCAAAGCGGGACATTGAGGTGCGCCGCTCACGAGCCAGGTAGCAGCGATTGGATGGTCGAGTCGGTGTTGGAGCGGACACGTAGCAAAAGGGTCAAGGATTCGGAACCGGGAGTTGGGCTTCTGCATTGCCGGGGTTGCTCACTGCTCTTTTGCCGATGAAAAGTGTATCTTGAACACCGTAGTGTATCACACTGACTTTATAACCTTATTTTACGCCGTATGATACTGCCTGTTTCCCTCACCACTCTTTGCAAATCGAAGGTGTAGAGACTTGCACTTCTACGACTCTGGAGATCGAAAGCAATTTTCGCCCATACTTCGTTTTGCAGGCTAACTGAGGCGCTGATCACAAATCTGATAAACGTTTTCCCGTGATCACGTAGTTCCGCATTTTCATGAGTGATCAAGGTTATCAATCTCAGTACTTAGAATCTCTTTCTTCTTTCGTGATCAAAGTCGCTTTCCATTCATCTACTTTGAGATGGACAGTAGTTCACAAAAACCGATCATTTAGAAAAGGAAAAGTTAGTTAGTTAGTTAGTTAAATAGTTTCCGTAGGCGAAGAAAGGGCGCAATCAGTGATTATGATCCTGCGGTCCTTTTCCACGACACCCACAGTAATCTACAATGTCGTCCGAATTTGCACAAATAGACACCGTATTCGTGATCAGCATCCAAAATAACACTACTGGGGGATGATTGGGCGGAAAAAATTTTTTTCGACCTCTCTTCCACTTTTGGAGCCACGATAATACAACATTGCCAGTTATTCTGTATCCACCCTATACTTGCACAGATCTACCGTCACCTATCGTACCGTAACACCAAAACGTTTGCCAGATTCGTGAACACCACTCAACCAGCCATCAAGACAAAGTTTGACGGAATTTTATTCCCTACCTACGAAATCATTAGGCTTACTACAAGTACCTACATTTGCAATTTCTCTCGCCCCTTCCCCCGACTACCTATCAGAATGGAAGAGAGGTCGAAAAAAGGCTACAATAAGACTAAACTACGGGATCAAAAGTGATACATTTTAAAATAGATGTAAATATAATATAAATAATATAATAATATAATAATACTATAAAATATAATATATTAAAATAGATGTAAATATAATATAATGTAAATAGATGTAAAATAGATAGAAAAAAATTAAAATTAAAAAAGGTAAAATTTATATCTGACCGAGGCCAAAACGCGTTCTACATCTACAAAAACAAAAGGCAATTTGCAAAATTCTGTCCCGGATTCGAACCCTATACCCTTCCGAAAGTCTGCACCGCTATCCAAATGCCATCTTTGACATCCTGCAGTGAATGATTCACTTGAATGTACCCCCCCCCGGCCTCCTTGAGGAAACCTAACAAACTGTCAGATTTCAAACATAACTATAATTAAAGTTGCACAGCTTTTGCAGGTTAATTTCTGAGTATTAATGCCATTTAAGATTGTACGTACTACCGTGACGAATATGGTGTCTATTTGTGCAAATTCGGACGACAGCGTAGATTACTGTGGGTGTCGTGGAAAAGGATCGCAGGATCATGATCACTGATTGCGCCCTTTCTTCGCCTACGGAAACTATTTAACTAACTAAATAACTAACTTTTCCTTTTCTAAATGATCGGTTTTTGTGCACTACTGTCCATCTCAAAGTAGACGAATGGAAAGCGACTTTGATCACGAAAGAAGAAAGAGATTCTAAGTACAGAGATTGATAACCTTGATCACTCATGAAAATGCGGAACCACGTGATCACGGGAAAACGTTTATCAGATTTGTGATCAGCGCCTCAGTTAGCCTGCAACACGAAGTATGGGCGAAAATTGCTTTCGATCTCCAGAGTCGTAGAAGTGCAAGTCTCTACACCTTCGATTTGCAAAGAGTGGTGAGGGAAACAGGCAGTATCGTTGTATCATACGGAGTAAAATAAGGTTATAACGTCAGTATGGTACACTACGGTGTTCAAGGTACACTTTACATCGGCAAAAGAGCAGGCCAAAAAGCAAGCCTAGCAATACAGACTCCTGGGTCTGAACCCTTGACCCTCTTTCTGCAAGTCCGCCCCCACAACGACTCGGCATTCCAGTCGCTGACACCTGGCTCGTGAGCGACGCACCTCAATGTTCCGCTTTGGTTACTGTATCGCTAACAAACAAATTATGAGTTCGCTGTAATTCCGTTACTGTTGCAGCCACACACCTTTTGCAGGTTAGATTTTAACCACGACATAGCAGTTCCAGACGCCTGTTTTGATTTATCGGCTCGCACTATTTTTTGCAATTTTTGACCTACCCAAATGTCCACAGAAAATTTGAAAACCACCGCGGTGCTTCTCTTACAGTCCCCTACAACCCTCAATAGGTCATTTTTAAAATTGCGACGGGACTCTCATTGACCTCTCTTTGATCCGTCCACTACTAGTATCTATTCTGGTCGGATACTGTTTTTTTCTGGGTTAAGGATAAACTGAAGATTCCTTCAATCTGCGTTTGCTTACCACTCATAATTGCAAATCTCTGCTTCCAAATTAACCTGAAGGTAGCTCTTGGCATTACATGTGGATGTCGGCCGCTACTGCAGAGAAAGACACAGGACGGCCATGCTGCCAAACAAGTCTAGCTAAATAGCGAATCTACACCATTATTACGCTCATTTGTGCTGGTATCGTGGTCTTGCTCTACTGTCACAAAAAAGTTCAAATTTAAACGTTCACGGAGATGCTCTCTTCCTCACTGTCTTCCCCTCCATCTCCGTTTGCCCGAAAGAAAACAATCTGGGATCGGTATAAAAGCAGGAATCGACAAGTACGGTTTCATCCCATCCGCTGCGTTGCATCGCCGTCAAGATGTTGTCGACTTGAGAATCGAGGAGGAAATGAAGAAAAGATACGCTTCACCTGGAATATTTCGAAGATCGACGCAATGAAGCTGGAAAAGCACGAACTCATAGACAAACTCATGTTCATCTCTATCTAAGTGGTTTCAGCAGCTTCTACCTTGTACACGATCTAAAGAAGTATGTTGTAGTATAGCATTTTTGTTTGTTGTTGTGTTGTCTTCGTTGCAGTTCTCATAATTTCTTAGCTGTCATGTAGCGGATCTCAAGAATGTTGACTATGTTGTAGTATAAAAGGGATCCGATCCCAATGTTGTAACAATTTTAGCTATTTCTTTCTAATTCATTCTCTCTCTTTCTCCTATTCTAAATTTACATTGTTATAAATGATTGTTAATCTTAGATGTTTAATTACCCAAGTTTGAGGTACCGCGTGGCAAACCGTATAACATCAACGTCACTCCTTATCACTTACTTTTGATAAGCGTATCTTAAAACCAACTACCGTTATTATTCATGATCCAGAATATGGCACACTCTAGACTAAAAACTAACTGCAGCTTGGTTGGCCTGGGCGGGAAATCTGAGCCAACAACGTAGAATCGTTAACACTCGACAGCCGGCACCTATTCCGGCTGTGCTGCACACCCTGTAAAAGTAGTTCAAGTAGCAGAGAATAAAAATGCCAAATAATCTGAAGGTAAGATGAAAGTAATGCCAAAGTTTAATAAACAGCCTACCCCTCAACTCATAAAATTCCGTGGACTCGAAGAGTGAAAAATTGTGCACGCATTTATACCGACCTTTATAGAACCATTTCAATCTTTAAGATGTTTAGGAAGAGTTGCCATAATCGTACATGCATTCATTCTCAAGTCAAAAATATAACCTTATTTTTTAATCGACCATAACTAATTTCATATAAGCCGCTTGATGTATGCTTAGTTAGGATCAAAACTCTTGCGCTAGGCGAGACTCGAACCCCTCCGTTTCCGGTCATAATGCAACGCCCAACGCCATTGGCGCTATTTGATCTCACGTAACAATAACAATATCCTCATAGCCAATCAGCACTCGACCGTGATATCGAGAGAAACCAGCCGCAGGTATCAGCATAGAAGCGGTTAAGCTAAATGCATAACTAGAAAAAACGATTTAGGTGTTTTTGATAGGCCGACATAGATCGACTGTTATGGAGTTTATAAGTTGTTGGATGCATGTTTTGTTACTATCAGAGATCGGATGCGTAGCATGTAAATCGCCCGGAACGCGGAGGATATAGGTTCGAGTCCCGCCTTGCGCAAAAGTTCTGATCGTAACGAAACATTCATCTAACAAGTTATAACCTCCACCAGACGTTCAGCGGCCTTTGCGGTAATGACTTTATCGTCATGTGTAAAATTTCGGTGGTAGAAGAAGGTATCATCGCAGGAAAAACATTAGATGTAATCTCACGAAAATTGAGTGCATGTCCGTTATAAGTGAACTCTTGCCCTTTGTATCATACTGCGAACTGTAGAACAACCAGTCGTTAGGAACTTTACCTATGTGGTAGACTGCACGGTGTGAGTCATCCGCTCTTACTGGTCTTCTAACAGAGGACGACTGCGCTCTAACAATATTGATGATCTATGCGAAAATTTATCTCTCCCTCCTGTGCCTTCTACGTCTGGAGGCAGTTTTATTTCAAGACCGCTAGAGCAGCTAAAACGCTTGCTGCTGTAAATGACAAATAAAAACCTTGCACCACATTCAGGCCTCTGAAGACGACGAAGAAGAAATAGAGATCCGCCTTACAAACTTGTGCTGGCACATTATTGACAGAAACAACATGCCGAGCTTTTAAGGACAGTAGGAAGAGCTGCCGCGTTTAACCGATATCAGGTTCTTGGTTTGGATTTTCCGCCCAAGCCATCCATGTCTTCCATCTCTTCGCGATAGGCTAATTGGTACCAGACTTGCCTGGGAAGGAGGAAGCCCTGACATGCTCATCGGCTGGGCATCAGAAGTTGTATTTGCCAAAATACTTATTCAAGCCCTCCCTACAATATCCTCCTTCTTCTTCTTGTTCTTCAGCGTCTGTCCCGCTTCGTAGCGGGGTCCGTTATTCTGGTGTCATGACACCACCTTTCCCGATCCAGCGTCAGATCAGGGAGCAACCTTTAAGTCCGTATTTAACGTATCAGACCAGCGCTGCTTCGGATGCCCTCTAAGCCGCTTTTAAGGCCTACCTAACGGATGCTGTCTCCACGCAGAACGTAGCCGTACCATCGCAAGCGAGCTTCGCGCATCTTGTCAAGTATCTGCGCGACACCGAACTTTTGCCGAATGGCATCGTTTCGGATGCGGCCCATGCGCGTGCTCCAGCCGTCCAGTGCAGCATATTCGTCTCCATGACGTTAACGCGCGTTTCACCTTGCTTGGAAAACACTCACCGTACATCGCTACCGCTCCACGACGGTTCTATAGATCTTTGACTTCAAGCGCTCTCGTATCTTCCTATCGCAGAGAACCACAGTCAACGAGCACCACTTGGACCAAGCTGCACACACTCGTGAATTCACTTCAATCATCAGATTGCCATCAGCTGCTACTGCTGATCCCAGGTACTTAAAAACCGAAGTGCGTGAGAGCTCCATGCCGTTAACCTTGATGGATCTGGACTCAGTGACGTCCGTCGTTAGATACTCTGCCTTCTTCACGTTCAATTTAAGTCCAAACCGTTCCAAGTGATCACACCAAGCTTGCACCTCTGGCATGAGTTCACCTTTATCTTCGCAAGCGAGCATACCGTAATCAGCATAAAGCAATGTCCAGTGGGGAAAGCGCAGAGCCCTGGTGTACCCCGACAGAGATGGTGTCGCATATGCGAGGCAATGCTCTGTTTTGACCGCGCAATCAACTCCTTGATCCCCCATCGACCGGCCTGGTCTTATTTACCGCGGCGGTGACGGGTGGGAGCTAGTCACTCAGTCATTTTCTCCTCGTCGCTTCGTGACTCCATCGCTTTCTCATTGTCCTCCTCGTCCCTTGCGACCCCCTCCGGCGGAATCCCTTTTGTGCATAGATCGGGAATTTTGGGTGGTTAAACCCCTGGGATCTAGTTCATCATTAGTTCAGTAAAAAATGCGCTACTAGTTCACATCGGGAAAGGGAGCCTAGTCCAAAGCATTTCACCGTCAGCCTCCCTCGCGTGTATCTCATTTTTTGCATTTCAGCTAGTGGTTTTGTTATAATAAACATTAGTACATTTCCTCGTTAAACTCTGATAGGTATAACCGTATATATTTGAAGTGTTCAGTATTGAGACCGCCGTGCTATTTTGTTGAGCCCACCGAATGCAACATGGTGCATTGGCAGGTGGTAAACGAATTCTCGGGCTAATATTGATATTATTTCGCACCTTGCAAAAAACTTAACAATTTAATAACTGTTTGCTTCCGAAGGTTGTCACTAGGATGCTAGTACATTTGCCAAGATTCTAAGGTCATCTCCATCCTGTACAGAACTGTCTCGCTAGACTGTGGCAACTAGCCAGAATAACGTCCGAACAGAGGTGGAGATGTACACAAATCTTGCTAAATCAGATTACAAGGTGCGCCGTAAATATGGTCACTTTTTCGCGCGTCATTTTTTGTATTTGCTTGCGAACGTTTTTATGTTTCCATTGTTTCTTCGGATTCTACGTGTCATCTTAACCGTATGTAGTGTTTTTTGCATCTCCACACTGCTTCTATCAGAAATTGTAAAGTCTTGTTGTTAAAGAGGCGCAATCTTGGATCCGAGGAGGGCAGGACTTTCTGTTTCCAACATCGCTCGTCTGCTGAAGCTGCACAAGATGACAGTCTATCGCTGTGTGAAACGTAACTCTCTCGTTGATCGTTCCCGACCTGGCTGCCCCGTATCCGTAGCTACGATCAGTCTTTGAAAAATCGTGAAAGAACAATTCAAGTGGAATCCAGGCCGCAGCATGAGAAAGATGGCATTCGAGCTCAACCTATCGGCTATGACGATGAAGCGACTCGCTATAAATGAACTTGGACTATACCTCTACAAGTTCCGTCAACTGTACGGACAAACGCCTGCACAGATGGAAGGAAGAAAAAAACTCCAGGACTCCTCGAGCGGCACGAACACTGCAGGACGCTCTTCACTGATAAGAAACTTTTCTCACACCGTTAACAAAAACTCTCATGCAGCTTCCCTGATGGTTTGGGCCGGAGTTTGCGCCACAGGACGGACACGATTGATTTTCGTTGAAAAATTAGCCAAGGTCAACACCAACGTCTACGTGATCGACATTGTGATGAAGGAGATGCTTCCCTAAGCTCAAGAACACTCTGGAAATACAACATAGACCTTTCAACAGAACGGCGCACCCGCTCATAAGTCCAAGAAGACTCAGGAGTGGTGCGCAAGGAATCTTCCCAACTTCTTCCCTGTTTCTGAATGGGGCCGACAAACTAGTAAGATTTGAGTGGTATGGATTACTGCGTTGGTTCGTTCTAGAGGATGAAGCCTGCGCTAAAAGGCGTACTACGATTTGAGGATTGAAATTCCGCAAGCAACCTTAAGTGCAGCCGTTGAGTCCTACCCTAAGCGTCTGAAGGTTGTCATTCGTGCCAAGTAAGATCATATTAGATGATATCCATTTTGCGTGTTAACTAGATTGTTTGTAAATTGTTGAGGAAGTTTCGCTATTCCCTGACAAATTCCCCGTGAGTAATTCGCTTTTTATTGAGTGACCATATTTATGGCGCACCCTGTAGTTCACTCGAGCTGATTGCGAAGTGGAGATAATAATTAGGCGAGAAATTCCTCTCACCCACACGGATTGGGGTGGATCCTTTCTAAAGCGGTGGAGCAGCGAGAGTTTATAACCGTCGAGTAAGTTAGTCCGACTGGCGGATGCACCTAGGGAAGGGCCCTGCATTCCTCTACTATGTGGTTTGGCCAACCAATAAGATAGCTAGGGTATGGTGTCAAAAAACTCGTCGCTGCTCCACCAACAACGAAGGTTGAAATCAGAGCTGGGTCCCTTTTCCTCCATTGGTTCGCCTGAACTATTCGGATTGCTTATGTACTAGTTCAAGCAGTACAACCTTCAGGAAGTAATACAATTACCATTTCATCTCCAGGGAATTATATGCACAATCAGTTGATCAGTGTAGGTAGGGAAGAAAAGCATTAAGAGGTCTGGTTAAAAGTGATATCTCTACTCAAAAATCCTTCAACCTAAATAGTTGTCACACTTCGTAGCACCCGCTTTCTCCGTTCTACCTTAGTATGCTGACTACTCGAACATTTGAGTCCTATTCCCCATGTTCGGAACTCCACTCATTTGTTGTTCTACTGTGCGTATCTGCGTGTGAACTATCGGGCAGTCCAACTCGGATCACCCGACGCGGCGTGCAAAACTGTTTCAGGTTTACTGAAACTGAGGTTAATCGTCTGCTGACAATTACTTCGTATTCCCTACTTTGAAGAAAGTGTCCAGTATGTCATCTACTGGCTACGTCAAGGCGCAATTAACTAAAGCTGTTAACGCGCTGAAGGCAACATCGTTATCGTTCGATAGGACCTTGCTGATCGACTTGATGTGGATGGCAAGATAAGTGGTGACCTTGTCCTACTACATGACTGCAAATCAGCCTTACTTAGTTCATTTTTTGGCTTCAAACGCCTACTCTCCAATATCAGGGAGAAGTGGGAGCGAGCAGAACAACATGCTTACGCTCATTCAGACACAGACGGAGAGTTCGTACTTTTTGACGAGTTCACCGCCACTGGGAAACCAATGGATCTGATGAAGCGATTGCATAAGCAGAAGTACTACTCACGCGTCTAGAAGTTGCTACAGCTTTGCTGCCAAATCCTTCTTCAGAAGAACCCATTCCTGTTCAAGGTTCACTGATTGAAACTGCTCAAAAACAACAACTCGATTATCTGCAGGACCTAAGGTCCAGACTACCCCAAACACTTATCACATTGTCTACAGTGTCTCGAAATGGGCCGGATTCATATACGGGAGCTCCCCAAGAAATACCGCCCATAATTCAAGGGCCTTATGTTCGTCCACTCTCAGGAAATAATAGTGCAGACACTTTTCAGCGTAATACATTGCCTCCCTATTGCAATAATTATAACGGAGTTCAAGAAGGGACCAGAGCACAAATCCGTGAACAGGTCTCCATAAATCACAAAGGCGTCGGCGCGGAACAATTTGTAAAACTTCCAAGCTTAGAAATTCCTGAGTTTAGTGGAGAAATAGAGACATTCCCGAATTTTGGGAAATGTTCTCAATGGCGGTGCATTACAACGATAGTGTACCACCTCTTAAATACCTACATCTTAAAGCCAAGCTCAAAGGAAACGCTAAGAACTTGATTAGCTCCGTGCGGCTCTCGGCTAGTAACTATTAGGAAGCTATCTCACTCCTACTTAGCACATGCAATCGTCCGGATGTGCTCAGAAACAGACTATGGGAACAGTTGGAAACGTTGCCTCCTTCGGGCCATACCGTACTTGCGCAACGCACAACACTGAGTAAGATTAAGGCAATCTGGGTTCAACTTAAAAACCTTGAAGAACAACCAGGGTGCACCGTTTGTTATCATTCTTGTTTACTCTGCAAATAGCTATCATGACAGGTGTTGAAGAAATGCTGAGAAATACCAGGCCGAAACGCGTGCGCGGAAAGCCCAAAGCCGCAGGCATCAGGCCCCCAGCTCCAGGTACTGACTCCCATAAAAGTATTTATAGCGTGAAAACGCTTGATAGTTCACCAACAAGTGACAACAGTCCTTCCGAAAACCAAGCTGTTGGCGATAGTTCATCAAAGGGACCAGAACACATGGATTCGATCAGCCACGAAGGGGATGACAATTCGTGTGATGCAGTAGGTAAGATAAATTCGTTGGAGAGTCCGCCAACGGAAAGTGAACTCGCTCCTGGCTTTTCTCTCCTTCAATATCGGGAGGGAAAAGGGAGAAGTGATTCACAAAACACCCCAGGTTTAGTTCAAAATGTGGAGCAAGTTGAGGGTACATCACTCATTGACAATGAGTAGGCCGGTGACTCCTCAAGCGCTAGCGGTAGCATAGCAAAATCAAAGCAGGGCATGAAAGAAGTGACGACTAGCGAGAACTCCCGAAACGAGCGAGTTAAACGCTTAAGAGAAATCGTCACTGCCCTCGCGAATGCCGGACTTGGACCAAACAGCGTACATGGGAGTGACCAGCCTCTTAACCCAAACACCAACGCTTCCACATTAATCCAAATCGAGAAGGTAACAGAAAATATCACGGAAGCAGTCAAACCATCCACGGTCGAAGAGCTTACTGCTCGTCAGCTCCGTGCAGTGTTCAATTACATTATGAACCACAATATTATTCGTGATCAAGTATTGAATTTAGCTCCACCAGTGAGGAAACCAAGCACAGTCAGAGCTACAGACTTTGAAGAGGCAGTCAAAATATCCTAGTTGGTTCAGAGCTTAGGGCAACTATGCGAGAACACTAAAACTCTGCTCTGCGAGTTAGCAAAATTTCTCACGGGACGTCACTCACTCACGCACAGGTACGTTCAGCTTATGGGTTGGATTTACGAATTACACCACAGCATCCAGGCAATATCTGTTAACCGTGAGCAACTTCAGAAGATTATTCTTCCCAAATTTTTTGACGTTCTTTTAGATCGTGAACTTCATTAGTGCTGTCTCAGTCCTTCATATACATCGATCAGTGCTTAAAGAAACGTTATATGAAGCATCCGCCATAATAGCACATGCCACTCGCATGATTCGCTATTTAGAAGGTAACCAAATGGCACACATTATAAGTCGTCAAATCTTCCCTGCAACAGAAGATGATATATGTTATTTCGAAGATAGTGTGACTGATATGCTGCCAAAGTTACCAAATCATCCTACTTCGTATATCCACACCCTTCAATGGTGGCATCAGAACTACAGCGATGACCTTAAATGTTCAGTTTCAGGCTAAAATCTACGCAATCCTTCGCATGGAGGTCAACACGAATCGAAGAAGCCCACGGCCGCTTCTTCAAAAGCAGTCCTACGTGACCAAGTGAAAAGAGCAGACCTGTAAGTACTTCATCTTCACCAGTACAGCCTACTGCACGCAATACACAACCGTTGGATGCAACTATGGAGACCGCAGAACTCGCGGAGGACCCAGTAATAATCTTTCCAAGGGTTTTCAAAAAAAACAGAGAAGACGAACCCATCACCCTCAAACCAGTTCTCTTCTACTTCCGCTGCTCGTCATCTGTGGCAAGCGCCAAGCGTTCACTCTGTGCGCGAGTCGCAATCCAACACACAGCACCGTCCCACATCAATTGAAAGTAAGAAGAGGAAGCATGAGAGAACTAGTTCAGAACAAAGACTTGAAACTTCCTTGGCGAAATCCAAGTCCTACACCTCTGTTAACGATAGTTCATTCGGAAGACGAAAAAACAGTGGTCACCAGTATAGTCCATCACCCGTCTTTGGTAGCTCTCGCGAAAGTGTTCACCAAGACGAACAACATATTAGAGCAATACCACCAGCTAAGGTAGGACCATGTGCCTTTTGTTCCGCACGTGGGCATTTCTTAACAGATTGCACTAAGTTCCCATGGCTAAGCGAGCGCGCTCATCTATGTGAAAAATTCGGCCTTTGCTCCAATTGCTTAAAAGAGCACTATGGCAGCTGCACCCGTCAAGATCCCTGTAGCATTTGTCATAAAAAGTAACATCATTGAGCGTTCTGTATGAAAAAGCAGTGGGTAAAGCTGGACGTTCGACAGCCAGAAAACGCCTTTTATGAGGAGCTGCAGCACAGGACCTATAAAGCTCCGCCCCCTGGTGCTATCGCCCGCTAGCCGTACTCACAAACGTACCGGGAAGCTCAAAAGAATAGTACACAAAGCCGCTTTCAGACATAATTTACTTCAGGTTCCGTAGGCGAATTTACTCCGCACTCAACATCTGCTCCGTTTCTGGAAGGTAAACATAAACCATCACAAAGGTATTCCCGGAACAACGGAGAAAGTGATGATAGCTGGTAAACACCAGGCTGAGAAGTAGTACATCATCTCATTATTCCATAGACTATTCGAGAACGCGATATTTCACATTCACTATTTTGAAACGTTTCTAAGAACAATGTAGATAGTACACCGGATATAAAAGGAAACAATTTTCTCAAACACGGTGAGTTTGTAAGAAATGATTTTCGTTTAGGAACTTTGACAGGTACTGTGCGACTGATCGATGGAATGGTGCGACGACAATCGATAAGAATGTTCGGCAACCGCTCAGGCAGAACTGCTCACGCATCATTGAACTAGGCTACGTGATTAACGATTAATCCCGTTTTGCATTACGTTCACCATTTCCATTTTATATGTTTTCATTTCTGAAATTGTTACTAACACCGGTCGAAAATATTCATTTAATACTGAATTTGTAGTTTTGTAGCCGTTCATTGTCGTGTTTAGCTTTTCCTTGTAAAGGTTCCCTTACTTGCGATTGAATCATGCAGCGCAGATCACTTCAATGGGCTATGGGTCACTTCAGTAATACAATACAATTCGTAGTCCAAAAAGTTCCTTTTCCGCCCGGGAGTGTCGCATATGCGAGGCAACGCTCCGTTTTGACCGCGCAATCAACTCCTTGATCCCCCCATCGACCGGCCTGGTCTTATTCACCGCGGCGGTGACGGGTGGGAGCTAGTCACTTAGTCATTTTCTCCTCGTCGCTTCGTGACTCCATCGCTTTCTCATTGTCCTCCTCGTCCCTTGCGACCCCCTCCGGCGGAATCCCTTTTGTGCATAGATCGGGAATTTTGGGTGGTTAAACCCCTGGGATCTAGTTCATCATTGGTTCAGTAAAAAATGCGCTACTAGTTCACATCGGGAAAGGGAGCCTAATCCAAAGTATCTCACCGTCAGCCTCCCTCGTGTGTATCTCATTTTTTGCATTTCATCTAGTGTTTTTTAGTTATAATAAACATTAGTACATATTTTCGTTAAACTCTGATAGGTATAGCTGTATGTATTTGAAGTGATCAATATCGAGATGTGCTACTTTGTTGAGCCCACTGAATGCAACAGATGGGAACTCCATCCAGGTTCCAGCTGCAGCAAGCTTCGTACCAACTCTATAAGCTCTTCAGAAACTCGATGATGTTGCAAGGTGTACCATATCATTCCACGCGGTACGCGGTCAAATGCCTTCTCCAAGTCGAGAAAGGCTATATGCACAGGCTTCTCCTTCTCTCGTTGTTTCTCTATCCAAAGGTAGGCGGCTGTCATCAAGGATATCATAGCCAGCCACGATGGAAAGCTGGACGATGTCACGAAATCGTCCATCCACAATTTACCCCATGCAATTTTCCGCAGGATAGATACGTCGTTCCCTCTGTTCTCACTTCCGAGATCCGACACGCCATCTCCTGGATGAAAATGTACAGCATCCGGCCCTGACAGGATCAGAGCTGAACACCTGAAGAACCTCCCGCCAACGCTCACCAACACCCTGAGTTCTTCACAAGCTACCTGTCGAAGTGGAAGGTTCCATCTCAGTGGAAGACCAGCAGGACCGTCTCGCTGTGCATGAAGGGAGACGCGCACGACATTGGCAACCACCGCCCGATCTGCCTGCTGTCGGTAGCCTACAAGCTGTTCACTCGCGTCATCCTGAATAGGATCAGCCGATCGCTGGCCGAAGCACAGCCGTGCCAACAAGCAGGATTTCGGAAAGGATTCAGCACGATCAATCACATACACAATATTACAAAGCTAATCGAAGTGTCGCGAGAGTACAAGCTGCCGATATGCCTCATGTCCACCGACCTCAAGAACGCGTTCGACTATGGTGGAACGGAAGCGGTATCGACGCCCAACTCACTCAGCGTGTTCCTACTCAGTACATTAGAGATCTTCGAGAGCTGTACAGTGGATTCACGACCAAGAACTCACCATTCTACAATGACGCCGTCATCGACGGGAAGAGAGGGGTTCGGCAGGGGGATACCATATCCCCGAAGCTCTTCAGCGCCACTCTCGAAAACGTAAAGCGCGAACTAGAATGGGGAGGAGTGGGAGTAAAGGTCGACGGCCGGCAACTGCGCCATCTTTGCTTCGCTGACGACATCGTGCTCATAACACCGAGCATCAATCAAGCGGAGCGAATGCTGGCCGACTTCGATCGCGTGTGTGGGAACGTTGGACTGCAGCTCAACCTTACGAAGACGACGTTCATGAGGAACGGACAAGTTTTGTGATGCCCCATTCTCGCACAACGGAACGCACATCTCCGAATACTCCAGCTGCGTGTATGTAGGTCGCGAAGTCAATATGGCCAACGACCTAGCGCCAGAGCTGAGCAGGAGGAAACCAGCAGCTTGGGAAGCTTTCGAGAACGTCGAAGAAGTTGCGACGAAGACGAAGAGCGTCTGAGTCCGTGCCCACCTATTCGACTCCGCTGTTCTTCCTGCCCTAACTACGCCTTAGAGACCTGGGTCATACCAAAGCGGGATGAACCCGCGATCAGTGCGGTGTGGAATCGAGAGGACGATTCTAGCAGTGACACGACTCACGCATGTGAGAGAAGGCCTCCGGAGTTCCGAGCTTCGCCGGCGTTCGAAGATCAGAAACGCTGTCGCCTTGGCAGGTCGTCGAAAATTAGGAGGGCCGGCCACGCGATGACGCTCTTCTTGTTTGTCGAGCGAAGAGGATCCATTTGAGCACTTTGGAATGAGACAGGAACGAATGGAGACGCTGCTAGTGCGCGCTCGAGCAACTCGATCTTCAACGGGACGACATGTTATACAGGTGATAGAGGTGATAAGGATAAAGGATAAAGGACGGCGTTACTCAATCCCTTCTGGGATGCGCCAGCGCATTCTACTTCTACGGGATGTCGTGGAGGCGACATGAATGCGTATTTGGCCATACAATGACTTGCGGTGGCCAGCCGATGAACAAGTCAGCGCTTTATCCTTCCCAGACAAGTCTGGTACCAGTTCACCGACCCCGGAGGGATGGAAGGCTTGGTTGGCCTGGGCGGGAAATCCGAACCAGGAACCTGGTATCGGGTGCACGCGACAGTCGCGCCTCCTCCGACTGCGCCACACGCGATAGAGGTGATACGTTTTTTAATTCTTGGTTTACTGCTTCTCGTTTTTTCCCTGGTTTGCGTTATTGTGAAAAATGAATAAAATAAATAAAACAAACAAAATAAATGGAATAAAAATATACTTTCTTATAATAAAGCATAGGCAGATTTGAATGCCAGCAATATCCTACTGTTCGCATTGGTATGCTTGGCACTGCTTTTCTACCAGTGATTTTATAGAATTGTTATAGAATTTAATGAGTGGCGGCAAGAGGGTGGCTTTCCTTAATGCGGCGCTAATCGCGTCAGCGTTTTTACATATACTTCCAGAGCAGCCCTGATTAATACATGTGGGCCAGAAGAGATGTAGTTGTTCGCTGATCAAAGTAAGACTTATTTTCTGTTAATGCACCGATGACTCCACATAATTTTCCAGGGTCAAAATTTTCCGAAAATCTGGGTTGCATTGAGCAGCTCGCCAAAATATTCCTACTGAAGCACACTCTCAGTTCTAATCTGACAAACAATTCAATTCAATTCTGTTGATATTATGAAGTTGACTGCAGCTGTTGACCGAGATTGGTATCGAGCGTCATTTTGGCTAAGTTTCGGCGTTGTTGCCTTCGTAGGAGCCTTAACGGTAGAGTTTACCTTCAGCTAAGGGTGGCTGGTGGATTAACTCGACCTCCACCGTTCCCGATGTTGGTTAACAGTCAACATCATCGCGTCAGTGATAGCGATGCCAAGATTTATGGAAGGTCGGACGTGGGCAGTTCTGTTGTTTCAGATTTAGAGATCTGATGAACCGCAGAGTTACGTTTTCAGCTGTCGCTTGGAATGATTTACCCAATGGACTCAGCAATGGGATATGGAGAGTGATGACGGCACGAAGATCCATAGGATCGCTAGCAGTTCGTTTGATACATCAACGCGGACCACCCCGTATGTAACCTCCTAAAAGAACGGTTCGACTTACAGAATTGTAACTATGTTCGGAGCACAGTTCTGGCTAGGAACTGCCTCTCAACAAGTAGTGTCAGAGACATTAATAGCTGCAACAGAGAAGGAACGTCGTTCTTTGATGATGACAATGTTGCGGGGAAGTGCTCACTCTCTGGTGCTGATTTCGATCTAGATAAGCCCACGGAGAGCTACGTGGCAGTGTCTGTAGCATGCGCCTGGAACTTCACTTGCTTCCACGGCCGAGCTGCCCTTCACACGACGCTACGAAGGATGTGTGAGCACTGATGTCAGTTGCTAATCGTGGAAGTTTCGGACTACAGTCAAAATTTCAAATCAAACAAAAAATTTAACTCATTTTTGGCTTAAGAGTCCGTGGTAGGTAAACAGCCAACTATTCAAAGCAACTCCTAAATCGTGAACTGTGCGTCTGTCAGACAAAATAGACAGGAGCCGTCAGTTGCTCCAATGATCTCCAAAGACGGGAGAGTGGCAGCAACGACCGTACTGAACAACTCTTCACTCATCACTTCACTCACCTAATCGTTGAAGGCAGAACGAAGGCAAAACAGAACAAATGTCGTCGTTGCCCATTTCTGGAATGTCCCGCGCACTCTACTTCAGCTATACATTGGGGAGGCAATTTGAACGCAATTTAGGGAATGCAATGACTTTCAGTTGCCAAACAAAGAACATGTCCGTACTTTATCCTTTCCAAACAACTCGCCAGTCCTCTGAATGAAAGGCCTACTTGGTCAATACAGGACCTCTAATCAAGGTCCTCGAGCTATTGGTATGCATTTCCTTCGACCACGATAGATCCTCAGCAAGGTTATGATATTTAATTCACTTCAATATTATCGCTGACGGTGCTTAAGTTGTTTTAAAACGATTCGTGCCAAAAAGTAATTTGCTGAACCAGGAAGGCCTGTGTTTGATGGTTAATTATTCAATGAGCTCTGGCGCTGGAGTTTCTTTTCTATGAGGTCTTAAAGCATTGCGTTAAGCGTCGAGTTGCTGAACTAGTCCAGCGATCCTGCCGTGTAACGGCTTTTTTATAGTTTATCGGATGTTGCAAGAGATATAGAATGGCCTTTGGACTATGTAACGACTTGCGGTGCTCAACCGTTGGACAAGTCAGTGTCTGCAGCTATCAGACAAGCTCCAGTTCATACCATTTAGCATGCGGTATCAATTAACTGGCCTGATTTGATTTGAAAGAGATTTGAAAGGTTCGGCTGGCCAAAGTGAAAATCAAAAGAATTTGAACAGAAGTATGTGCAATGACCAGTGTTTCCTGACAGCTCTGTAAACTGCCACCCCAGGATAAATTTTTATCCATTTTAGCCTCTAGAAAGCAAGCAAAGCTATTTGAAAGTTTCTTATGTGGGCGAGAAAGCAGAAGTGAAAATATAGGGAATTTGTTAATGCTAAACCGTGGAAATCATTCCAAACGTCTATGCGACACTCTCCTTCGACAACTCTCGAGCTTATAAAAGCGAACAACGTCCGGCTCCTTTCCCACCTACTCAGTTATTCTTATGCAAACACAAGCGTTCGAAACCTATAGCTTATGAAAGCAGAATGAATGCCTGATCATTGTCGATGAAGAAAAGAAAGGAATCGAGAGGACGATGCTCGGAGTAACATGCTGCACGCAAGTGAGAGAAGGCCTCCGGAGTCCCGATCTTCGTCGACGCTCGAAGAGCAGAGACGCTGTCGTATGTCAAGTCGTCGACAATTAGGTAAACCGTTTAAGCAATTGGTTTCGTAGTAGCGCTCTGACAAGCTAAGGCTCTAAAGCGTCTGTCTGGACAGGAGGGGCGAGTCATATAGGAGAATCATTACCCCTCAATTAGTATAACAATGTGTTTATTTTTTTGCCAGGTCGTTAAACCCAAGACTAGGGACCTTGAAGTTAGAAAGGAATGCGGCGCATCACTAGCTTGGGGTCTTTTACGTCCGCGATGCGTCTGCAGCCAGTAGTGGCTCGGAGCACAGTCAATAGTGAAGTTGCTTCATGCGAGGAAGGTCGGGGGTTCAGATCTTTTGCGATGCTGCATTTTTGCATTTCAACTGGTTGGTTGAGATTTAAGGGATTTTAACGTCTATACCAATTTTAGACGTTTTCTGCGCATTTTCCAGCTGTTCGCTGTGGTATTCAACATGGTGATGTATAAATGTTCAACATCAGTGATACGCAGGTGCAAAGTGTGCCGTGCCGCAGGCGCCCGGCATCGGTGGAGGCCGAGGTCCCCTCAAGGGCCCGAGCTGTGGCATATTGGATCCGCGGTTCGCGACCAATGGGCTGCGTTCCCACGCGGTTATTCCTACCCGAAGGGCCCTTAGCGGATCTTGATTGCCGCGTGCCCTTTTAAATGCGACCTTATATTCCCACATGATAGCATCTCCTTGTATGTCGACTTATTGCGGAGGAATCCCCGTTGGTCGAAGCGTCCCCCGACCCCCGACGACCCCTCCATTTGCGACGCTGATATGACCTTTGACTTGACCCTGATAACTTGGCAGACCACTACACGAGTTTAGATATTAGACCTTTTGAATTGCGAATTTATATTGGCTAAATAGTAACGACCGACATTACATTAACAAAATATGAAGACGACCTAGACTACGCGCTACGGGCCAGGCTGCACCCAACCTACTGAGGGAATCAGGACCGCGACCCGCGGGGCTTACCTGGCCCAGGTCCTGTGGCCTGCGCCAAGTCAGGGCCGACGAGGCCAAGCAGAGGCCCGCGTTACCTGTGGAACGACGACGGCGACGGATCCTTGGCTCACTGACGACGGCTGGCGGCTACCGACGACGATGGCGCTTGACGACAATAGCGACCAGGAAGATGTAACTCGACAGCGACGAAGTCAGAATCCAATCGACGGATGGGACTTGCCCTCGGATGCGACGGGCGACGGCGACGACGAAGCCCGGCCGCTCAGCGGTCGCGGCCCTGAAGCTTACCTAGAAAATTTACAGACATGTCAGCACGGCAGCCTAGGATGACCAGACTTAGAGGGTGGCGGTGTGGCGGGCGATGCCACGTTGCGTGTGCCACGGTGGGTGTGACAGATGCAGCCTGGAGGTGGGTAGGCATGAAGAGAGGGCTTGGGACGAGTAGCGACCTACGAGTTAAAGTAAAAATGATGTGGATGCGACATAGAATGACAACAATAACAGTAAAACATAACAACAACTAAACATAGGTGATGCGACATAAGTGATGGTTAACTGGTTGAGGTGAAGAAGGGAGTATCTGGTGATGAGGTTATTGACGAGGCTGATGGGATCTATCCTAGTCCGGGGGGGGCCACATATCTAAAAATTATCGAACAAATCGACATGGGACTTACCGAGTGGCTCCTGAAGAACACGAGAGAACCTAAAAAAAAAGAAAAAAACCAACGAGCGAACAAAAAAAATAAACCGCCGCGGTAATTACAACCGTCTCGGCGGGCAAAGAGTAACGCAATGGAGGCCCGCCGCGTGCTGAGCACCGCCTGACATGTTGTAACCAGGATCTAACATAGCGAGGAGTGCGCATAAGGACGCGTGCCACGTGCTGACCGCCGCCTGACATGTTATAACCAGTATCCAACATGGTGAGGAAGGCAGACAACTTTGCCGGCTTACAACCGCAACAAATGTAATTTTTCGTCTTTTTCTTGGTGAATTTTTCTCGTTTAGGGTCCTGTGTTGTTCTGTAGGAGTCGCTCGGTAAGCCTCAAGTGAATTTGTTACATATAATACTTTTTAGATATGTGGCCCCCCCGGACTAGGATAGATCCGGCTGATGATGGCGGCGAAGTATTGACATATATACATGTTGGACAGCGACCATGATGTTCGAACCGACGACAACGATGGCATCCGTAGTAATGGCGACCATGACACGATGACAGGATACAACAGCGACCATGACAGAATATGACAGCGACCATGATACGACGACGGCGACGGAACGAGACGATTGCGACCTTATGAACTCCGTTGGGGACTGGGAAACATCTTTTATAAAATTTGGGTGTATTATTGGAAAAAAGAGAAAATTATATATGTATGTTTGATGGTAAAAATTTGGTGAAATTGGGAAAAGGGAGAGGGAAAAATATTGAGGATGAAAAAATAAAAAATAATGTATATGTAAAAGTAAAATTTGTGAAAAATTCATAAATTGTGAAAGTAAAAATTAATTGTTGCGGGTGAAAAATTAGTTTGAAATAAGAAAAGAATGTTTAGAAATATTTCTCACCTCATTCTTCATCGGAGGGATTGTCTCGATTCCTCTCCCACGTCTCTCGGATCAGCACCCAACGCATATATGCTGCGTTACGACGAGCGCGACGCAGCCGCTTCTTCAAGCGCAGTACGGGACATCCCAAATGACCACAGGCCCCACGGGGCAAAAGGCCGGATGGTGAGTGGCCTGGTTGCAATACCGACATGGGGTCGCGTCGCGCGGACAGTCCTTGTCGAGGTGGTCCGCGGTGCAACGGAAGCACCGTCCATTCAGCGAATGGATTTGGAAACTCCTCTCGAGCGACGGACAGTTGCGACATGAGGCGGAGTAGTGGTTTTCTCGCAGAAAACACACGCGATGCACCATGGGATCCCCGATGCGGGTACGTGACCATAGGGAATGATCCGTGGGAGCGGCGGCTCCGGACCGGACTGCCACGGATGGGTAGGGGTCGGACCGTAGATGATCTGCGGACGAGTAGGTGGCCGCCGCGGAGCCGCCGGTGGATGCCGTGCGGGCGGTTGGTGGCTGATGCTGACTCGTCGGCGGCATGGTGTGGCAGACGACTCAGATGCCTCTGTGGCAGTATTAGATGGCAGCGTCATCGGCGGAGTCTGCGAGGAGCGACAACCCTCCATCAGCGACTGCACTTCTTCGAGGCTGTACACATTGCAGAGTGATGAGCAGCGACTCTGCTTGCACCACCGCGTCGTCGACACGCGTCTCTTGCATGTATATGTCGTAGGCGGCCTGGTCAGCACGCTGGTCGGACGACGACCTGACTACGTCTAGAAACGCATTGCGACGATCCCCGATATTGTGTAGGGCTGACCTGATATCTGCAATTGTGGTTTGGAGCTGTCTAAGTCGCGCGTCGAATGCCTGGTATTGATTGCGGTCATTTGCATCCACAGTTGACAGAAGAGAGGGAGTGATGTTACCTTTGAGTGCTTCCAAGGCCGTGAGCGCCTTGGTAAGGTTAGCCTTGCACGACGAAACCGTAGGCATAATCGTTGTTCGACTTTGAAAAGATTATTGGCAGGAAACGGTACTGCCGAAATCGGAGTCTAAAATAAGATGACCTAAGCGTGAGCTGACTGGAAGGAGCGCCCTGGCCAGGAGCCTTCTCCATACAAGCACGGTCAATATAGCGACTACACGGCCATGCGCGAGAACTATTGTGACACAAATGTGGAAGTGAATGGTGTTATTACGACACGCGTAGGCCTAGACGAAACAGATAAGCGAGACACGAAACTGTTGAACAGCGTGTGCTCTACGACACTGCATGTCGACTAAAGCCTTGGACCAAGTGAAGTTGCGGGCGGGACCTAAGACGACAACAGTATGCACTGCCAATGGAATAGTTCGACGTATAACGGCCAGACAGCACGTAGCCCTGTAGACCTGCCTTAGGGGAGCTGCTACGCACTGTTGAACCTGGGGTCTCCTGCCGGGTCCCGTTTGCATGCTTCTTTGGGTCCAAGAGGGGTTTCCTAGTCGGTTAGTCCGACTATCTGCTCCCTCTATGTGCGCACCGTAGCACTTGTGGTTCGACGTATAACGGCTCAGCGGGAGCGGCCGGGAACGACCACCGCTCAGCGGGAGCGGTGGTGGCAGGACTGGCGACCAAGCCGGTCAGAGACGACAGAGGCACGCACCCTCTGCGTCTCTGCCGGCTCCTAGAAGCTTTGGCGAAAGCGACGTGTCTGACCATGTTTGACCAGGTCGATCGACCGGTCCGGCCCAGCGACGGCGACCTCTGAGGACTTGTCGGACGCGAGTCACGACAAAGTGCATGAAACAGCACTGGGCACAACACGGGCAGCGTATGAAGGCTACAAGCTCCTCATAGTCTGCTCCCATACATGGACCAATAACCTCGGGAAAAATCATGCTGCTCGGATTTTCAAAAGCAACCAGGATGTGACGTCGGAGGTGGTTAAAGCGAGAAACGGGGTATGTGGATCCCGCAAATTAACCTAATTAACAACATCGATACGCTCCTACCCTCATCTTTGCTTGTCACCCGGAAATCAGAGGTCTGCTAAAGGTTTTTAAAAGTTTTACACCAACAATGCCCACCGATGCTCGAATGGTGTTGTGGTTAAAAACCGGTTAGTAATAAACAAGTCGCATGCAAGGTACTCTCCACGGCGTACACCTGAAAAATGCGCAGAAAACACCTGAAAATGGTGAAGACATCAAAATCCCCGAATCTCAACCTATCAGTTGAAATGTAAAAGTGCAGCAGCGCAGAAGAACCAAACCCCAGACCTTCCTCCCATGAAACAACCCTAATTCCAATGCGCTCCGAGCCGCTTGCGGCAGAGGCACGGCCGTACAGGACCACCGAACTCGTGATGCGCCGTATTTCATTGTAACTTCAAGGTCCCCATACTCCCTGGGTTTGATGACTTGGAAAAAATAAAGACATTTTTATACCAACTGAGGTTCGGGATTCTCCCTATATGACTCGCTCCACCCGCTCAAACATGCGCTTCGGATCCTTTCCTTGTGAGAGAATCTGTAACTGACTGCATTCCGCAAAATCTCAACAGGACACCCAGGTCACCCAGAAATGAAGAAACCCCTTTCTGATTTGCCTTATCTCATGCTTCTTCGAGGTGATTTCCTTTGCGCACTTCGGTCTCGTCAGCACGACAAATCAAGATTCATCGAGTAGGTCTCGTCGTTGACGATCGCCGTCCTTCAAAGTTGCGGCATCGTTTAATCGTTCAAGCCGACCACCAGTCCTCTTCTTCTAGGAGTGTTTGACGCCAGCATCCAGTTGGCGCAGGCTACGAGCTGCCGCTGAATCGTTCCCGTTGCAAGTCATTCCACTCCATTCGGGCGTTCGTAACTGCCGTCGCCTCCACGACCGTATTAATAAACTCTAGCGTCTTAATGCCTAGCGCCAACGTTTTGGAGGCGTTGTTCCACCCGGGGAGGGGGGGGGGGGGGTCCTTCATCCTATACCACTATCATTCTCGAAGTGATATGCTTTTCCTACCTACAGAAAATATGGTCGCCGTGCACTACGAGAAGTCTGTGAAAATTTGTCACCACAAAAACCAAATCCTTCACTGGAGGGAAATTGTTTTTCCTTCCTTCTGCATTTGTACATCACTATAAACACTGGTGGGACACGAACTGCGAATAGCTAGCATCAGTCGAGTCGGAAGGTTTTGCAGAGAACATGATTCGAAAGAAAGTGGTGCTAGCTTGTGAAGCAAGTTAATTTTGAGTGAAGATTTCTTAGATGGTAGAAGTCAGTTGGAGAACTGAAATCAGGTTTATCCAAAATTGACTGTCAAAAGCCACAAATGTTAATAGATATGAGATGCTTCTGCTGACTTCCGTGTGAACGTTATATTGGATCGTCAGTCGAAGGCCACTTTTCAAACAAGACATGAAACATAAGAAAATATTGAGAAGGAAACTGGATCTACCTTAGTTGGAAGGGGGCCACTGTAAAATGTTAATTGCATAGGCCATCCCGTGCTCCAAAACCATATCCGCTATCCACCGCCACCATTTCAACAGGGCATGACACACTATACCCACTATTGCGGCACTGTCTCTACACCAATATTGCGATACAGTTCATTAGTTATTACTGCTAGTATCCTAGACAGCTAAAGAGGATCTTTATGAGGATCTGTTTTTTTCCTCACATTTGTTGGATAACTATGAATGTTAATCTCACGGATTGACATCTGGCAGCTTTCAGGGTCTCAGTGCAAAGAATTTTTACCTATAATCCGAACCTACTATTTTCTTTGGACTTATAACGCGCGTTATTAATTACTCTTGCTCTATCTCTGAATCTAGATTTATTTCACTACAAGCGCGGTTGGTCATAATTCAGTTCCTACGGAAGCATCATCGAGAGCAGGGGTGTGCGTAATTAGGATCTACGATTTATGATTTTACGATTTACGGCAATTTTTGGGAAATTTTTTACGATTTACATTTTGGTCGTAAATCCTAAATTTTCGTATATGTGATCTTTGATCACTCACACCTAGCGCGCTCAGGTTTGCGTATGCTTTTGCCTAATTTTTGACAATAGACACCTTCCGCAGGCCTCCGGAATCCATGTGTGGAGTATTTGACGGTCTTGCTTTTATCAAGTTTTTGGAGAATAGATGAGTGGAACTGCATACATGCTCCAGCAAGGTAGAACTCTATTTCTCGGATGGCTCAACGAAGGTCTCCTTCAACCATTTCAAGGTCATTTAATGCCGGATTTGTCTACAATGGATAAAGGACTAAAGTGTTTTCGAGTGTTGCGAAAAGTGCATTACCCAGACTGAAACGGCATGCAATTACTATCACATATAGGAAAGTGAAAATCGCATGGTGCATCTCGAATCGATTATCACTACTTTGCGATGAATCCGTGAAACTCTTCATGGAGTCTCGGAAAGCCAGCTCTGATACGCTCCAAGATTTAGCTGCGATTGGAAAGTATTGCTCTACGATCAGCCAAGCATTCACGCATAGCTTGCATAAGACGTGTCCATTAAATTGAAGGTATCGGTTGAATGCAAAGCAGGAAGTTACCTAGTGGTTAATAATTCATGATTCTCTACCGCGGTTCAAGCTCCGAGGCGCATTGAGATAAAAAAAAAGAAAAACGTTAAGATTAAAGGTTGCAAATCCGGTGAATTTCTACTTTTCATAAAAACCATTTGTATGGTTCAGCGCCTTGTGAGCAGAGAGAAGAATTTTGTGCTTCTGCTTTTTAAAGTGAGGCTATAAGGCAGGTGACAATATTTTCTAGGATACTCTGTATTTGTAGATTAATATAGACTGCAATGCATCTCAGTTCCAAAACTTTTTTCTATCCAGAACATTGAAGATTGCCGCTTCATTTTTTTCGTACGGACTCCCTTTAATTTTGGTTCAGCATCGCTAGTACTGCCATTTGTCATCTGGTTTTGCAGCGCTTGCCCTTTAATTTATAACGGGGAATTAGCCTGACATCGATTTCACAACGATTTCACAACGTATTTGCTTAATTTAGCGGTGCGAAAATGTCGAAAAGATATTATAGTCAAATTCAAGAATAAGAATGTGAATTTACATGTCATCGTGATGTGGTAAGTATGCCATATGATCACTTGTGATTCTTTTGATTCGAAAGGTTAAACAGTAAGCAAGCACTTTTCTCTCTGAAGGCAATAGTATTAATTTATATACTGGAAGAGGACGAGGGTACATATTTGTTTGCTATGAAGAACGAAAACAATCTCTCTTGATTTTGGTGGCGCAATCCATGGATGCAATTCTCCGGGACCATCTTTGAATCTCTTTTTGTTACGATTTTCGGTTTACGGTTTACGATTTACGGAATTTCGGATTTCATTTATGCATACCCCTGATCGACAGGAATTGTAATGAAGCGAGTGCTTGTCTGGTATGACCGGACTATGACCGAGCTCCTGGGTGCTTTCCTCTCTTCAAGGTAGCTCGAAAGTGAATTCCGTAATTCCGCTAATTCCACTGGATCTCACACAGCAGGTATACTGAATGCCAACATCTGCACTTGTTGCTGATAATAAAAAAATATTATTTGTTTATGTCAACCATAGATATTTCGACATTATATCATGGTTTTATTTCGATATTTTTTAAACCTCTGCCCTGGGTTTTCTGAAATAACCAGCAAAAATACTTTACCCTTACTGCAGTTCACAATGTTATCCAAGTTGCTCACAATTTGTTTGTTCTGGTTTTAATGCTAGATACTTGCTTGATTGTCACGTCTCTCTTGCTGTGTTTTTTCTTCAAGGGCGCAATAATGAATGTATAATCAAAGAGCAGCGGAAGATCTCGTAGAAGCTAAGCGAACGTCTGGATATGAAAATCAGTATATGTCCTCCTCCAACTATTACAGATCCGAAAGGCGTTCTCGTTTACGCTAGCTGCCGCAAATGACGCGGAGACTGATCGAGATATAGAGTTTCGGTTAAAAGGAAAGCACTGCTTTATCAGGCTAGTGAAGACATTCTGATGTCAGAAGCCTCGATGAGCAGTTGGCTGTTGCTATGAGCCGGTTACTGAGTTACCATCTCTTTCTCATCTTTGCGAGATAAACGCTACCAAAGTCGAAGAAGGGACGATCTCGAGTGGCATCAGGAGTCGATCAACTCGTTCACTCCCTTCCGCTCCACAGAAGTCTTCCACCAGTCGGCGAAATGTTCCAGGGCATGCTCTGGAAGCACAAACCCCATAAGTTCTTCATCACCAGGGCACCACAAGTAATTAATTATTTGTCTTAAGGCGCTTGGAACTGAATTGAATACATCCCGTGAATGTTGAGTGTGCAGCGCATGCGAAGACTGACGCCTTCCTCTAGATGACCTTCTGTGGACTGATTTCGCATCCTGTTTCTGACTGGGTAGAATCAAATTTTCGTCAAACTACTCGAAAGTATTAGGTTTTAGGATTATAAATGTCGCCTGCTTTCGATTTGTCATTTCTCTGCTATTGCTATTTCTTGGATCATGTAACTTTTCAAAGTTTCGTTTCGATTCGTTGAACGTTTTAAAGAATTTTTTTAGATTAACAATGACCGAGCAAAGGTAGCGAGTGCGGGCTTGCTTGCTGTACGACTTCAAGTAAGGAGGAACTGCTGCAGAATCCAATCGCATATTGACTGAAGTATTTGGTAACGAAGTTCCATCACTACGTCAATATCAGCGATGGTTTCAACGTCTCCAAGACAGTGATGAGAGCCTTGACAACATCAACGTCGTCCTGAAGTTGTGGACAGTTTTGTCAATCCAACACAAACTACGCGCGAGGTCGCACAGAGGTTCGGTTGTCACCACTCTACCATAGCCGATCGTTTGCATGAAGTCAAGTCTGTGTGGAAAATTGGTGCCTCATCAGCTAAGCTAAGGCAGCACGAGTCATCATCGCTGGAATTCTCACCCGCAAATCCAAGAACAGCGGTTTTTATGACTCCATCGTGACGAGATGAGAAGTGGACCCAGCACGACAACACCACACGAAAGCGGCAATGGTTGAGCCCCGGTGAGCTTACGGAGACAACGACGAAGCCTGACATTCACGCAAAAAGTCATACTCTGTGCTTGGTGGAGCAGTAGAGGTCTGGTGCATTCTGAGGTACTGGATCCAGACCAAACAGTTACGGTAGACGTTTACGAAGAACAACTGAGCTGCGTGGGCCAAGCACTGCGTCAGCAAGGAGTGCACACTGCAACTGTGAAATTCCCCCATGACAGCGCTCGAGCGTACGCCGCAAATATCACGTTGCAGTTAATTGAGGAGTTGGGCTGGGAACTTCCGCCTCATTCGTCTATTAGCCAAGATCTTGGCGCTATCAGACTACCATCTTTTTCGGTCGATGCAGCACGCCTTGGCAGAGACAAATTCAAGAACCGTGGCAAAGTCGAAATTTGAGTGTCCAACTTCTTCAGGTCGCAGCCACATGAGTACTTCAAGAAAGGCATCCATTCTTTGCGAGGGCGTTGGCAGCACGTCATTGATAATAATGTAGATTACCTCTTGTATTAAGGTAAGGCCGCTCATTTCTTGTAGCGAAATTTCTTTTTGAGCAAAAATGACATGATCGGAGAACCTAATTGTCACATATAGAAGCTTTCTTGATAGATCAGAGTAATGATGAAGAGAAAAGAGGCTATAATAGGACGGCGGCGTTTGTCAATTCCTTTTCGGAATATGTCCTACCTAATTCTACTTTGGACATCGTGGAGGCATTTTGAGTGCGTGTACCTGACCTATGTAATGAGCAGCGGTGACAGTCCAATAGATAAAACGGGGCTTTATCCTTCCCAAGCAAGTCTGATACCCATTTCCCAATCCGGAGATATAGAAGGCTTGGTTGGGCTGAGCGGTAAGTCCGAACCAGCCACTGGAATTGGTTGGTGCACGGCACCATGTTCCTCCTCCGACTGTTGTACCACGCGCCCTAATAAGCAAAATAAAATTGAACATTTTCGACTAACCTTATAAATCACCCTATGCGAATCACCTCTCACCTCCTAAGAAGATGGCTTCAACCTGTCATCCCCAATTAAGAGCCACTTCCTGTACCTGAAGCCTGAGGAACGTCGCTTGTTGACCCCTCGTCCTGGCGACGTTGTCGCGACGCCGCTTCTCCGTGACCAGCGCTGGGATGCGCATGTGCGTGCGTGGGTGTGGGGCTGCTGGGCTCTGCCCATTCACGTCTGCCCGTCGGCTGCTTCTTTTTTGGACGATGGAACTGGAACCGTGGACCGTTTTCAGGTTCACCGCAGCCGGCTGCTATAAAGCCTCAAGCAGACGTGCGCCCAGATGTCTTAGTGACGAGAACGACATGATAGCGTTGGTAAGTGCAGGCGTTTCTTCAGAACTCGTCGCGTTGCGTTTGCGCGTTTTTTCTCCGCCGTGCCACGATTTTTCCCCACGTTTCTTTTTCGCTTCACTCGACTGAATGGAAGCAAGTTTAAAAGCAGCTTGGCGTTAATATTTATGCTATTCATGCCTACTTAGAAAGCTTTAAAATTTCCTTATGTCTTTTTTCCTATTTTTTGATGCCTTCGAGTCACAAGAAGACACTTCAAAACCTGGCTGCGCATTTCAGCAGGCTTAAACAGAGGTTTCGACTGGTGAATACTGTTATACGTTACTGCTCCAAGCATTTCAGCTGATCTTACAAATTGTCGCTACGCCTTCATTGGCATGTTTCGGTGGTCTCGGAGGCTGTGCTCCGGTTTGTGCTCCAAGGTGGGTTCAGCGACTATTTCTATCTTGGTTTTACTTCATGCGGTTTATATGGCCTCATCTGAATCCGACTATTAACCCTTTCACGACACGCGCGATTGAGTGCCGCGTGGGACAGTGAGTATTTTTTCCGCGCGCCGAGTTTCCCTATTATTAGCAATATTATTTTGTTAGATATGAATGAAACAGTTGCCAGTGAAGTTTCCTATGGATCATCTTGACCGTAAATATCAGATATCAGTGGCTCGGTGATTAATATTTTACTATTAAATGTTTGATAAAATCCATGAACTGCCTTCGTGATGGTGTCCGACGACATCTTCGGACAATGTCATGAAAGGGTTAAGTAATTCCGCTGTTGATTGGTGTCTTATAATCTTTCAAGGCATTTTAAAGGGGTTTGGGTGATCCATTTTCTTGTTGTTGTTTGTTTTTCGCATCACTGTACTGTGCACGTATTTTGGTCGCTGGCCGAATTGCGCCGCTTTTGAGCATTGTAAAGATGCCATTTTTAATAAGCTTTCAAAAATCAGATGCTTGTGAAAGGAAGCACATATCTGATATCAGCAGCTCGATTTCTACATCTTGACATACAATCCCCTCAGAATAGAACAATGCATGTAGGCCTGACAGAATCAACCAAGTGGGCGCGATAATTTGTAGAGCAAACTTATCCTGACGAGAACAGCTTATCTAAATGCGCGAAACGTAAAACAAAGCAATTAGCTTCTATCTGTCCAGCATACAATGAGTTTTCCTATTCCACTGACTATGTCAGGGCCATCGGTTTTGTTAAACTGGACGCGATTGCATATTCGGAGCGCTATAACTCTGTCAAGTTCAAATCATTCCGGTTGCACTGGTTGTGGATTTTGAAGGCAGTAGAAGGCTACAGTTGAGCCCAATAGAGCAGCATTGTAGCTTATAAAGAGGAGGAGCTATAGCAATGCGAAAATGTATGGCGAATTTTGTTCCAATTTCAGTCGACCACGCTGGAAAACGCGGTGAGCTAACAGCCTACAAAGCGTCTTCACAGAAGTCTTCACAAAGGGTTACTTACAGTCCTTCATCTAAGCAAATTCTTTTAACATCAGCTGCTATTTTAGAGCGGCGGACGCTAGCGGTGGAAGTTTCTTGCGCTCTTTCTCTACCAGATTACAGTACTCGCTACTCCCAGTAACACCATTCAATTCACGAAAGCACGAAAACCCCTGTCGAGTGTTTTCAACCTTGGCTAAGTTCGATCACACAGAGGTCATTGTTGTCTCCTGGCGGGGCCTCCAGCGGTATTCTGCTCGATACGAAACTGCCAAAAAATCAGTGTTCTCGATACTTGTCAAGGTTGATGCAAGTCGGTTGAGCATTTCGTGCTGAACAGGGCGGTCCTATTAGAGTGTTGAGAACATATATCTGGTCGAATAACAGCGTGAAGAGCTTCAACCGCTAAGTCTGCTCTAAAATGGCAGCTGGGATCAAAGCAATTTAGGCAGCTGGGGAGTTGTGCGCACGCCCTCGTAAATACCTTACGTTTTCTGTTCACCTTCGCATTTGTAGGCTGTTAGCTCACCGCGTCTTCCCGCAGTCCTCGACTGAAACGAAAACGGAAAACGGAACGAAATCCGACACACAAGCTTCACCTGATTTTTCGCCCTATAATTTTCATCTCTATAAGCTGCACTGCTGCACTATCGTGCTTTACTAGATCATTGTACAGTCAAGAAAATCCACCAGCTGCGGCCGGAATGATTCGAACTTGGCAGGGTTATTGCTCCTCGAACACTGCTTGCGCTTCCAATTTAGTATCCAACATCCGACATAGTCGATGGAATTAGAAAACTACTTGTATGCTAAACATGTAGAAGCTTAATGGTTTCTTATACTTCTCGTGAACTTAGATAAGTTGCTTTCGTCAAAATAAACTCACTCTAAAAGTTGTCCCGTCCACTCGATTGATTCTACCGGACTATATGCATGCATTCTTGGGCGCGTGTAGCGCAGTCGGAGGAGGCGCCAACTGTCGCCTGCACCCGATACCAGGTTCCTGGTTGGGATTTCGCGCCCAGGTCAACCAAGCCTTCCATCCCTCCGGGGTCGGTGAACTGGTACCAGACTTATCTGAGAAGGATAAAGCGCTGACTTGTTCATCGGCTGGCCACCGCAAGTCATTGTATGGCCAAATACGCATTCAAATCGCCTCCACGACATCCCGTAGAAGTAGAATGCGTGGCGCATCTCAAAAGGGATTGAGTAGCGCCGTCCTTTATCCTTTTATATGCATTCTTAAACTCGGCCAGGACTTGTATGTCAAAAGATAGAGCTCAAATTGTTGAGACCAAAAACGTGTTTCTTCTCTGAGGTATTTGTTTCTCAAAAAGTTATTTTGAAAAAGGCCACTTTGCAACGAACGAAGGTGGCGCAAGTCCACCTAAGCGTTCTTTTCCGCCAATAAACAAAAAGATGCACAGTACTGTACTTTATAGTCGCATATCTTGCTAGTGTTTGCGTTGTTGCTATGTTCCTGAAAAAATAGGTTTGAGAATATTGTAAAGATATTTCAACTTAGCACAATAATTCACGCTTTTTATGCTTAGTTTTCATTTTTATGATTGCAAATGGATACCCATTATATGATTTCAAAGCGGTCCTTTTTAGACTCTCTTGTTTATAACACGTTATATTTATTTATTTATTTTGTACGTGAGGACAAATGAGAATATGTTAAAGACTAGAATTAGCCAAGTACTGCTAATTGGAGACAACAGATGCAAACGCGAATAGAGGCATATTAAGTAACTTCCTGAAGATAGCAGTCTACAAACCTTTTCTTTTGCATCGGAGAATCTAATTCTGTAGAATAACGATTTTCTTTGAAAGCTTCAGGAACTCAGGGTCATCTCAATGTGCAAAATATGCTGATCCTTCGCTGGTTCTGCTTTTTAGTATTAATATTTTACGTGGACCACCACTAGTGTTAGAAAGTGATACAGAAGAGAAATTTTGGAGGCAATATTTATTTACTTTTCATGTATAAAATCTTATTCATGTTAAAAGGTACTAGGTTTTTGGAGAAAAATTTGACCTACATGAGCAGATTTAAATTTAAATTTTCGACTAATTTTAAGTGGTTTAGAATCACCTCTAGACGTCTTTTAGTGCCAAATGACGTGCTCATCACGTTTTAATAAATCTATCTCTTCCTTCGACGTTTTTCTGAACCTGATTTGACCTTTTTTCACTAGGACGAGCTGAAGGAATGTTGGCTCGTCACTTTTCTCAT
This sequence comes from Heligmosomoides polygyrus bakeri, assembly GCA_947359475.1. Lineage (NCBI taxonomy): Eukaryota > Metazoa > Nematoda > Chromadorea > Rhabditida > Heligmosomidae > Heligmosomoides > Heligmosomoides polygyrus. The sequence continues at coordinate 32,101,550 of OX375865.1, read as the reverse complement.
AACATTCATGAAAGAACTGATATAATTGGGTTGCACGAGCAAAATCCAACCTGCTTTGTTTCACGAACAGCTAGCCTTGCGCTTAGTTTTACAAATTTTCGCAGCCATTCTGGTTCAGTTTTCTGAACTTAAGTTTTTGTCTTTTGTTTTTTAATCTGTTACTAGTTGTCAGTAGTAAAGCTCGTCTTTTTTGAAAACAGCAAAAATACTTTTCGCGGCTGAAAACGTTCAAGATATCGCCAACATGTCGGAATGGTTCTTTTTATTGCTGTGCGTAAGGCCACCTGCTTCGAGTTTCTCGTCGTCAGGAGGATTTGACGGTTCCACCGCTTATCAAAAACGTCCATCTTCAGTGAGCGCTGGAACGTCAGCCGTCTGATGATCACGAGACGGGCGAAACTATCTTGTTGTTCGCTTTTAGTTAGGCTCTGCTCGGTCGTTTCATTCGTTCTTTTTACTTTTTAATTATTGACTTGTAGAAGGCATATAACTTTGTGCATGCTATAGAAAGTATAACAAGAAATATTTAAAAACTGCGGGGCGTGAGAGCGCGGATGGAAGAGGTGCCCTCGTTTGCCGTCGTTTCAATCGAATCAATCTTCATGGTTCGAACGCCACTCATACCTTCCATCCCATCGGATTCAGTAAACTGATGCCAGACTTGTCTAGAAAGGACTAAAATACAGGCTTGTTCATTGGCTGACCATCCAGATCAGTCTATAGGCCAAAGACTGATTCAAATTGGCTCCACCATATCCCATAAAAGTAGAATGCGCAGTCATTCACGAAAGGATTGGCTAACGAAGACTTTTATCCCTTCAGCCCTTCTATAGAAAGTATGCCGCATAAACTTATTTTGCGTTTTCCTTAAGCTGGACTTGCTATCCTCGCATTTCAGTCAAACAAAGCCACTTCTACTGATCGTGAGGTGCCTACCCCCAAAAAGGTCAAAATTGAGTTGCACCTGTAGACGCGCGTTTATTTCAATCAATCAAAAAAAAACACTTTTTCTGATTCAATCAATCTTCGTATTCTGATTCAGTCATTCTGGTGCTGTCAACTCAGAGAGTAAAGATATTAGCGCTCGTTCGCGTTTCTCCAGTAGCTTTAGTCGAATCACAAGTAAATTCGGATTTGGTGCTGATGTCTAGAAGTCTACAAGGTGGGAACTAAGTCCGTCATTTCAGTGAGTGATAATCCTTTAATGAGGATAAGGTTGCACCTAAACTTGTACACATCACAACACTGTGCATATACCAATGCTAACTAGCGTGACAAATGTCGTTCCTCTGGGTAAATTGGATAAGAAAACATGGCGAATAAGTCACCCACACTATTGGCTTCCAATGGAGAGAAGACACGGACGTGCATGTTCCTGAAACTTCTTTCACTGGACGACTTTCTATCGCTATGCATAACGTGGTCGAATAGAAGCGGCATCCGGCTCTTTACCTACCATTAGGAGTTCAATGGCTGGCAGACGAAATGAGGGCCAGTCTTAAAAGAGATGGTGCAAGGCTATTCCTTCTGATAAACAGTGCTTGTTGCGGCGGGGGGGGGGATTTGACGGGATGGTTTTCGCTGTGAAGAGTTTAGTCACTGCATGCATAAGCCGTTAGTTTCGAGTAACTCATCTATTGTTTAGAATTGACTACAAGCAGAGCATTTTTTCCTAGAAACTATCTTATAGTTTCAACAAGGAACTACACAGGAGGCGGAGTTCCTGGGAAGGGGAAAAGATCATTAACGCCGACCCTAATCAAGAAGCGACGGAATGGATTTAGTGCATCACAAGGCAGGTGCTCGATCCGACAATAATGAATAACACTGCTAGGATGACTGGACGCCTGCTTGTAGAGGCCGTTCCATAGTAAGCGCACAGACATTGTACGGATATGAATTTTCCGAATTCTTCAGGCCTCAGATTGAGCATGCATGTGTCGGCATGCCTAGTAAGAACATTGCGAGCCATTGAACCCGCTATGGAAGTCTAGCTCCAACTTTACTGCTGAAAGGCAGTGCGACGAAAAGGTGGAACCCAAGCGACCATCGCTGCCTTAAATTGGATTTGTTTGATACCCTGTCAAAATGCAACGAAAGAAAGTTTTGGAATCGCTCCTGAAGATGCTGTTGCAGATACTCTGTCAACAAGGTAGCGCAATGCCCCGGTTTTATTCTGAACGTAGGTATCTAACCAGATGCTGCACAGTGCTTAGTTGCTACCGTAGATACCGTTTCGCGTCACATGAGCCCCTCGGGCAGGTTAACTGAAAAATATCATAGACATTTGTACTAAATTTTCCTTAAACGAATATTGTTCTAATCGTCTTGGAGAGTGTCCAACTTATTAGGTACGAAACTCGCTTTGATTTGAAAAAACGCTCACTCTGGTTTTAGAGGCGTCAAGCTGGTTTACAAGAGTGATTAGCTTGACGTGAAAAGTGTACAGTTTGATGTGCAAATGGTAGACATACTTCTTCATCTCTAATATGAGTTCGCATAGAAATCGTCGATTCCTTAAAGAACGGTCCAAGTAGATGATGGGTCACCTCGCCTTTAAAGGTTTGCAGCCCCCAACGCAAGCATGACATATCCTGCGAGGCATTTGAATCGTTGTAGGCCCAGTTTTTCAGAGAAGAACGACCGAAACGAGCGTGCGCGAACTGATGCCGGGTGGTAAAAAGCGCGATGAATGTAGTGGAACGGGCGCTCTTTGAGAGAGATCTATTTACCAGAACGCCGCATCCACAAGATGCTCAACCATCTCGATCCCATAGTAACTCCAAACACCTTAAAAACTACCCTCCGCCTTGTCATAACGTTTTCCAGGGTGGTGCTAAATTTCTGGAGACTTCTTCCAACCGTCCAGCAGCAAAACTGTTTTCGGGCAAAGACTTTATTTTCAGTTAGCAAACTGCAGATATTCTTCACCTAGTCTCGGAATCTCTTACCTGTCAATGTTACTTCTCGATTCCAGCGTCTACGTTGTCGAACAGGTCAAAACAGTTACTGTCGTAGTCGAGCTTGAGTGCTAATCCATGTGAATCCCTAGAATAGGCTCATTGAACCATCCTCTAATCCACTCCCTGATTTTCGTTGACCTCTCAGCAGTTTCAAGGAATCGTGTCAGACCGGTTTTGAGCATTGATTCTCTTCAAAACGCTTAGCCCAGACGTGCGAACTGTTGTCGATGGACCCTGGAGGTAAAATCTGAAGGATGTTCGGTCTTCCAAGCTTTAATTCTAGATCAAGTACTTTTGAGCCTGCTTAGAAGTCATTTCGCTGGTAGTATACATTTCGTTATGCCACTTGGCCCACACGTGCTTTCAAAAGCTTTGCAATTTCTGGGAGTTGCTAAAATAAGCAAGGAACGACTTCATTTGTGTTAGGAAATATACTACACTTACCAACAGGAATACCAAGATGTGAAAGGTGTCAAGATATATGTTGAACTTTCTAGCGTTAGAAGAGCACAAATGGTGACTTGTAGAAGCACCAATCGAAACTGATACACCCTTACCTGCACGTCGTGCTAGAAATATGGTTTTCAAGGTCCATGGAAGAGCATAGAAAGGGCAACCGAGGATTGGGATGGGCCGATACTCGAATGCACTTCCTTTCAAGGTTTCCGGTTGGAATCCGCAGCCCAGACCAACCCCGCCTTTCAACCCTCCGGATCGATTAACTTCGCAGATTCTGGGGAGGTAAAGCACCAACTCGTCCACCGTCGGCGGATGGCGGAGTGGCGTTCTACCCCCCGCCCTTTAAACAGAGGCGTAGCAAATGTCTTCGTCTCCACTATCTCGTAAGGCAGCCACTGGACTCTCGAGCAAGCCCAGGGGTTGGGGGTGGGCGGGAGAGGGGGACCAGGGGGTAGAACGCTCGACCCCCTCGAGGGATCAGTACAGCGCAAACGGTGACTAGTATATTTCACAAGGCTCGACAAAATCCAAAACAGTTGATATCACCTTATATTGCTCCACTCCCCCTACCACTAATTCTCTCAATAATATTGACTAGGAGCATCTCGTAGCAATGACCTAGTTCATGCCGATTTGATTACACAGTCATATGTACCTCCTTCGATGCTGTTGCTCATTTGAAGCAGCTGTTTACTAGTATTTGAATGGCTTGAATGCAACGTTCAACGAGTGTTCAATTGGCTATAGTTGGCATTTGGACACTAGGGGAAGGGGATATCCAATAGACGAAAATCAACTCCGAGATTCTCTACACATGTCAGCTGCTAGCAGAGCGTATGTTTTCTTCGCACCATCCAATATTTTTGAATTCTATAAAGGGAAATACACGTATTGTTCACTGTACAAAATTTTAACTTTAAACTTTATTATTTATTACATTAAAAAATTTTCACGTGTCACAACAATATCACACCTAAGATGAAACATGTAGAAAACAAACAAGCAAACAAAACATCAAAAGGCAAAGAGTTTAGGAAAGGAAAAAGCACGAGGGGAGGTAAATGTAGGCCAAATTCGTCTATCGGAGAGATGCACCATGTCCACATGTGGTGAAGTGTTTGTTAGCCATGCATTTGTGGACACTTAGAGAAGTCGGTAAAGCCCGGTTTCTGGAGAATTTTATATAAACTGCTGTGGCTATCTTTATTCACGAAGAACTGAGTCCTACATGCAAACTGGCTCTGGGTATGAACAACTCTCGGTGCCACAGCTTTGTTGTGGCACCGAGAGTTGAAGATGGCCTGAGAGTAAGGAAACCGTCCGCTCCAATTGCGCAAGCACCGGTTAATATTTTGTGAATCATTAGAAGATCAAACATTTGTCTGCGATCAGCCAGTGTCTGCAACCCCAGCTGGATGTTTCTTGACTTCCAGGACGGAAAATCGAGATACGAAAACCCTAACTTTCTAATGAAGAGCTTTCTGGTGAAACTACTTTGGACCTTCTCCAATCCTATTATATAAAGCGTCTTTTAATAATTCTAACTTTATGAGGGTTGAAAACTACCGTGCCACATCTTAGAAGGGGCCGAATATATGTCTTGTAAGCTCGAAGAAGCACTGCAGGGTCGTCCGTAACAAGGGCTCCAAGCAATTGATGCACCAGCGAGAGTGCCTTAACTGCTAGCTAACTTTAACTACTAACTTTACGCTCATATCTATTTTGAGATTTTACACAGGAGAATGACTTCATAAATGTATTCACCATTCTATTCTACCGTAATTGTTCTGAAGCATCAGCTGTTTTTTCTTTGGATCGGCGCACTGCTGTGCGATGAAATCCTATTATAAATAAAATCTCGATATCAAACAGAAGTAGAATGATTGGCGCACTCCATAAGGAGGTTGACCATTGTCGACCTTTATTCTTTCACACAAAGATTTCAAAATGCTTTTTTAAGAGAAAACTTGATCCCCATCTCGTCCTAAAAACTCCTGAGGTGCAAACCTGCTCAGTAGCAGATCTAGAAGAATCACGATGCAAGACATGATCGTTGAGGTGTTCCCTTTTAGGAGCAAGGATCTAGCGCCATGAAATTAAGATCTATAGCGATCTATGAACCACTGAAGACTCTTACAGGTCAGATGGCTTCAGAGATGTGTTGAGAAAATTGAAAGGTTACATCAAAAAAATAATTTTTGGTTATAAATCGTGATTCTGTCGCTTGGTGCCTCGACGGCTAGGCTTTCTTCACATTTGGCCTCGATAAGCCCTTGCAACGCTGATTCTCATGCTGCTCTGGAACCAAAAACGGATCTCATTGGATGACTTCCGCTGCTATGTCATCGCGAGGCAAGCTAGGACTGGTGCGGGGTAAAACTTCCGTCTCGAGATGGCCCGGTAAATATAACGACGATCCTCTCGCCTTTATGGTCATCTCGTGCGACAGCTTTTTCCCACTTCTCGGATGCGTTTTCTGCGATTCATTCGCCCATGCTTCACCGCCGTAACAATCATTGTAACTGCACATTATGGGCGTGTAAAAAGGCAAAACCACGATCCTCCTACGGCCGTCGTCCAGTTCGCGGAGACGGACGCTTTTTCGGACGGTTGGCTGTCCTGGTGTCGCACGGCCGGGTTTGACAGGTTGGGCCAGTTTCTGAAACACGTCGTCGAAGGGTTAGAAGCCATCTATCAAGAACCGAACGATGCCTTTTGGCATCGACATCAATAGCGTGAACAGAAAACCGCTCCAAGCACTTCGCAGAATTCCTTCCGATTGCAATCTGCGTAAGGGCATTGCCCTCGTGAGCCGCTCTATCCGTTTGAATAGCAGAACGTTCCTGTCAGAATTTCGCCTTGATTTCTATGGCTACAACCATAACCTGAATTTTGGATGAAATTCGAACTATATGAAGAAGAACTCTACTTTACGTACGTTATTTAGATCATCGATGGTCCATATTCCCCAAAAAGCCTTGCTCCCCTAGGTTAGCTGCACACCTCGTTAGCGATTGTTTTTCCATACGTGAAGATGCCCCGATCATCGCCGACATTTAAGGATCATAGTCATCATCGAATGGGTTGATAGGTGGACCGATGAGGTATACTTCGGTGACACCCGTTGGCAGAGGCCCAATCACACTGAATTTTGAGGTGTACCCGGAAAACAGGACGTCCATCAACATTGATTCGAACAAACAATCGTACTTCTTCGTGAAAATTCTGAGCAACAGGTATGACCCTTCTATTAGTGCTCAAGCCACCCACTGAAAAAGGTATTCGAAACATTTTCCTCGAATTAAAATAATCGTTTTCAAGCCGAATTCGAGCATTCAAAAATATTTTTCTGACATTTTAGAATTTGTGTGTTCGAAGATCGTATTCATACTAATATTCGAAATTTCTGACCAAAATACAGATACTCGTTATCATTCGTTATTATAGTTATTCCAGTACTTGATAGCGCCATTCGAGTGCTAGCATCTGAAGACTTCTTTTTCTTTTATTTCCAATGAGCAACAGTATATTGATATATGAGACGCGTCATATGGATGTTTTGCGTGAGAAGACCATGTATGTGAGTGTAAGACGCATCCCATTAACTACACTCGTTGCTGTCTCCACGGGCCGGATTCATCAACGAATTACAGCAATTTATTATAACAGAGAAAGTACGGCCGAAATTCCTAATGCGCGGTTTTATCGTTCACCATATCGCTTGATAAGCCGCGCTATCAAGGATTTCGACTGTATTTCCTCGGTTGAATTGCTGTATGTCGCTGATGAATCCGGCCCAGTTTTATTTATTTATTTATTTATTTATTTATTTATTTAACACGCCGCAAGATGGCTGCACCACCAGACAGTCAACCAGAAAGGAAGCACTCCAAGGCGCTGAATACAAAAAGCCAATAGAAGTGAATAACAAGCTTCAGTAGGATAGAAGAAACAAACAAAAATAACATCAGAAAAGGAAGATAGCACAGTTAGACAGGACCCATTGAATCGGCTGGATAAAGGAAAGAGCGAAATGACAGAATCCTTCGTGACCAACTAAACAATAAGAAAGACAGATTTCAGCAGATGTTTCACTCCCCCAGCACAAACTTGAAACCAACTGAAAGGAGCTTTAATAGAAGAGTATTTTTCAATAGAAGGGATAACTATAGAGAATATTATTATTTAAATCAATTATTTATTTGAAAAAAATTTGCGTATATATACAATACCGCTCAAATTCTTTGCAAAAAAGACGCTTTGTGGCGGATTAATCCGTCCCAAAGCGTCTTTTTTGCAAAGAATTTGAGCGGTATTGTAGTAGAACCAACAAAGACGGTGTAGGGGTGGCAACCAGCTAACACTCTCAGGGCACGCACCGCCAGGCGGGTCTCGTTTTTCGAGACCTTATTATACTGGTAAGCACCTCGGTAGCGGCCAGGAAGCAAAAGAATAGAAGTCGGCTTGTAAAAAAATAGATCAGTCCGAGTGCTGGTTAATAGTCAGTATTGAGAATAGAAAAAGACAAGCCGGGATGGATATTTATGTAGAAGCCTTCACACCGTGAACGAAGTACAGGAGGTATAACAAGGATTTGATAATGGAAAAAATATTTAGAGAGAAAAGGACACTATATAAGGCAGCCAGTCATAATTAGACCGCATTATTCGTATTTTATCGCCTAATTCCTAGTGCCCAAGATAGCATAGTAACGAATAAGATGCATGAATGCGGTAGAAACTGAAAACATTAGGCTACGTGTGAATATAACATCTGTATTTGAACTCTCGAAGAATGTATTAGGTTGTCCCATAAGTCTTCGCCGTTTTTTCAACGATTCACTGCAGATTTCGCCGGCGGTCTCTTGCATAGGGCGGCACAGCTTTCGAAAGAGAATGATTTGCTCTATTAGAGCATGCATTGCGTTTCTTTTTTTATCATGAATTTTGTCAATTTTTAGGTCGTTGAAGTGAAAAGCAAAAAAGTGAAAAAGAAGCCATTTGCGTACTTGTTCTCTCCGTTTAGGTTTGTAATTTTTGGCGCAGTTTTTTGTAGCATTTGGAAAACAATGTTTTCTACGACAAGAATATGTTTTAGTGCTATTTGCTCATTTGTCCTTTATTGATTTTTAGGTCATCAAATTGGGATGTCCGAAGGGGGATGGTTATTTTTGCCGAATGGTTATTTTTGCCGACAGCTCCTGCTCTGTGGTTACTTTTTGGGTTGGTGTTATATGTCCTTCGAAAGGGAATGTCTTGCTCTATAAGAATATGTGCAGCGTTTGTTGATTTCTATTGAATATCAACAAAATGCCAAAAAGAGAAAACCGTCTTCACCAACAACTCCTTCTCCTTCTCATTTGTTGATATTCGACAGAAACCAGCGTGAGCCAATAAACGCGACACAAATTCCTACTGAGCAAGACATCTTCTTCCAAACGACATATAACACCAAGCAAAAAAGTCCAACCACAGAACCGGAGTTTTGGTAAAAATTCGGACGAAAAAGTCGGAATTCCCAATTTAATAGCCTAAAAATCAATAAAGGGCAAGTGAGAAAATATGACCAACACATATTCTTGTAGTACAGAACATTGTCTTCCGAATGCTATAAAAAACTGCGCAAAAATTACAAAACTAAGCGGAGAGAACAAGTGCGCAAATGGCTACTTTTTCACTTTTTCACTTTTCACTTCAACGACCTAAAAATTGACAAAATTCATGATGAAAAAAGAAATGCAATACAAGTTCTGATAGAGCAAATCATTCTCTTTCGAAAGCTATGCAGAGCTAGGTGCAAGAGACCGCCGAAGAAATCTGCAGTGAATCGTTGAAAAAAAACGGCGAAGACTTATGGGACAACCTAATATATGCAGAAATGTATTAGTGGACTTCACGAGTAGAACTGTTTTTAAAATCAAAGAATAAATGTAATATATATTTTAATATATTTTAATTTTATATATATTTATATATATTAAGTTTCTTAATTCTTTATTCAATATTTTTTCCTTCTGACTTTCTGCGGATTTGATGATTATCTTTAACTCATGAAGCTCGATGAGACAAAAATCGGTTTTTCCGGTAAACTAGAAAAGTGGTCTTAAGCCTTCAGCTTTTGTGAAAAATCTTTTTGGCACATCTTCCACGTGTTGAAACTATTAGGTTGTGCCATAAGTCCCCGTCGTTTTTTCAACGATTCATTGCGGATTTCGTCGGCGGTCTGTTGCCTAGGGCTATGCAGGCTTCGAAAGATAATGATTTGCTTCATCAGAACATGCATTGAATTTTTTTTTTCACCCTAAATTTTGTCGATTTTTAGGTTTCTAGATTTTTTTTGTTAAATAGAAAAGTGAAAAAGTGAAAAGTGGTCATCTGTGACAGTTCCTTCTCTTCGCTTAACTTTGTAATTTTTTGCGCAGTTTTTTTATAGCATCTGGAAGACAATGCTCTGTGCTACAAGGATACGTGTTTGTGCTATTTGCTCATTTGTCCTTTATTGACTTTTAGGTCATCAAATTGGGACGTCCGAATTTTTGCCGACAGCTCCGGTTCTGTGGTTGGACTTTTTTGCGTAGTGCTATATGTCGTTCGAAAGAGGTTGTCTTGCTCAATAAGAATTTGCGTCGCATTTATTGGCTCATGCTGATTTCTGTCGAATATCAACAACTGAACAAGGAGAAGGAGTTGTTGGTGAAGACGATTTTTCTCTTTTTGGAATTTTGTTGATATTCGACAGAAATCAGCATGGGCCAATGAACGCAACACAAATTCTTATAGAGCAAAACATTCTCTTTCGACCAACATATAACGGCGAGCAAAAAAATTCTACCGCAGAGCAGGAGCTGCTGGTAAAAATAAATCTTCTCCTTCGGACGTCCCAATTTGATAGCCTAAAAATCAATAAAGGAGAATTGAGCAAAAAGGAGCAACACGTGTTCTTTAGCACAAAACATTGTCTTCCAAATGCTATGGAAAGCTGCTCAGAAAATTCTAAACCTAGGCGGAGAGAAGTGACTGAGCAGATGGCCATTTTTTCACTTTCTCACCTATCACTTTAACGACCTAAAAATTGACAAAATTCAGGATGAAGAAAGAGACGCAATTCATGCTCCGATAGAGAAAATCATTCTCTTTGGAAGAAAAAAAAAGAAAGAAAAGAAGAGAAAAAAGAAAAAGACAAAAATAGCATTATGCAAAGGACCGCCGGCGGAATCCGCAGTCAATCGTTGAAAAACGGCGGGGACTAATGGGACATCCTAATATATACCATTCCTGAAACGGGAACATTCGTACCTACGAAAAGTCGAGCAGAAATTGAGGTAGTAAAATCGACCATTTCATACGCAACCTGATTACTTACTTCAATTTATATACTGATTTTTATCGGAACTCCTTCACAACATTTTTGTCAGAGTTTGAAATCTCTAGCCCCCACAAACTCCACCTGACAACAGATTTCAACATTTGTACACATTTTTTGCATTTGTAAGTCACTGTAAAGTTTAGAAGAGAGTATCTCAGTTTTTCCCCGAAAGCTATGGATAGTGCTGTAAGATCAGCGTTGCAGTGCTGCACCATCACTGCCAGCACCTCCGCCGCCTATGGCTGTACCTCCTCCCATGGCTGTTCCTCCACCACCTCCGCCACCTCCGCCGCCACCTCCGCCGCCTCAATCGTACATCGTTCCTCCAATGGGACCGCCAACATTTATGGGTGAGTTGTTGAATGTACTGTACTGTTGCATTAAGCGTAGCCATTTATTTATGTTTATTTTCATTCTAGCCAATAATCATAGCAGATACGGTTCGAAACAAGAAAAAGAAAATCCATGATTGGCCATATAGCAACGTGAAATTGCTGGTCGGCTCTTAGATATCGTTTCCCGTCTAGGTCAACCATACTTCCCATCCTCCTTGGTGGATGGGTAGGAATGGCGTGTCAGTTGGACAGCAACCAGACATTGTGCAGGCCAGAAACGCATTCAAATTCCCTTTACGAATTGTCGCAAAAGTAGAATGCGTGACACATTAAAGATGAGAATTTGTTAACTTCTATCCTCATATTTCAGTGAACATCTATTGAGTCTGGAGATAAAATTTCCTAACCCCCCCCCCATAACCTTGTGTCTAATCACCGTCCTATTAGCATTACCTCAGTTTTCTCCAGATTGTTTGAAAGAAAAGTCAAATCTTCTCTTGTGTCTTTTCTTGAGTCAAACGAACTAATCCCCAATGATCAGCATGGTTTTCGAACCGGCAGATCTACTGAAACGTTGATGTTATCAACACTGAATGACCGGACACAAGCACTTGAGCATAAAATTGATGTCGACGTGATATATTTTGATTTCATGAAAGCCTTTGACAAAGTTCCTTCCAAAAGACTTGTTGCTAAACTTATAGAGCTGGGTGTTCATCCCAGGGTAACTAATTGGATAAAAAATTTATAACATAAAATAAAATTATAATTTTAAATTTTATTTGGTCACTCAATTTGGTGTCACATGTAAAATGTTTGCTGATGATATAAAGATTTACAAGAACGTGCATGGCGCTGATGACCACATTGCTCTTCAATCCGCTATAAATGCTATAGCGGATTGGTCAGCAAACTGGGAATTGCCGTTATCTGCGAAAAAGTCTCAAGTACTTCATCTTGGGCAACAAGAGGAACAAGTACCATCTTGGAGCCCTTCAGCTTAGCAGCACTGCTAGCTTGCGCGACTTGGGTTTTTTAAGATACAAGTCTTTCATTTAAGGGACATTGTGATCTTGTAGCAAAAAAGCTGAACGAGTAGTGCACAGCTTATTTAAATCACTGCGAACAAAGTCAGATGTGCATTTGGTGTTAGCTTACAAATCATACGTTAGGCCTATACTAGAATATGGTAGCACTGTTTTCAGTCTCAAATGTAAAAGAGAAATAGCTAGGCTTGTGTCAGTACAAAACAGCTTCACAGGGAAGCTTTGGATAAGAATTCACGGATATAATTACAACACCATACCTTCAGCATCACAGAGAAATAAGATCTCTAACCTACGTACTTTCGCTTATCGTGGAAGAAAATATAATTTGATTTATGATTTATAAGTTGGTAAATGTTATGGTACGCCTTCCTATTCATGAGTTCTATTCGGTCTCTCCTTCTAACACAAGGCGCGGCCAATGGAAAATCCAAGTTCCCACTGCAAAAAGCAATGTAAGATCCTCATTTTTCACTAACGGAGTAGGAGTTGAATTTTTGAAGCTTTCAAAGAAAAATAGCCTACCAAGCAGTCTAAGGCAATTCAAAAAACTAGCTGGCAGGTATCTCCAGGAAACTTTATAGTTTGCTCTCGTTTTCGAGGTTTTGTTTTGTTGTATAAACTAAATTCTCTTAATGAGCTGTTTTGTGTTGAGTTTTGTTTGGTCTAATTGTATTTCTTAATTGTATCGCGTGGCTGTCCACGTACAGAATAAATAAATAAATAAAGAAGTGTACAAAAATCGAAAAACGGTTTTTCAAATACGAAAATAAGCTCTAATTGGCTCTAATTTTTAGAGCTATTCTTAAGATCTAATTTGACAACCATAGCAGACCATATTTGGCAACCGCGACCATAACAAACCAATTTGACAACCGTATTTGCCTGCAGATTAATATTTGTAGTAATTTCTGCCTGACCTTCCAACGTGTAAAAGAAATAGTTTTTTAGCCGAACCTTAATAAAAACTTCAACACTTCTTGAAAATATGACTAGTCTCTAACATCTGAAGTCGAGTCGTTGCTAAAGAGGCTCCACCGTAATAACTACCGACGTCTGATTGAGATGCCGCAATTTGATGAAATCGGCTAAGCCAACTCAAATCTCTAACAGTTTTCCCTCCTGAAGTGGACATAGTAACCTATCCCTATTTGGTGCAAATCACTGGTGACGTCTAAGTAGTCACACTGATTCGGACGATTAGTTGCTTGATTGTGTATTTCACTGTAGTGAAAAGTGCTTTGAAAAACGAGCGCTGCAAAAATACAAAGACAAAGATAAGTGATGGCGTTAATCAAAGCCTAACAGTGAAATGAAGTGCGAGTGGAATATGTTGTACATACATATAGCGAAAAATACCCAGACATCTTCTCCCTGCATGGGAACTTCAGCCCTGGACCAATCGAGGTCGCTGTCTGAAAATCTGAAATTTGTTTTTAAAGTATCGATCGCCATCAATCGATATTGATCAAGCTATTGATTTTTTGTCGATGCCGTCCAGGCTGCACAAAACTTTAGCCCTGGGGTAATCGCGGTCGCTGAACACGAATCTGAAGTTCGTTTTGAAGTAACGATCGCAATCAACCGATATTGATCCAATTATCGAATTTTTGTGAATGTCGTTCAAGCGATCCGAAACGTTAGCCCTCGGAGTGATCGAGGTCGCTGAACACGAATCTGAAGTTCGCCTTTTATGTTTCGATCGCCATCAATCGATATTGATTAAATTATGGCGAAAATAGCGGAGGATGCCCTGATGTCTCTTACGTGCCAGGGGATTCAGAAGACGTGCCGAAGACATCGTCCGCTAAGGAGGATCATAGAGAGGGCCAGTACCAGTAATGGGGAACCGTTTCACTAAGGGAGGATCAATAGTGAAGAACCAATAGATCGCCCTGTCATATACTGTACGTACGGACAGCGAGCTTTTTGTTCTCCTAGGTAGGTAAGAAAGCTGTACAAGTAGAGCAGCTAGCTCGATGTGATTGTCCTTAGTTAGTGAAACTGCAACATCGCGCGGAGCGCGCAAGTGCGAGGCACGCCTATAGACGTGACGGAGCACTTGTATAAAGGGTGTCTCAAAAAAACGAATACACTGTTTGAAACTTGACAACTTTGCTTGCAGTAAAGGAACTGAAGAAGTTTGGAGAAAGTTTAAGAAAATAGAAATTTTCTGACAAATGAGCGGCATGGAATGCGCCATGCACTCGTCTGAAATTTTGCGTTTTACGCTAGATTAATTGAGTTTCGCTTAAATACTTGTTAAAATTTCTTCACAAGGTGGCTGTTTGATTAATTTCTGCTTCCTTTAAAGTTTAAAACTTAAAAAGACACTACTGCTTGCAAAAATGTGAAATGAAAAATGCAGCGTACCCTAAAAATGGTGGTATTCTTTGAAGGTTCTAACACATTTGCTTAAGCCTGGAGCGGCTGGTAGAGAGGCTATATGTTGTTACAGGATGTTTTGTTGAGATCAAAACTCTTGCGCCAGGCGGGACTCGAACCCGCATCTTCTGCTTTCCGGGCAGCGATGTTCGCCTTACACCACCGGCGCTGTTTGATCCTGTAACAACATATAGCCTCTCTACCAGCCGCTCCAGGCTTAAGCAAATGTGTTAGAACATTGTTACTAGTAAGGTCTTCAGCTTAACCGGCTCCATGCTGATATCAGCGACCGGCCCATCCCGTATCACGGGTGGGTGCTGACAGGCTTCGAGGATATCGCGGATGTTACGTGCGGTCAAACAGCGCCGGTGGTGTAAGGCGAACATCGCTGCCCGGAAAGCAGAAGATGCGGGTTCGAGTCCCGCCTGGCGCAAGAGTTTTGATCGCAACAAAACATCCTGTAACAACATTCTTTGAAGGGTTCTAACATTGCTGCTGGTGAAGCTCTTAAAGATGATTGAGACTCATATGAAAGCATAGGGCAACGAAATTTCTGTGGCGTGTAAATATTCAAGATTGCGCAATGCCTCCGCCTGAAACCTTGCATCTCAGACTCGATTGATAGTGCATGGCGTGAATACTTGTCACAATCTTGTTACTATCTGGCCAGATTAAGTTGTGCTGCGCTTCTTTTAGCGTTTGAAACTAGGCAATCATGCGAAAGACACGTGACATGCGAGTATATTGGTAGCACAATTTAAATGTGAGCAGGAGCCCCATTTTCCAAGACGGATTCTGAGAAGTGATGAAGCAACAATCTGAATGGAGAGGTTAATCGACACAATTCCAGCTACTGAGCGACGGACAACGTTGAAGAAGCACAACACAGGTTAATCTGGCCAAGTAGTATCAAGATTGTTACAAGCATTCAGACCATGCACAATCAGTCAAGCCAAAAATGCAAGGTCTCAGACGTGGACATGGCGCAATCTTGACTTAATTCTTAACATTCTTAACATAACTTCTTAATAATAAGAAGATCAGCGGAAATGTTGTGTACAGTAACTTTTGTAAGAAGTATCGCCGTAGTGAGGCTCTTTTAGCACTGCTTGGTTAGAGTTTACCGTTATTATTCTATGTTTTGATGGTGTTTACTATATATGGTGTTATTAAAGGCCTGGGGAGGCTGCTAAGCAGTGAAAGCTTGCCAACAAAGAATATCAATTGTGCCATCTATATCAAAATTTAGTTTATTATTTTTGCTTAAAAAATAAAAATTTTATTAAACTGTTACATTTATTGGGGCAGCTGAATTTTAAAAAAATTCAAAGAAAGTTCTACCGAATTTTTCTTAAACAAAAAATTACTCTAACTAAATATCTTAGTGGGTTTGTAGTTTAACCCGCCTAAAGGTCATTTCGCTTTGATTTCAAATGTCTTAATCTAGCTTAGAAGAGTGCCCTAATTGGACGTAAAAAGTGTCTAATTTGATCTGAAAAATATCCGATTTGGTATGAAAAGTGTCCAATTTGGTTGAAACGTGTCCAATTTGATTTTAACGGTCTAATTCGACGTGAAAATTGTATATATGCGGAGATAAGCCGATGGAAGGCGGTTTCTTCATCCTATTCTTACAGCGATTATTTGACATAGGACACTTGTAAGCCTTGGCGGTATGGGGTGGACCCCAACTTGGAACCTCGATTCAGGAAGCGCGCGCTTTCTAAAAACGATTATACAGCCGCTGTCTCTTCCTGTTCTCGATTTCATTCACTTCAGCATAAATTGCGTAAGATGTTCTGAAGAGATTGAAAACATTCTATCAATCAGAATATCGCCACGTCTACATATCTTCTACATACATAGATTTTTATCCCTTCGTTACGTCAATTCGATGCCGTCTTCCTGACTTTTCTCTTAGATCTCTGTATGAGCGCGATTACGTAGCCATGGCAAACAAGAATTTCCGTGAGTATTCATTCACGTACACAATTTTCATTCTCCTTTAACTAAGGACTAGCGCACTATCTTCTTCGGCGAAGCGCTCCTCGATGACCAGTCTCGTTCGAGTAGAGCGGAGTCCATCGACAGCACTTTTTCGCTCGACATCGGATGAGCTCCCGCTCCTTCTCCACTTCGCCTTTAGTACTTAGCCAGCACATCTAGCGACATCAATAACTGTCAGCGACCCGCTTGTCGTTCTCCATGGTCATATACGTATAGTACAAAACAAATAAAAATGGAGGTTTGAAGAAGTAAAGAAATGTGTAAAGTGCCATCCTTAATTACAAAATAAATATTACTTAGCATAAAAAATATTAAAAAGGTTCGTTTCGCCACTATCTTCAGACGAACCTTTGTGTAATGCTCCTCCCGTGGCTTTTCAGTGAAGAAGAGGAGCATATTTTAAGATATCTTTAAAATCTGTTTGTGTGTGAAGAGAGATAGGAGAATGAAAAGGAAGAGAGATTAGATGTAAGCAAGAAGAGAAAGAATGAATACGATAGGATGAGGAATTAGACACTACTTGAGAAAATTGAGTTTAAAAATGAAGACAAAGGAGGAGTAAAAAAATGTGAGTTAAACAAAAAGATATTTCTGAAAGAAGTAGAAAAACACGTTCTAAGTTGAAAGGGGTTAATTGAAAGCCTTATTCATATAAAAATTATAATTATATGTAATTGTTACAATTATGACTATATAATTAAAATTAAATGTACAACTATAACCCATGATTATAATTTATTGTACAATTATTACAATAAATGTATCTCCAATAGTGACATTCAATAATCATTACAAAACAACAACCCCAATTATTAAAGTTTATGACAAACTAAATACATACGTCGTAGTCATAAACCATAATTTTCATATAATTATAATTTATTATATATAATAATAATAATAACAATAATAATAATAATAATTATTATTATTTTTATAAATATTATAGCTATAACTATAATAACTATAATAACCAATATAGTTACTATTATCAACATCAGTTTTAAAATTGAAAGACTTACCCACTTTGGCTACTACCGCACTCCGTAGTGGCACCTTTACAAATAAGGAAGTGTGTGTTAGCCAACTCATATGTATAATGATATCCATACTTATTCTCATTTATAATTCAAATGTGGTAAAATTGGTTGTATCATTGAGGAAGGTTTTACGCCTCACACTCAGTGTCGAAAACAGAGTGCAATGAAACCAATAACAAAACAAAACGGTACCCTTATCACTGTTAAGTATTTATTTATCATTAATAATGTTAATTTATATTATGTTAACTTAAATACACAGTTTCAGCAAATAAAAAATTTGGAAGGTATTTAATTTAAGTATAATTTTATTCGTCAAATGTTTTCTGTAAAAATATAGCTAGATTGTCCTTGACTTGATGAAGTTTGAACTTATAATATATAAATCTGTGTTTATATAAACATTTAATTATGTTTGAAATAATGAACTCTTCTGTGTATTCATTATGCTTTAAAATATTTTTCAGTTCAATAATTTTTTCTAGAAAATAATTTAGGTCAGAACAAGTGTTTGCTATTCTTAACGTTTCCGATAAAATTATGGCTTTTTTGATATTTATGGAGACAGCTGAAGTAAAATGTGGAAACCTTAGAACTTTAAAATTGAAATCATCTGTTTTATTGTACATTGTTGTTTCTATTCTGTTGTTGATAATTATTAATGTGATGTCTAAATAATTGCATTGGTGTTCATTGATGTGTGTCTTTTTCAATTCCAGGGTATCTTTATAAACTATTTTCAAAATATCATCTACTTGTTTTTCGTCTAAGTTATGGACTATTAGTAGGTCATCCATATACCTGTATGGTATAAATATGCTATTACTACTAGCAACAAACGCTTTAGCGAATTCGTATTCCAACATAGACATTGTGATATCTGCAAGTAGTGGACTAAAGTTACCTCCTTGAGGAACACCTTTGTTTTGCCTGAAGATAGTTTAGCTAAATACTACGTAGAATTTTTAAGTAAGAAATTAACCTGATCCATAATGTCTTGCATATTAAATATTTTATATTGAGAATTCAAATTTGTTTCATTAGTGTAAAATGTCTTGTAGCCACTACAAGCTATGAAATTTTTATTAGCATTTTTAAAACAGATTTTGAGTAAAACTGCAATTTTGTCTAAGATAGTCTTATGATGCAGGTTAGTAAACATATCTTTGAAGTCTGCTGAATAGAGTTTCAAATGGTTATCTTGTAATGCGTTTAGTTCATAGGTAATATTTGTATTGTTAATTGCCCAATATATTTTCATAGATCTGTTTCGGTTAGCTACTACGTTACAATAGTTAATGAAATGATTCTTAATAAATGTGAATATACATTGTAATTGTAAGGCAAGGTTTTTAACGCTGCTTTTGGATGCGCCTGTTATAAATCTAAAACTAATTGGGTCCTTGTGCATTTTAGGTAGGCAGTAGATTATCGGAATTGCGGTGTCATTGTTAGGCTAGCTCCGACTTTTTTGGAATATAACGCAGCAGGTATCTCAGAAATTGGAGAGGAATCTAGATACTTCATCGCGACTGCTCAGAAAGATTGCAGGACGTCTGTGCTTGTAGCAGCAATATGTAACTCAGACATTCCTGAGGATAAGCACCGAACTACATATCTTTATCTATTACTTCCCTTTTAACGCAACGGCACAAAAAAACTGTTTCCATAAAAGCATTATGCCTGAAGAGTTTCATATGCAAAGAGTTCAGCGCTCTGGTTCAGGTTCAGCGGGCTCTAATCTTTCATTACCTCGTTTGTTCTTGTCCTTTTGCATCCTGTGTTTCAGTCCAACCATTTTGACTCTGGAGAAGCATTCAAATCTCCAATGGCTACCAAACCTAAGCGTCTACGTCAGTCATTTATGTTGCTAAACATCCAAAAAACGTTTCGTAACTCGAGCGAATCTAAATTAAAATGGAATTGTTAGTTCTTGGTTCTGCATATTCTATGATTGCAAGCAAAGTCTGCGTAGAAGAAAACCATTAGTGGTGTCGATCGTTCTGTTCTTCTTTTTTTTGTGAGCTTGACGTAAACGGATCTTTGCTGCCTAGTGTTTGTTTGAATCCAAGTGGCCTTCAGCACCTCCACAAAGATGAATAGGCCCAGCTTTCTGCGTCACGCGAGTATGGCACTGGGTCAACCGCTGATCACTTATTCTTTCCCTCAGAATTTTGATCGAATTATATAGGATCCTGATATACAAGGGCAGAAAAAGTGATCGATTCCAGTGGAGGTGAGATTCAGAAAGAGCTTCGCCCACAGCTACAGGAATCGAACGTTACATCTGCTTCGCGTGTTCACCCATTTCGTCCTCTACTACGGAGATCTACATGAAAAAAAGAAAGAACTAATCGTAAGAATAGTGGCGGCACTGTCTTAATCCCTTTTGAACACCTACTACCCCCACCTCAGAACAAAGTGAGTTTCAGATAGGGACTATGTTCCATATTTCTCAGATGAGTGGGATTCCTATTCTTTATTCAAAAAACTTTTTTTACTAAAAAAAAACTATTTTTATTTATTAGCTCAATCCTAATAGTAACAGTAAACTGGTGCAGGCAAACAATAATACCAAAGTGTAGATGGCAGTCCTCCTTGGTGCTGGCGTGTTAGGGAGGGGGGTGGGCACAATGTGGCCTTCTCATGAAGAAAACCAAAATAGCACAAAATATAAAACACTATTTCAGCAACAGATTACCATTTTAAAAAAACTCCGAGTCAATGATAAAACATAAGAAATCTCAAGCTAAAAATAAGCTCACCTGTATCA
Source organism: Heligmosomoides polygyrus bakeri (assembly GCA_947359475.1). NCBI lineage: Eukaryota > Metazoa > Nematoda > Chromadorea > Rhabditida > Heligmosomidae > Heligmosomoides > Heligmosomoides polygyrus. The sequence continues at coordinate 32,081,177 of OX375865.1, read as the reverse complement.
CCTGTATCATCTGTCGTCCCGTTGATCATCGACTTGCTCGAGCGGGCGCCAGCAGCGTCTCCATTCGTCCCTGTCGCGTGCCAGAGTGGTCCAATGGATCCTCCTCGCTCAAGGGACACGAAGAGCGTCATATTGGTCGTTCAGGGCTTTCACGAAGAAGTCCAACCAACGCGTTGGTGGGCGTGCCGGTGTTCTCTTGACATCCCGCGGAATCCAGTCGGTAACGGCTCTCGTCCAGCGGGTGTCTGCGACGCGCATTACGTGTCGGCATACCTAATTTTCGAAGACGTGGCTCACGCGACAACGCCTCTCATCTGAAGACGTTGACAAGGCTTGGAACTCCGGAGGCCTTCTCTCATTTGCGTGAGTCGTGTCACTCCGAGCATCGTCCTCTCGATTCCACGCTGCACGACGCTGATCGCGTGTTCATCCTGCTTTCGTATAGGCCAGGTCTCTGAGGCGTACGTTAGGGCAGGAAGAACGGTAGAGTCGAATAGGTGGGCACGGAGTCGGACGTTCTTCGTCCTCTTCGCGACTTCTTCGACGCTCTTGAAAGCTCCCCAAGCCGCTCGTTTCCTCCTGCTCTCAGCTCCGGCGCTAGGTCATTGGCCATATTGACTTCTCGACCCAGATACGCGTAGCTGGAGCATTCGGAGATGTTCGTTCCGTTGAGCGAGAATGAGGCATCAGAAACTTGTCCGTTCCTCATGAACATCGTCTTCGTAAGATTCAGCTGCAGTCCAACATTCCCACATACACGATCGATGTCGGCCAGCATTCGCTCCGCCTGGCTGATGCTCGGTGTTATGAGCACGACGTCGTCAGCGAAACGAGTATGGTGCAGCTACTGGCCGTCGACCTTCACTCCCATGTCTTCCCATTCTAGTTCGCGCATGACGTTTCTGAGGGTGGCGCTGAAGATCTCCGGGGATATGGTATCCCCTTGCCGAACCCCTCTCCTTACGTCGATGACGGCGTCGTTGTGGAATGGAGAGATCTTGGTCGTGAATCCACTGTACAGCTCTCGAAGGACTCTGATGTACTGAGTAGGAACGCCCTGAGTGAGCAGGGCTTCAAGGACCGCTTCAGTCTCGACGGAGTCGAATGCCTTCTTCAGATCGATGAACGTAAGGCACAGCGGCAGCTTGTACTCTCGCGACACTTCGATGAGCTTCGTAATGGTGTGTATGTGGTCGATCGTGCTGAATCCTCTCCGAAATCCTGCTTATTCGCGTGGCTGTCCTTCGTCCAGCGTTCTGCTGATCCTATTCAGGATGACTCGAGTGAACAGCTTGTAGACTACGGACAGCAGGCAGATCGGGCGATAGTTGCCAATGTCGTGCACGTCTCCCTTCTTGTACAGCTCTTGTACAGCAAGACCGTCCTGCTGGTCTTCCACTGAGATTGAACCTTGCACTCCGACAGGTCATCAACAACCTGGCGCGTGAAGAGCCGCGCCAGGGTGTTGATGAGCGCTGGCGGGAGGATCTTCAAGTGTTCGGGTCTGATCCTGTCAGGGCCGGGTGCTGTACGTTTCTTCACCGACGAGATGGCGTGTCGGATCTCGGAAGGGAGACCAGAGGGAACGACGTATCCATCCTGCGGAAGATGGCATGGGGCAGGTGGACGTGGCTATCGAAGAGATCGGAGTAGAAGTCGTGGATGACCTTCTCCATGGTCCTTCTGGAAGAGGTGACGGTTCCGTCAGGACGTCGGAGAGCGGTCGTCTTGGTCTTGAAGTTGGCGAAGTTCCGGCGGGCATTGCGGATGCTCAAACCTGCCTCTGCTGCTTCAGCCAACACTTCCGTCCTTCTCTCCTTAAGATCCTTCTTTATCGCCGCTCTGCATAGCTTCGCAAGCTCGGACGTCAGCTGGTAGTTGCCTGACTCTCGTGCTGCTCCACGCTGGCGTATAAGCTCGAGAGTTTCCGGAGACAGGCGTCTCTTGGTGGTCTTCAAGCTCTCAGCTCCCTTAGCACTATCGTGGAGATGGTGCACGAAGCGGTCGTATTCCTCATCGACGTTGTCCATGACGGCATCTTCCCAAAGGCCGACAAGAGAGGCGTAGAGGTCCCAGTTGATGGTCGTTCTGGGATTCCTCTTCTTGAACTTCGCGGCCTTCTCTCCTTGACGCGAAAAGCTGAACCAAGGAGGCGATGGTCCGATCCCGTGTAGAACTTGGGGACAACGGAAACGTCGGTCATGCAATACTTGCGATTGAAGATGATGTGGTCGATCTCGTTGTGGAACTGGCCACCGGGGGATTCCCAGGTCCATCGTAGAGAGGGAGGCTTCTGGAACTGTGAGTTTCCATGGATGGTCTTGGTCGACGTGATAAACTCAGACAACCTTTCACCTTGCTCGTTCCACTCCAAACCGTGGGTTCCGATGTGAAGTTCTTCTGGCGACCTTTGCGGTCCAATCTTGGCGTTGAAATCGCCGACGATCACCTTGTAGAAGGTGTGATCTTCCTTATAGAATTTCTTCAGCTCCACGTAGAAGGCTTCGACCTCTTCGTCGTCGTAGTCGGATGTTGGGGCATACGCGACGAATACAGTCAAAGCTAGCACGGAGCCACATCGCTTCAGTCGCAGACGTCCGATTCGGGTTGTCAGAGACTCGTACGAATCGAAGTTCATAGCCAAGTGCGTGTTGACGAGGACACCAACGCCGCCTACACTGTACGCTGTACTTCCTTGCTGTCGCATGTTCCGAGGAACAGTTCTTCTCCGGAGTCGTAGGCAGCATGTAGGGGGTGGTGTCTCCTCGTCTCGGTCAGTCCGATGACGTCGTACTTGATGTTCCTGGCTTGCATCATCAGGTCCTCGACGGATGCTTCCGATGCAAGTGTGGGGGCGTTGTAAGTACAGATCGTCATCCTAGTCCTTCTCAATTTGCGCAGCCTGGTTAGGCCCTGAGATTTTAGCAGCCTCTCCGTACTCGTCCTTCCCATCGCTGCATAAATGGGAGCTCTTTCGGGGTCAGGGGAATGAGGCCCTTTAGTGCTGCTGTGTTTGACTTCCATACAACACGGGTAGCTAGTCAGGCTCTGTCGTGCGGGTGAAGAACTCCGGGCAGCCAGCCAGACTGCCCGAAGGGACGGGGCGAGACTTAAGGCGGTCTCGAATCGCCTTACGATGTACTCCCAGTCTACCGAGTGCAAGCTTTTGGCCAAGCAGACACAATTACAATCCGCACAGTCACGGACACATCCGCGCACACTGTGCACGAACATGCCGCTCCCACGCACAAGGAACGCGTCGACCCGACACAGCAGGAGCAAGGAGTCCATCCCCTGCATCCCACCTGCGTCTCTGGGCAGTACACGGTCGCATTTGGTTCGCGTTCAATTCCCCTATCCACCACCCGAACGCGCCACGTGGCCCTGCGACAAGCGGCCCGAGATCCCTCTTAACAAGAGAGCCCGAATGCTCTCTATCGAGGGAGATCCGTGGAAAAATAAGCTCACTTTAAAAAATTTCGTGGGTAGATCTTCCCTTGCCGCGGGATTAAGCGGCATGTGTCACTGACCTGTGATGACACGAGGCTGAACGATACCTCACGGGATGTGGAAGGTCAGCAAGAGGTACGGTAGGACATTGCACGTTTCTCCTTCTCCTTATTCTAAGGTGTTTTTTCAGAACATTTTAGTCTAATGTTCTTGCTAATGCTTAGTAACATACACTCGAGTTCTACTGGAGTTTTTCGTGTATCTGCGCAAAGCCATGTGATACTCCTCCTCTAACGTGCGTAGTATACTTGTGCTCGAATAATCGAATTCGAATAATTATTCGAATAATTTATTCGAATTCGATTTTCGATTATTTGATTATTCGAGTTCCGTAAATTCGAATAATTATTCGAATTCGATTATTCGAGTTTAGCAAAATCGAATAATTATTCGAATTCGATTATTCGAGTTTTGCAAATTCGAATAATTATTCGAATTCGATTATTCGAGGTTTGCAATTTCGAATAATTATTCGAATTCGATTATTCGAGTTTTGCAAATTCGAATAATTATTCGAATTCGATTATTCGAGGTGCGAAAATTCGAATAATATTCGAATTTCGAATACGTGGTTGTTTCGAATGTGGCATAATGATGATTTTTGTGTGCGGCGTTCATTTCGGTGACGACTGTTTTCGATAACACACTGTCGAGGAGCTCACCGTGACGAAAACGCATTCAATATCCTACTATACATAGAAGGGTAGTGTGTGTGTGCGTGCGTGTTTCCATCAGTCCATCACAACTGGCGTGGGGAAATGGCGTATTGGCGATACTGACCGCAGTTGATGGCGATCGACTGCGGTCCGAAGCTTCAGCCGTTGGGGTCTCGTCGATCTCGCTGAACACAAATTTGAAGTTCGTTTTTGAAATTATCGGTTGAAGTTGATCGACCTATTGATTTTCTATGGGGAATTCGTTGAAGCGTATCAATTGTATGACCGGTCTTCGTCGATATTTTCAAAATCTAACTTCACATTTGCGTTCTCTGCGACCATGACTGTCATCGATGTCATACACTTGAATACTCTACGGAATTCGCACAATAAACACAAACTTTGACGGAAAATTAGAAAATGAATTCAGATTCGTGTTCAGTGACCTCGATTACCTCAGGCCTGAAGTTTCGATCTTATTGAGTGATGTTTGCGAAAAACCGATACTTTGATGGTCCTTTTGTCGGCTGGACGTCTTCTCAGCGGGGACCACAACTCTTCCAGACCGCTCGATCTCGGGCTGCTTGCATCCAGTGAGGCAGACTCCGCTCTTTGAAAGATCTTGAGAATGAGTCTGCCCATCGCGTTGGCGGTCGTCCCAGTGGTCTCTTATGGTCTCTCGGGAGCCATTCTGTGACACGGAGACTCCATCTATGGTCCTTTCGTCGAAGCAGGTGTCCGGCCCAGCGATATTTGGACTTCTTCATGTACTGCAGCGGGTCTGATAATTGCGACCTCTCCCGTAGCTCCGAGCTTCGTAGGCCTTCTTGGGACTGCTGACAAAGGCTTGTCCTCGGAAGACATCTCTCCAGTGCACGATGCGTAGTTTGCATTGCTCTGGCGATTGTCTTGTTGTCGGGCCAGGTTTCCGTCGCGTAACACATCGTTGGCAGTACAGAGGAGTTGAATATCGAGGCCCTGAGGCCGGCATCCTTGACCTGATCGGTGACTTCGCGAATCGAACTGAAGGCTGCCCATGCTGCGCGTCTCCTGCGGGCGATTTCAGGAGCGAGGTCGTTATCCATGTTCAGCTCTCTTCCCAGATAGACGTAGGAGTCGACCTATTGTAGAGAGACTCCATTTAACCTTACGAGTCCCGTGTCACACCACTGGTTGACCATAAATTGTGTTTTTGACATATTCATGTCCAACCCAATCTTCATACCTGCCACATTGAGCTCGCTCAGCATTTCCTCGTGTTCGAGAAGCATTCGTCGAGAAGTCGGATGTAGGGCGATGGTATACCAACGTGCACAAGCGCGTTCAGAATGGCGTTGATTTCCACAGAGTCGAACGCTTTCCGGTAATCACGAAGACAAGGACAAGTGGAAGGTGGTATTCGCGGCTCCTCTCGATGAGCTGTGAGACAGTCTGAATATGGTCCATGCAGGAGAAATCCTTGCGAAACCCTGCTTGCTCCACTGGCTGATATTCATCCAAGCAACGCTCCATGCGGTTAAGCAGTATCTTGGTGAAGATCTTGTACACAACCGAGAGAAGACTGATGGGTCGATAGTTGTTGATATCCTCCTGCTGACCTTTTTTGAAGATTAAAACTGTTTTCGACTCCTTCCATGAGTCCGGAATCCTACCAAGTCGAAGGTAGTGGTTGAAGTGCTTGGCAAGAAGTGAGCAGAGGGCACTGCCACCCGCACAAAGGAGATCAGCAGAAATGCCGTCCGGTCCGGGAGCAGTGCCCGGCTTCATCCTTCTGATGGCATGAGCAACTTCTGATTCCAGAATGGGAGGTACTTCCTCAGCTGGTGGCATCAAGCATTTCGGGACAGTGATGGAAGAACGGAACAGATCTGTGTAGAATTCTTGAACGATGGCCTCCATCGCTCTTCGAGACGTTTGCGTTGTTCCATCCTTATCCACAAGGGCTGACATTATTGCCTTCTGATCGCAGAAATCTCGTTTGCAGCGCTTTATGCTTGAACCTTTCCCAGCGGCTTCTAACAGCTTCAATCTTCTGTAGGCTTGAATGGACTCCTTCACTGCAATTCGACAGGCCTTCATGATGTGGCTTTTTCCAGATGGGAAGCATTAGGATCCAGTTTGACAGCTCTTCTTTGCTCCAAGAGTTTAATCGCATGTGCGTTGAGTCTTGAAGCAGACGGTGATGTGGCTCCGCAAGAGCTGCTAGCACATTTCAACAGTCCTTTGGAGAGAAGGTCGTAGTCTTCCGATGGATCTTCAAGAAGATTCCAATCGTACGACTTTATTGCATATTCCAACTCCTCAGACTTGAATATGGGAAAAATCGATAATTTGATTAATATCTCTTGATGTAGCCGTTACTGCAAAAACTAACTTAGGATTCGTGTTCAGCGACCTCGATTACTTCGGGACTGAAGCTCACAGTTTGCATCTATGACACGACTATATACCATTTTCAGTTGAAATTCAAAGTTTTTCAAATCAAATTCAACGTTGTTACACGGGGAAGATTCCAGAAGAACGTTGAAATTTATTCCAAAAACGTTGAATTTCGACTGAAAATGCCGTATAACTCTGCAATTTGATTGGCTGACGATTCCTGTGAGATAATGAAATGAACAATGGAGTGAACGGTTTTTTTTCGCAAAGGTTTGCACTTGTGCGTAGATGTTTTGCACACGTATTTCTGTAGGAATTTTTTTGTAGGATTTTGTTTGCAGGGAAAAAAGTTCTCATGTCTTGCCATTTAACGAGTATTGTCAACGGTTCTGAGAAGATATTGAATATCTTCATTATTTGCTTTTTTTAAAGAATTCAAATCTTTTATTTTGTCTCTGGCGAATGTTGTCGTTGAACTTACTTTACTACATTTGCTTGAGCCTACACAATGCGCTTTTGGAGTGAGTAAACGGTATCAAACAAAATTGGCTAACACAAAAATCGCATCGTCCTTAATAATACACCCCGGTGCAAAATTATAGATACCCCCGATTTATCCATTAGTAGCCGAAGGATCCGCTGCCTATGCTCAGCGGTTACCGTCGTATTCCTCACTATCGAAAACCTCTATAGAGAATTTTAAGCAGGTTAGCTCATCAGTGCAGGATACCACGAACTTTTATTGAAAATTTAACGAATGGAGACCGGTGCAAAATACAAGTTTCCTTCATAAAAAGCCTGATTAATCACAAAAGTCCCTACAGACAAAGTAAGATTAGTACTTCGCCACATCACCTTTGTTGCAACCATATCGAAAATTTTGTTTTTCGTAGTACTGATTAGGTTATCAATAAGAGTTCGCTCAACATTGGCTCATGCATGAAGTATGGCGTTCTTCAGATCAGAAACTTAAGTGTAAGTAGTTCCATTTTTGCACACTTTGTGTACAAGAATGCCCCACAAGTTCTCTATCAGCGTGAGATCTGGAGGAAAACTAGACCACGGCAAAAGTTGAATTGTATTGGAGTTGAGCCAACCTCTTATAAACCTTGTGGAAAAGGTACAGAATAACTAACTACAAGGTTCTTATTCGCATTGGCGGGTTCCTTTACTCTATGGTACCTAAAGCATCGATAAGGAACAAATACCTGGGTCTTCACACATTGGCTTCTCGCAGGAATTTCTTCGATATTTGTCGGGTTTATACGTTAATCCACTTTTCGCGCTTTGTAGGCCCAAATTCTTTGATCTGCGTGCGTCTCAAACAAAAGGGGAGCCTGAGAAGCTTCCTATCAGACGACCTAGGAGTAAGCTGAAGCTGGCCCTTTCTCCTCATAGGATATTGGTTTGACTCGCTCTAGGTGTGTCTTCATGTCGTTGTGTTGTTGTAATACTTTTTTCTGCCGCTTGCGCTTATCGCGAACGTATTGAATAAATAAATAAATAAAATTAAATTAACCTGCAGTTGACTGCGATACGTGTGTGGATGCATTATCTTGTTTGAAAATTAGGTTGTGCCTAGGAAGTCTCCTTAAATACGTCAGAAGGTGATCTCGGAGCAATTCCTAGTAGTCTTCACTGTTCATCCTACACGAGACGAACTTCCGAAACGAACGAGACAAGTCCGCATCCAGAAAACGCAGCCCAACCATGAGACTTCAAGGTTGCGCCTAGAGGATACTCGACCTTTTTTCTCAGATCTCTCCAGTAGTGTAAAAGAAGCGGAATCTTGATGGGCCCGACGGGTACAGACACTAATCGAGAGATTTGAGGAGAGAGAGAAGCGAGTATTCTACAGGTGCTACTTTGTCGGTGGAAGTCTCATGGTTTCGGCTGCGTTTTCTGGATACGAACTTGTTGCCTTGGAGTTCGTCTCGCGTAGGATGAACAGTGAAGACTACCAGAAATTGCTCGGAGATTACCTTCTGCCATATTTCAGAAGATTTCGTAGGCGCAACCTTATTTCCCAACATGATAATGCATCCATACACGTATCGCAGTCAACTACAGGTTGGCTCAACTCCAATAGAACTCAACATTTGAAGTGGCCTAGCTGTTCTTCAGATCTCAACCCGAAAACTAGAAATCTAGTGGGACATTCTTGTACACAGTGTACAAAAATGGAACCGCTGAGACATCGGTTTCTGATCTGAAGAACGCCGTACTTAATGCATGGTCCAATGTAGAGCAAGCTGTTATTGATAACTTTATCAGCAGTATGCCAAATAAAATTTTCGATATGGTTGCAACAAAGGTGATGTGACGAAGTACTAATCTTACCTTGTTTGTAGGTACTTTTGTGATTAATCAGATTTTCTATGAAGCGAACTCATATTTTGCCCGGTCTCCATTCGTTAAATTTTCAATAAAAGTTCGTGGTATCCTGCACTGATAAGATAAACTGCTTAGAATTCTCCTATAGAAGTTTTCCATAGTGAGGAATACGATGGTAACATTACTGGACCTCGGCAGCGGGTTCTTCGGGTACCAATGGACAAACCAGGGGTGAACCTATTTTGCACCGGGTGTATTAAGTTATAATAAAGTTTATTCGATTATTCGATTTTTTCGAATATTCGATTATTCGGAAATTCGAATAACGAAAAAATGGGGTTATTCGATTATTCGGAAATTCGAATAACCAAAAAATGGGGTTATTCGATTATTCGGAAATTCGAATAACGAAAAAATGGGGTTATTCGATTATTCGGAAATTCGAATAAACGAAAAATGGGGTTATTCGATTATTCGGAAATTCGAATAACTAAAAAAAATGGTGTTATTCGATTATTCGCTCATTCGAATTTTCGAAAAATGGGGTTATTCGATTATTCGGAAATTCGAATAACCGAAAAAATGGGGTTATTCGATTATTCGTTCATTCGAAAAATTTTAAAAAAGCACAAGTATAGTGCGTAGCACCTCCTCCCTTATACACCACATATACATAAGTTCACAAAATGATTTGTTTAATGACTATATGTGAAATGATTACTTCCACAAACATCAACGAGTAAGATAATCATTTAAGGCTATCAACCTCCGAATTTCATGCTACCTGCGCCAGGCTACGCCAGTGGTGAGTGATTTGACTTGATGAACTCTAGACTTCGGGATGGGATTTTGCTGTTGGAGACACCTCTCGAATTCTTCCACTTGAACACGGTCGTGAACAACGTCGATCTCAGTCAAACAATAAGGATCAACTTCTTCAGTGCGGCTTGATGAGTGCCAGACTATCCAAGAAGGCAACACCTTGAAATAGTAGAATTGCAAACAGTTTTTCATGGTGCTCGAAGATCTCCAACGCGTCGTCGCAGTAGTGAAATACGGAAGTGCTTCGCGCCGTGGGTGAAATGGGTCCGCGAGAGCGGTTCGTCGCGGAGCGCAAAATCGGCAGACGATGTAGCGCCTCGGAGCAAGGATTCGGAGGATTGCTAACCGAAGCAAACCAAACTACGGAGGGCGGTCCATCTCATCTGAGAGGAGCACTTAACAAAGCAGTCGTCGATCTATCTGCAGATTATGACTGTATCTTTGTACCAGACGTTCAGCGGCCTAGCGGCCGCCAAACGTCTGGTTGGGGCTTCGCCCCAAATCCCGAGAATAGAATCTCATCTGGTTGGGGCTTCGCCCCTAAACCCCGAAAATAGAACAACCCCAATCTTCCTCCTTTCTTCTTTAGGCCTTCTTACAGTGAAAAAACTGGTTTTACTATATAGATTACTACAGTAGGATATGGTAGGGCAGAATTTTCACTGCGCATATGAAACCCATCCACCGTCCACATGCACCCGATTTATTCTCCGAAGCTCTCGTTCTCTACGTGTCGAGAAACAGGTAATGGGAGTCCCAATCCGGTGCTTAATCAGCGAAATCATAATTAAACTTAATCGGTATTGGTAGACACCACTTCTGTCCGACTGCAGTAATACTCCTCCAAATTGCATGGTCACTCTCTCTACCCCTCCCCCTCCCGTAATACTTCCTTTCCCATGTGCTGGCAAAGAAACGGAGAGAGAGTCAAGAACGCACATGTAACACTGAGTACCGACTCACGTGTCACTACGTTGCCACGACGACTATGACACTCCTTCTGCACTCTGACACACGGCCACGACTTCTGTAAAGGCTCGAGCACACTTCGCTGCCTTTGAGGCAGCAGCAATGATAAAGGATATCAGAGGCAGTGGCTCGATGATATCCTTTATCATTGCTGCCGCAGCAAAGGCAGCGAAGTGTGCTCGAGCCTTAAGCCGTCTTCAGAATTCCGACACACACTCAACGATGTTGAGGGAATATGCTGCCCCCCCCCCCCCTTTATTCACGTTCCCCCCTCTAATGGTCTCCCTTTGTTGGTCCTCTCCTATTGGTCGCCCATACTCGGAATCCCTACGCAAGTTGGACGACGTCTTCAGCGCGTCTTCTGAATCCAGACGCACGCTGAACTACGTATAGGGCACGCCTCCTGAATCCCTACGCTTTGCAGTCCTTTCATAACCTGACGCGTTGCTTCTTGAATATCTCGTAAACTTGGACAATCAGCCGCCAAGAATATAGTTCGCCAGCAATCGCCCATGGTTAAGCTCAAAGAAAGCCGGCTGGCATACGCCGCACTGAAGTAGGCATCTTTTGGCTTCAGTCCCCCCTTCCCGTGACGGACACGTGACATTAGCCGATTATATATAGTAGGATTTGTGATTTTTTTTGCAGATTTTTCAGATGATGAGAAAACGCTTGCTTTTTCAATTTTGAATCCGTCCCTCCTTGACACGACAAGCGAACGCACTTGTGGAGTGTCCGGCACATTTCCATTTCTCAAGGACTTCAGAACCTTTCTCTATGATTTTTGATGGAGAGCATTAGAAAGAGAGACTTTTGACTGACAAAACGGTATGTAGATGGATATGAACAGGATCGGTGGTTTATCTCGGAAGGCATCACTCAATCGGTTTGTCATGCAGCAAGCGTCAATCTCAAACTTCATTTATTAAACCCTGAAATGAACGGACGTGGATGAACATAGTTGAACTAGTGATAAAAAGGAAATCAGTAGAAAACAAGAACGTACAAGGGGAAAGGAATAGTGCAACGAATATCTGGAGATGAGTGACGGCATTTTTGTGTACAGGCGCAGGTGCGGCTCTCAACTGGGGACACGTTTAAAGCGTTCACCGTGCTCGCTTTGACAACACCGTATTGTTTTCTCTATTTATAAACAGCGGCCTACAAGCTCCATCGCAATATGATGCGTTAGGATGTGTTTGGCACTATGTTGACTTGTGCAGATTTTTGCGTACCATTATTTTTCCGAGGTTTCGATTTATTTTGGATTTTCAAAAGGAGTGCACCACAACCGAGTAGAAAAATGTATCGATCTGCCTGCATAGATTGGGAAGACTACGCCAAGCAAACTGTTACAATCATAAAACTATCCTTTTTGCAGTGCAGATCTCCGTTTTAGGACCAAACGCAGGCTTGGGCCCTCAATCACCTTCCCTTGCCTTGCCAATGGAAGCTCCTCAACCGTCATATAGCGAAGCAGTGAGTTCTCTCTTTTCCTTTCAAGTAGAAAAATCCTCATTTCGCAAGATTAAGTGCTTCTTGAGGAAGCGGCTCTCTGTGGTAAAACTTGATCATCGTTGTGGAGAGGCTGACCATTTTAATCGATTTCTAAAAAAAATTAGGACTTTAATGAGCAAATCACTGTCTCTGTGGTACGATTACACTGCATTGTTCTAGAGAATTGTGAACACATTCCGTAGCGGAGATGCTCTTTTGAAAACTTTCGTTGAAAAATCCAGATGAAAAAGGAAAATGTAGTTCTTGGAGGTAAAATTATAAAAAGCAGTCGTTACATTTTTATTCTTTTTCCCTTTTCTTCTTTATTTCTAGATCTGATCTATTTAAACGTTGGTCGATCGCAAATAGTCGGACGCTATAAATACCGCTATGGTGAGTCTTTAAGCAAAGAGAGGAAAATCAGTACTGCCATATATGCGCCCATAATATGGCCTGCAAGACAAGAGTTCATTCTTTATAAAAGAGGAAGCGTAAGGGTCAGCGATAATCTTCGACGGACGAACCACGCTTTCATGGATGATCGCGTACACAATTCGAATCCGTATTTGGATTATACTTTAACTTGTGGTAGCCAGCGAGCGACTGTCAGCGCTCGCTGGCTACCATTTCTTTTGAATAGGTCAGAAACTGATCTTCAAATGTCACAGGGATGGAAGGCCATATCAGAGGTCTTGCAGTTCGCTTTAGCCAAACAATGCCTTCGAAAGCGGATGCATGGCGCAGTCTGCTCTGCAGTTAAAAACCTTTAGAGTGCCTTTCTTTTCTTGCGGCGAACTGGACATGAAAGGCGCAGGCCTTCATGCTTGATTTGACGAATGTATCCCCACTTGTTCTGGACAGGAAGCCGTTGCGTCGTCGACCGTGAAGCATTTGATCAGCTCGCCGACAGACAGATGTCGGTCATCCCTTTCGACCTTTGCGATTTTAAGCCAATCAATTCGTAAAATTGCACCAGATGGGAGACCGCGAACACGAGTGTGCGAACCGCTATCGGAGTCCGCTCCTACTCCCTTTTTTGGCCACTCCATGTGAAGGACACCAGATCTAAGAAGGGTTTTCTCACCATTTCATCACTGAGCCATAGATTAAGGTGACAGAATACAAACGTCACGCAATTGATGGATGAAGTAGCATCGCAGACTTTTGGGGAAGGGCTCGATGGAAACTATTCACTGAAGAGGGCAAGTTTTTTTTTATAGCGATTTAAAACTCGAAAAGAAAGATTCCACAGAAATCTTGGGCTTGACGCCCATTTTTGAGGTAACTTTTACTGGGCGATACAGAACATGTGGCTGGAAGTCGTCGTTATCTCATCACACGGGTGTGTAGTATATACCCATGTCATATTATATTCCTATTTTTATGTAGGAGTTTAACTGCGAGGGAGCAAGAAATTGAATGTAATATGACAATTAAATATGTCTCTCAGGCCTTTGAAAACGACGAAACTGTCGAAGCCTCAGGCGATGTAAGCGTTCCATCATATCAAACCTGTGTGGCACAGAAGTATAGAAACAATATAAATATAAATATATTACAGTATTCTCTGAACCTCTACGAATCTCTCTGTTGGGTTAGCCTAAGATTTAGTATATGTGGTGGAATTGATTCACTATTTTATATTGAATGTACACTCATCTCCATATATCGCATGCGAACAGAAACTCAAAATAAGCCTCTCCTTCTTGAAGTCGTTCTACCACAATTTTTCTGCTTCGAAGGATTCCATTGAGACGAGCGGCAACGTAGAAAGGAGCAACGGAAAGAGAGTTAACAAGGCAGATGGAGAAGTGGAGAACTGAAAGTTGAATACGGGCAACTCGCGCTAGTAGCGGCCAGCTAGTGTTCAGCTTCAAAAACTCTCACAATCCCTAGATCCTCTATGCGTATTTCGACGCCCTTCAGTAGGGTTACTTCGGGAAGCCAGTGAATGGTCAACGGAATGCCTACCTAGCTTTTTGCGTCGCTTGTGCTGGTTGGACGAAGCGGCACAGCCGGTACTGTAGATAGGGCATACATAGGTAGGCATTCCGTTGACCATTCACTGGCTCCCCGAAGGAACACTACTGAAGGGCGTCGAAATACGTATAGAGGATCTAGGGATTGTTAGAATTTTTGAAGCCGAAGACTAGCTGGCCGCTACTAGCGCGAGTTGCCTGTATTCTACTTTCAGTTCTCCACTTCTCCATCTCGTTAGGACGCTACACCCTCAACTTCTGGACGTTAGGCTGATGGAAGGAGCCTATCCATGCGTCCGGACGAGCATGGCCTACTGTTTGGAACTGACTGCCGGCATGGCGAGCGCTGTGAACAGTGCATCTAGGCCCGCAGAATCAGTCGAGTCGACGCGACCGAGTGACGATGGGCTGATGAGCTGACTAACGTCACTTTGCGGACGGTCGCGCCCCCTCGATTGATTCCGCCGAACCTATATGCATTGTTCACAGTGTGCGCCATCCCAGCAGTTAGTTCCAAGCGGTAGGCCATGCTCGTCCAGATGCATGGATGGGCTCCTTCCATCAGCCTAAGTGCGGGTTACGCGCCCTAACGCTTGGCGAGCGGAAAACGGCGCGCTCCGGCCCCCATTTGCGCTGCTCCTCTTCTGTAGCGCCGTTTGTGCTGGTTGGACAAAACGGCACAGGCGGTACTGTATGATGACAAATGTGAGATCAGTACAGTACAGTATGTAGTAAGAAATTCCCCAGTGTGGACTTCATGCCATCACGGTTACAATGTGGTTGCTCTTGATGAGACACGGTTGATAGTCAAAATGACGTCAATCTGCTCCTTGATTTTGGGCTCTATTAAAGGGCTAGGTGTGATTAGCTTCGCAACAAAGGTAGTGGTGTTTTGCTACTGGTGAGAAAGTCAATTAAGTTAGTTTTTTTTTAGCGAAGCGTTTTCGGAGTCAAGGGAGGATTGTTGGGATGCCTGTTAAATGTAACGTAGAATGGAATCACATACGCTTCGTATCATGAGAGCTCTCCCAATTGTACTGCCTCTGGGTCATGACAGCTGTGCAAAGTCATAAGCGATTACTCAGTTACTTGTTACTGATAGTTTTAGAGATTTCATTCACTCAGAGTTTATATTTCGGACTAGTGAAAATGTGTCCCAAATTTTCGCCGACGCGCCTCTCAACATGTTGTATCAAAGTCAACAAGGGGAATTTAGTTTTGGATTTTGTCCTATGCAGCAGGCTGAACGTGACTGACTCACGAATATAGGCAGTAGTGATCCCGCTACAGTTACATTTCGTTTAGAGGTCGAAAATGAAAAGTGAAAGCTTAGATGGACTGGTGGCTTCAAATTTGCGAAGTACGATCGAGTTGGGAGGCATAGACTAGATAGGTATTGTGTATAGTGTGGCAACAGTTGAACAGTTGCATAAAATGTTGCTTGCTATTGTCTATCGCCGGGGGTCGCCATGTAGAGCAGCCCAATACCGCACTTTGAGCACGAAATTGCACGAAATTAAAACATTCATTGAACTCTGCTGTGTCCTACCTTATTAGTGAACTGCGTTAGGCCATTTCTGGTGTAATTTACTTTTCGCTCACTTGCATTTTCACGAAGGAAGAAATTCACTGAATAAAAATTGATCCCGCGACCCAATTTGCGTTTTTTTTCTGCCGTAATTCTTTTAAAGCATTCTTACTGGTAGCTGTTTATCGAAAATATTTAAGCCTAAAGGAAATATGCAATCCGTATTGCCTTCAGTCACCACCCCCTCACCGCTCGCCGACAAACTTACAAAGGGGGAAGGTTGGTACTGGTTGGCAACCATAATTTCGAGCTTAAATTCAGGGTAATCGTTGCTGGACCTAATATGACAGGTGGCATCTGTTGACCGCCGTCGGTCCAAATCAATTTAAGATAAGTCGTTGCTGGACCACGCAATCATTCTCCCTTTTGTAACGAATCCCCGGGGTCCATCATCACTGAGCGTGAGAGGGATACTATTGAATAGAGGAAGCGTGATCGAACAAAATGTAAACATTAATTCAACCGACATGACTACCACGCTCCATATGCTATGCAGAAAACACGAAATCAAGGCACATTTGTTTAGAAATCGAATAAGTAATAGTAATAGTAAGAGTAAACAGTAATAGCAAGAGTAGGAGTAAGAGCAACGGAAGTTGGAAAGGTCGCGAATTTTATGTTTAACGAAATACAGTGTGAAGTTCTGAATGTTTCCTCCCTTGACGAGAGGTGAGAGCCTCTCGATACATGTACTATTGTTAAGTTCAAACATCGCTGGGCCGGACACCTGCTTCGACGAAAGGACGATAGATGGAGATGGAAAGATAGATGTCACAGAATGGCCCCCAAGAGACCATAAAGCACCACAGGGGCGACCGCCAACGCGATGGGCAGACTCATTCTCAAAACCGCCTCACTGAATGCAATCAGCCAGAGATCGAGCGGTCTGGAAGAGTTCTGGTCCCCGCTGAGAAACCTCCAGCCGACAAAAGGACCATCAAAGTATCAAAGTTAACTAAGTAACAGTAAATGGAGCTAAGGAAGGAGGTTACTGGAAAGGATGTTGAATGAATAACTCGTGCTTAACAAGCGCAGGTCCATGGGAAATTATGGAAGCGCTGAACAGAGAGAAAAACATCTGGCAGGGGTCCAATATTTTTCGTGTTCTATTTAATACCAGGCTGTCCAATAATTCCTGTCCGAAAATTATCAAAATTCTATAATTTTCCTTAGAAGTGTTATAATATCAGGCAAGTGCAAAGACCTTCTAGAATGTTCTCCAGAGTTCCACGCTAGGGGTATATAAGGCGCAGTCACCGCGTCTAGCTACCAGTACAAGCTAAAATGGACCAAGGTCGAATTCGTACGTTCGTGTACTACGAGTGTCGTCCGCATCGCAAGGAGTTTGTCGAGGACCTGGTCACAGGGATGAGAGCTGGGTCCTCTACGACAACGTCGCCCGCCGTGACGTCTGGATCCCGCGCGGAGAAGAACCGCCGATGACGCCGAAAGCCGACCTGCACCCGCTGAAGATCATGCTCTGCTGCTGGTGGGACGCCAAGGGCATGCTGTACTTAGAGCTGCTCCCGCAAGGCAGGACGGTCACCGCCTCCATCTACACCGATCAGCTCGAGAAATTAGCCGCCGCCATCTGAGAAAAGCGTCCCCGACGGGCCTCGGTCCGCTGAAGCACCATTTGGCTGGAAGAAAATTCACCAACTACGGCAACCTCAAATCCGACATCGCGGACTTCTTCGAGTCGCAGCCCCCGGAGTTCTGAGCGTAGGGCATCGGCGACCTGTCCAATCAATGGGCCACTGTTGTGGATAACTGTAGTGATTATATTGCTGATTAGACTTGTTTTTCAATAAAGTTGAAAAAAATTAAAAATGGTGAAATTTTCGGACAAGAATTATTGGACCGCCTGGCACATGCCTCTTATACATGCACGGACATTTGATATCAAGCACGACAGAAAGTTATCCTCAAATTTATGCTCCCGTATGACTAATCCAAGGAAGAAATCAATAGAATTTACCAAATTCCTTCAGTGAACCCTTTTTGGCAATTCCATGTGTAGTTTTAAAGGTTTGTCCTTATCTCTGATGTGGAAAACAAACTGTGCAGTACTCAATCATTCTTCGAGGCAGACAAATACGAGGCACACAGTTTGGTGTGTCGCGGCATTCCTGCAATACGGAATAGTCGAACTATGATAGGAAATGGAGGACTATGGAGCAGTGCTTGCGAGGAGCAAAGCCCTCATTAAGCTTCGCCAGAGTTGTCCAGTATTTTGTGATAAAGGTTTGCGAACGCGTCCCGCTACTTGGAAACCATGGACCACGCAGCCAAGTATGAGGTAGCACTTCTTAACCGAGATCCGATTTAGGAAAGCGTCTATGCCTCTTCACAAAGGACACCAATCGTGAACGTCGTCACTTTACCGCAAACGAATAGTCCCGCATCGATTGTAAGGCCAAAGGTGAATTCTACAATAGTATTGATTCAAACAAAATCTCGCTGCTTCCTACTTCAGTCACTGCGAAACACGATTCGGAGCTGTTTTAGTCTGAAAGGGGAGGGGAGGGCTAAGACGGCAATACCACTAATGCGACTGTCCAAACAGTATTCTACTGGGACCAAATGACTTACCAGATGACTGGTTAGACGATCTCGTTTAGGCTGTATTTTCTCATTTTTACTGTATTTTGCTTGTTGTTTTAACGCTGTTTTTATTTAATTAGATCATTAATGCTGTTTCTGTTAAATTAGCAGGGATGTGCGGAATTTCCGTTTCGGTGCTCCGAATTCCGGTTTTCGGCCATTTTAGGCTCTTCCGTTCCGTTCCGTGTTCCGCCTTTTTTGCGCCGGAAGACGGAAACGGAAATGGGCAATGTTCCACACTAGTTTTCTATTGAACACAATCAGCGTATCAGTTGAAAAAAATTCTCCTTCATATAATTGTGAAAGAAATACTGTTTGACAACTCTAGTATTAATGGTCTTGAAATTGGTAAGACTACCAAAAAGCAAAAAACACGGCAGGGCAAAATTAATGTGCCACAAAGGCTGTGTATGCATTGTATGTTGAGAAAATGACAACATTTGAATGATCATAAAATTCTTGATCCACTAGTTACAAATAGCTGCAAAATCTTTGTAAGCATATAGCGCAGTTAGCGCAGTATCATGAAACTAAAGGTTCAGTGAAGGTTGTGGCATGCGCTTGTCTGCTCCAAGATTACATCAGTGTTCCTGATCAAAGGTGTTTCGTTAGGTGTGATATTGATCCATATAGAGTTATGCATCACATTTTTTGATGAAGCATCACGAATATCTACCAGGAGATGTTATTTTGATTGATTATGGTGGCTGACACAAAAGTATTGCTTCGAGAATCATCTAGGAACTGTTCAGCTGTGTCATCTTGGGCGTAGGATTTCCAGGCTGGCACAGACTGAATATTCCTGTGGAAGTGTGAACCCACCATGATCAATCAGTCATCCAGTTATCATCTTAGATCCCAGAATGAATTCTGAGCACTAGTTTTGGTGATTACAATGTAACTGCTAATGTTGAATACGCAGATATCTGTGCAGTCACCATCCATGATGCCACAGGTTTCTAAAAGTGTTGAGAGGGATCTCTTTATTGGTCGGAAAATGATCTAGGTGGTTACTCCAGCTTTAGACTTCACCAGAGTCAGTTTTAAATGTGGGCCCGTAAGTAACCTCAAGTGATTAAGTCGGTTAAGTCTACCGTTCAAAAAATATCAGCATCAAAAAAGTCAGCGAAAAACCCGTCGCAGAAACTGGATATGGAAAGACTGCATGCTGAAATAGTGAGAAATAGTGAATAAGTCCCTGGATTTGTTTTCGTTTATTGCTCAGCCATAGCTAAAAGGATATCAAAGCAATATTATGAATTCATGTTTCGTTATGTTATGTTATTATGAGGGTGAGCATCAATCTGTGGAAGATTCTGCTCCTCCCAAAGTTCTGAGCAAGAAAAGGTGCAATAGAAGCCGCTTCTGACGCCGTTTCAGATGCACTTTTCAAAAAATGGTGAACATGTGTCATTTCTGTTTCCGCGTTTCGTATCCCAGTTTCCGGCCATTTTGAGCGTTTCCGTTCCGTCTTTCGTCCTCCGCTTTTTCCAGAAAAATTTCCGCATATCCCTGTTAATTAGATCTCTCTCTACCCCTCCCGTACTGATTTCTACAGACCCTTCAGGTTTTAGGATTGTTTCTGAAATTGACACGAAATCTAACGATTTGCGAGAGAAATTCATGACTTAGGAAGAGTGTATACTTCAAGAATCTATGTAGCTCTGCATTGTACCCACTCTGGCTGTCTCCTGGAATAGGTATGACACCTACTGGAGTTAGGCACGTCGCAAATCTTAACACATGTTAGCTAGAAAAAGGGATGTCACCTCGAACGGCTTCCCTTTCTACTGCTTCTTTATTAGTCATCATTTGAAGGCAACCAGGTTGTTTCTTTTCACCACTTTTAAAACGGCCTTTGCTGAGGACTTGCTTGTCCAGCCAGCGCATATCACAGGACTACCGGGCAGTTCAAATCCACGGGTTGCATAAACAGACATTCTCAGCTAAGTGAATGCTCCTCGCTTCTGGGCGTATTCGTTTCGACACGTCTCTAAGAATGTCTCGTATTTAATGAAATTTCATGAAATTTCCAATTTAAACTGAGCATTTTACTAGCAAAATTAAACACATCTTGAGCAAAAATTGCTTTTTTATAACAAAGGCCAAACAGTCTTCCGTTTTAAGAAAATTTATGGTAAAAACTTCTTATATAGTGTGTTTTAGGAAGGAATTCATAACGTTTTTGATTGAGTGCAGAATTTCTATTCCTTTGGACAAAGCAGTGGCTTAAGTGGCTCACATACAAAGAATGCTTCTGTGAAGAGATCGTGCCATGCACTCGTTCAGATCCTTGCATGTTTCTTTGGTTCATAATGTAAACGCTGCTTCTCTAATGTTATGAAGTTGAAAATGGCCGTCTATTTTTTCTTGAATTATGATCATTTCTGCTGTTTCTAGAATTATGTAACCAGCGTTTACACTATGGTATAGACAAGCTCCGATGGTCAAGGCAATGAGAAAAGGAGAGCGGCGCAATCTCTCCCCTAAAACAATACAAGTTCATTGATCTTCAGCACGTCCGGATAAATTCAAAAGCACTGAGATCAAATGATAAGAGTTTTGTGAATATTTAGACAGTGGGTTTAACCCTTTTCTTTAGACAGTGCAAAGATGAGTTTTAATGAGTCCGGATTCAAAGCAAGAACTATCCATTCTTAGATAAAAATGTTCGGCTTACACTAAAAAGTGTTTAGGTTAAGGAAGTGGTACATATTTCGCTTTGGATTCGATGATAGAATACTAAAGTGATCTATCTGTGCGCCAGTATGGTATCTTCCAGAAACTGTGTCAACTTTTCAGAGAGGCACCTAACTACTTTTCCACGTACTTCCTACTTCTCCACGGGAAGATTCCATATCTATTGACCTCACCCGGTGGGACTTGTTATAGGTACCGTATAAGAGCTTCCTCACAGATGAACAACACGAAAAGGACAACTCAACCACACCTAGTAGCTTCAAAGAGGAGATTTTCTTGCAGCCCGGTGTCATCATCAAGCCAATTGAAACGCTAAGGCCAGTGGCGGTCCCGACGCCGCAACCTACGACGACATCGTCTAAAAGTCTGGCAAGTTCTATCTTTGTAATCTTTACAAGTGAAAATTCTAACATCACTTTGAGAGATGGCAGAAATTGGTGCCTACCTGTGAAATTTAGCTGCTTTGTCATCCGCGCTGTTTATTAGCTGAGTTGGTAATCTGCAAATTATTGAAGCATTAACACTTAACTAAGTAAGGGCATACCAATTTCTGTTACATTCCGCCTGGTAGACATGTCCGTCGTCTCCGCATAAGGCGTGGTTCTTCGACATCATTATGATGACGAGTAGTTAAGGCTGGGAAACTCGATAGCGATTGAGGTCGTCCACCATCTTGAAGAATAATAGCCTAGAAAGCCTGCTCACTGAACAGCATCCCCGGGCGCGTATAGCGCAGTCGGAGGGGGCGCCGACTGTCGCCTGCACTGGATACCAGGTTCCTGGTTAGGATTTCCAGCCCAGGCCAACCAAGCCTTCCATCCCTCCGGGGTCGGTGAATTGGTACCAGACTTGCTGGGAAGGATAAAGCGCTGAGTTGTTCATCGGCTGGCCACCGCAAGTCATTGTATGGCCAAATACGCATTCACAACGCCACCACGATATCCCGTAGAAGTATGTATTAGGTTGTCCCATGAGTCTTCGCCGTTTTTTCAACGATTCACTGCAGATTTCGCCGGCAGTCTCTTGCATAGCGCTGCATAGCTTTCAAAAGAGAATGATTTGCCCTATGTATTGCGTTTCTTTTTTCATCCTGAATTTTGTCAACTTTTAGGTCGTTGAAGTGAAAAGTGAAAAAGTGACAAAGTAGCCATTTGCGCACTTGTTCTCTCCGCGTAGGTTTGTAATTTTTGCGCAGTTTTTTATAGCATTTGGAAGACAATGTTCTGTACTACAAGAATATGTGTTAGTTCTATTTGATCATTTGTCCTTTATTGATTTTTAGGTCATCAAGTTGGGACGTCCGAAGGAGGATGGTTATTTTTGCCGACAGCTCCTGCTCTGTGGTTAGACTTTTTGGGTTGGTGTTATATGTCATTCGAAAGAAAATGTTTTGCTCTATGAGAATTTGTGTTGCGTTTATTGATTTCTATTGAATATCACCAAAATTCCAAAAAGAGATTAATCGTCTTCACCAACAACTCCTTCTCCTTCTTCAATCGTTGATATTCGACAGAAATCAGCGTGAGCGAATAAAAGCGACACAAATTCTTACTCAGCAAGACATCCTCTTCCAAACGACATATAACACCAAGCAAAAAAGTTCAACCACAGAACCGGAGTTTTCGTAAAAATTCGGACAGAAAAGTCGGAATTCCCAATTTGATGGCCTAAAAATCAATAAAGGGCAAGTGAGATAATAGGACCAACACATTCTTGTAGCACAGAACATTGTCTTTAAAATGCTATAAAAAACTGCGCAAAAATTACAAACCTAAGCGGAGAGAACAAGTGCGCAAATGGCTACTTTTTTCACTTTTTCACTTTTCACTTCAACGACCTAAAAATTGACAAAACACATGATGAAAAAAGAAGTGCAATACACCTTCTGATAGAGCAAATCATTCTGTTTCGAAAGCCATGCAGCGCTATGCAAGAGACCGCCGGCGAAATCTGCAGTGAATCGTTGAAAAAACGGCGGGGACTTATGGGACAGCCTAATAGAATGCGTGGCACAATCCAAAAGGGATTGAGTAACGCCGTCCTTTATCCTTATTCTTATGTAAATCCCACTCTGCATGGCTCTGAAATGGAAAACTCATGATCAAAAAACACCGCTCAAGAAAAAAGAAAAATAAGTCCCCTTCCATTGTAACGCCTCCGGATAAGACGTGACCCCTGATTCAACGCAGATTTTTTTTGGGGCCGGCTAGCTTATCGTTACTCCAATACAAACGAGCTCCGGTTAACAATCGTAACGCTACTCCTGTTGTATTGCAGATCTGACGGTCTGAAGCGTATGTCTGAACTGGGAAAACGAGTCATCTGGGAAGAATCTTCACCCTTCACTTAGGGCAAAAGGTTTCGTTTATGCCAAGACGTTGAACCAAACGAGTAGGGAGCAGGGCGTAAAGTGTGCGTAAATGAAACAAATTTCGTAAATCGTAAATCGTAATTACGAGAAACCCGTCGTAAATCGTAGACCGAAAATCGTAAGAGTTTCCTGACGTGTAGTGCAGTACAACTGAATTTTTAAAGGTTTTTCGACCAACGTTATTAGAAAGTGATCCAGGATTTATCATTGTTTTTTGTTGTTTATTCTCAGGCCAGGCTGGACAGTTTTCTTGCTAAACTGTGTTTCCCTTTTCACTTTCACTTTTTCCTTTGGTCAAACACCTTTCAATTCAAACTTTGGACATTTTAAGAAAGTCGAAAAAGTTGTTGTCCAAAAACTTTTCTTAACCTATGCATGATGTTTCAACAACAAGTTTTCGTTCGTTGAATGATTCTTAAATTTACAATCTTTTCGCACTTTTTTAGACGCGTATTAATCTAGTGTTTAGCGAAAACAATAGTAAAAGTCATTTTCAAAACAAAAAATAAATTAAAAACCATTTTAGCGCTCATTATCTCGGGAAACCAACAACTGTGCTGCAGTTAAAAAACAACGCTTTCTGAGCTAATGCATGGCGCAGCTCTATCGTATGACGCACCATGAGGTCTTAGATTTACTATAAGGCTGTTGAAAAGTCTTGCAACAAAATTTGCAATAATTTTCAAGATTTAACAAAACCTGTTCCGATTTGTTTAAGTGTCACAGGATTATTGTCCGAACACTCTGAACTTAATACGAAACATTCTAGAATATTCTAAAAAATAATAAAGGTGGTCTCCACTTGAGTGGCCGGGGGTGGTCGCCGCGATTGAACATCGCTCAGTCTCTCCTTTCCCGCTTTCGTATTAAGAACTTTTTGGGGTCATGGGAGATGAATCCATTTTTTCCGTATTCTACGCCGACTATACGCGTTGGCCATAGGCCCTTGAGGAACCACCTTCGAAGCAATCAAATCACGACGTCTGCGAGTTCTTTGAAGCCGGCAGTACAGTGGCAACGAGCATTTACGCTGTCCGACTGCAAAAGTTGAGTGAGGCTAGGCAGCGGAAATGACCATGAGGAAGACTGTTTACTTTCTTCATGATCATGCTCGGCAAGATGTTGCAAAATTTGCAGAAAAGTTAAGTTGAACTCAAGAAGACTAGCACGACGTGGTGTCACCTGTCATGGTGCCACATCAGAACAACGAAGCAAAGATGAGCAACTACATAGAGGAAGGAAAGAGCCACACCTATCTAACCCGAGCTAGGTCACATCAGTTCGACGTCAATTGCTCCTAGATCGATGACATTTACGAAAATTTACGATTTACGACCCGAAATATCGTAAATCGTGAGCAGTAAAAAATTGCCAAAAATCGCCGCGAATCGTGAAATCGTAAATCGTAATTACGCACAACCCTGATACGGAGCCCCGAACTGCATACAGCTGGAAAAAGCTGAAAAGTGTGTGGGCGTCAGGATCTCTTTTTTTACATTTGAAGTTAGACGTCAAAAAACGAGATAGCTTAGGTAATGACCTAATAGAAATACTCTATGCGGTCATACTGCCTCCATAGTGGAATATTTTATTGCACCTCAGTCATTGTATGCGATTTTAGGTGAATCGGTGCATAAAACAGTCACAAATTGCCAGCTTCGGTTAGCGCCCCTCGTTATGACGCGGATTTTCGCCGGCGGCTTCAATCGCGTTATAATGAGAGGGAATATATCCATGCCGCAAGTAGAAGGCTGAGAAGTTGCTTGATGGTATGGAAAAATGTAGTGTGGTGTGTGAGGTGAACCACAAACGCTAACGCTATGCCTGTTTGGGGAGTTGTTTTTTATTTCATTCCCGGGAATTTTTAGTTTTTACTTAGCTTAGCTTTAGCTTTTACCTAATTTTTAAGGAATGTCCTTCCACTTTTAGGTCCAGCCAGCTGAAATGATGCCCGTTGTAGTAGAAACGGTAAGTTTTACATCTTTTACACGCTTTCTATTTTCATCTATATTGCCCCCCCCCCCTCTTTTCTGAATTTTCCTTCGACGACTCCGCGTTCTTCTGAAGCCCAGATGCAGTCTTTGAAAAAATACCTTTCAGAATCTCCCGAAAAGTAGCAAAGAAAGTGAGCGATATTACAGTTCTCTTGGGAAAGTCATACCGTTTACGAGAGGGATGCTTCAATGGCAAACGCCATTACGTCAGACATGAATTCCATTGTCATTCATAAACACCAATGAAGCAGTTTTTTTTCGAGAAGTAGAAGTGATCGTCATCGTCAAATCACCAAAGCTCAGCGGGGGGGGGGGGGGGGGTGGAGGAGTAGGGGTGTGCTGTTGTTGTCGTTCATGAAGAGTGTATGAACTTTCTTGCAATGAACAGCTTTACTCTTCAGACGTCGCAATCGTACGAATCTACAACCCAGGAAGGAATTATAGCATACAACGACTACAACGCCGAGCAGACGGATCAAGGCGAGCAAGCGGTATGCAGGCCTCGATTTTTGGTGTCCGCTTGGAAGGAGAATGCGCCGTTGGTCTTCTTACTCAGAAGGACCACTTCGAGGACCTTACACCCATTACAAATACCGAAATACTTGAAGGTGAAACGCCAAAACTCTTTTAGAGGTCGAAAAGCTCGGAGTTTCCACCCATTTTTTGCCTTTTAAATCAAATCTGAATTAAACTAAAGGAACAGTATGACAGGTATTGTCAAGGAATCGGCCGTAACTCTCTCATGTTACCCTAGGGTGCAGAGCACTGAAATTAAGAACGTCAAAAAGAACGATGGAGGGTCCAAACCGGCTGCTTTGGAGAGAGCGGGGCACGTGATTGCCCTAGGACCGAATTCGGAGATGTGCTGATCTAAGGCACTCCAATTGGGCTGTCCTCGTCTCCTAACGTAGTCCTTTGTAGTTCAGAGTTGTTCGGAAAGTTTTGATAAGGTTTTCATTTTTCAATGGTTCAGTGGTAGAATGCTCGCCTGCGGCCCGGGATCGATTGCCTGCCGACGCACGTATACATATATACGTATACACATATACGGTTGCCACGCGGTAGCTCAAACTTGGGCAATTAAACCTTTATTTATAATAATTATTAATACCAACCAATTTAGAATAGGAGAAAAAGAGAGGATGCATATGAAGGCGATGACTGAAGTGGTACAACATTGAGATCCGATCTCTTTTATACTGTAACGCTCTCAACATTCTTGATATCCGCTACACGATAATTAAGGAATTCATGGGAACCACAATAAAGACAACTAACATTACAACAACAGGGACATTTTCCTTTAAATCGTCTAAAAGATAGAAGCGACTGAAACGTCTTGGTTAGAAATGCCTTCTCTATACTTTAGTTCTTCATTCAGCATACAATGCGAACCAATCAACATTTCACAGTTAGCCTACTAGACTGGTCAGCGATCCCTTCTGGGGAGGCCGGTAGTTGGTGAAGTCGACGACCGCCAGACTTAAGTCTTCAAACTATGAAACCTTTCTTAGCCAAGAAAACCTTTAGAGAGAGGAACAAGTGGTGATTTGAAGGGTCTATGTCAGGAGAATATGGCGGATGGAGTGCGATCCCCCAATCCAGCTCCTCGATTTATTGGTGTGTCGCTTTAGCTACATGCGGTCTGGCGTTATCATGAAGATGGTCGTCTCGGCCGCTTTTTCCCAACACCTTTCGCTTGTTTCTGAAGACGAGTGGCGTAAGAGCAGCGGAGACGTGCGTTCTTGCTGGAGTAACTCGTAGTACAGCATTTCCTTCGAGTTCCAGAAGCAGTATAGAACAACCTTCTTGAGGTGCACATTCGATTTTCTTCGTGTGGACGGTCCTTCTCGTCGAGGGAGCCAAACGACACGGTGTCCGTTGGAGTCCTTGAGAACCCAACTCTCAACTCCGGTAAGCACGTCTTCCATAAATTCCTTGCGAGGTGAAGGGAGGCCGGTAGATGGATACGCGGGTGAACCGCATGCTATCTGTCAAGAACTGAAGTAGTCGGTACTATGGGAGAGGGGGAGGGGCGGCTGACGACGGTCGATTGGGTGCCTCCGAGTGTTGTCGCAAGAATCCTAGTAGCAGCCTTGCGATCCTCCATGACAGTGTCGAGAACGCCGGAGTCCTCCACTTCTCGGGGGCGCACCGACCGAGATTTGTCTCTCTTGGAAGTTCCTATCTCCTATTGCGAACCGAGCGAACCAGACGTTGATGGTAGTGGCGTCCTCCCCAAATGCGCTGAGGATGTCGCGGACTGCCCGCCGTCGCTCCAGTGCCGCGGCGCCACGCGTGGAAGACGATGGCTCGAAGGTGCTCTTGTGAAATTGATATTGCGCTTCAACGCTAGAAAGAGCATGCGAGCTTATATACATTCACAGAGAGGCTTCGATAATGTTCTATGACGACCGATGCTAGATCGTGGATGCCAATCGATGGTCGGAAGTTCTGGACTTGTGAAGAAAGCCTAATCAAAACTTCCTGATCAACCTAATAGTCACGTACCTGATCCCTCACTCTTAGCGATGAGAGGGTCCTTTGGAGAAGGTCACAGACGCCTCGGTAAAACACCTCTGAATTTTTGGAAAGCCTAGACTACTAAGGTGCCTATAGAGCAGATAAAAGCGTATAGTCTTATGTTTGGGTGTGAAATGAAAAATGACAATGCAAACATCTCCTTAACTTTGTAAAGTGCACAGACACGTGAAATAAATTATAAACATGTTTATATTTGCTATCTCCGACTTCACTCACGGTGGAATAACCCAACACTCCTTGCATTTCTTCCTCTTTTTAACGAAGGCATCTTAACTGTGAACACAATGACATCAGTTGCGCTGACAAACAAGTTCATGGTTGGTCTAGTAAGTAGTGGCGCAGGCGGATTCTCCTGATTCAGATTATCAAAGAATTGTAATTCATTGAATAGCAGAAGCAGAAATCTCGACCAGCTCCTTTGTCAATTAGTCTTTAGCCTTTTGTGTTGAGGAGGTTACGCAGGACGAGGTGGTCGAAGTGCAAACGGCAGGAACTACGACTCCTGAGGCAACCACTACACCTTCCTCTACCATTTCCACAACTGTCTCCTCCCCCAGCGAACAGGGAGAGGAATACGAAGACTACGGTGTGGTTGAGTCCGAGCGAGGCACCGGGGAGGCCGCAGCAAGTCGTCCGGCTTCGGGACTGGATTTCAATCAGGTGACTTCATTTGACTAAATACATTGTGCTGTACTCAGTATTGCAGCCGTTCCTTAATTAATGGACTTGCTTCCTCCAGGCCAGGGTTATACTCACGCGCCACTCCCGCGGCACGGCAGGCTGTGGGTGTGGCGGGATGCCACGAGTGGCCTAGTGCGGGGTCTAGCACGATTCGTGGGTGACCGTGGAGTGTCCGTTGGCGTATACCATGGGCCTTACTGTAATACCAGATTTCGATCAGTATTTTGTCCACATGGTGGTGGTGCCGGTTAGTGAACAATAGGCTCGTGATGACGGTGGTTAACACAGATGGACAGAGTTTGCGAACTGAAACGTCAAGTAGGGTTTAGTGCTGCCACTAACTACATACATATGACTTTCTTAGGAAATTTCGAATTCGCTTGCCACAAACAGTGAAGGCGGTGTTTGACCATTTGTAAGATCTTTGTTCTTTTGGATGCAGAAATGGTCTAAGATTATTTTAAACTGCAAAAATCGGCATTTTTTAAAGTGATAGAAGTATGTATCGCGCCATGTACCCTTTCACCGCGCTGCAACTTCCACTTTATCGGCTGCAAAAATTTTGATACGCATTACATTATCAACAATTAAACAGAAAATGTTATAGAAAGCAGACGTATTCCAGCTTCGCAGTGTAAACTAAGCAGCATTTAGACTGACAGTCGAGTGAAAATGCAGGCGAGTGCCTTTTATCACGAAAATGGATGGAAATTTTGTAAAATTTCGGACCCTTATGTATTGTTTTTTTCGAGTTGTATGAATTTTAAATTCTTAAAGAAAATCAGAGTTTCTTGACCCAGAGGTCCACTTAGTTTCCTTAGAGCGTTCAATTAAACCTGTAAGACGCTTCCTTCGATTTGAAGGGGTTCTGCTTGATTTCAAAGGTGTCCAGTCTGATGTAGAATCGCTTTCGACTCCACACCTCTCTTGCATTTTACCGAGAACCCAATGGCTGTTCATGATGTGAGGCCTGTCGAGCGACTCCAGCGTAGAACCGATAGAGCATAAGAGGGAGACACAGCGCCACGTACGGGACTTTCCCTCAAGCTCAAGAGCGCCCTATTTGGTCCTATCGTCAGTTGTTTTCAGCATCCTTCGCCATTTTATATCTTTGTTAAAACATTTCTTCACATAGAATGAGAACAGCCAATATATTGATGGATCTTTGATGCTAAGCAGCTTCTAAACATTCGTTAAAAGCTCTGTTAAATTCCAGTAAACCTGCGTCGATTGATTGAGGCGATTTTTAACGGGAAACGCCGTTAATTCGTTAAAACCGTTCACTGTGCACTCCTGATGGCGACGAAAACACTGACGGCATCATCGTTAATTGAAAATTCGGTGTTGCCTAAATGTGCTGAACGGACGTGATTTGGAACAAATTTACTGCTGAATGCAGAAAGTGGCTTGATTCGGCTTCCGCTGAGATATGTCACAAAACACAAGTATTCACCAATTTACGGGCGCCGTACATGTGGTGCTTTGGAACTAAAGTCCTACTTCACACCCGCGATATGATCTGGAGAAAGTGACTATCCCGTGTGCTGCCTCCTTCTGGACTTCTTGCATTGGTCCTTCCGTGCAACACCTTTTGCCTGCGGCATTTGCAAGCTCTCTCTATTGCTCAGATTCCAAGATTCGGCAGTAAACGTTGCGAGGTTGTGGGATGGAACAGATCACGAGTACAGCTGCGGATTTCAGGTGACGGCGGACATGCAGAATTCAATTACAACAGCACAAAGTGGCAATTTCGAGGAGGCCACAACACCGTACGCTGCTCAGGTAAGTCGAAGCCGCACATGGATGTGCTGACCTCAGATTCTGCAAAGGCAATCCGAGCTGCCATGCAGTCCCATTCTATTGGCTTTCCCTTGCCTCTTTTCAACCTCGCTTCGTCACAGGTTTTGCTTCTGTCATCCTTTTGCATTCGCACCACACTTCTTTTTGCCTGCTTCCACTCTTTTCTCAGCTTACGTCATCGGTAGATAGCTGAAGCAGTTCCGAAAAAAATATGTTCCAGGTCACCAAGGTAAAAATGATGAGAACAATGTACTGATTGGATCAGAAAAGAATCAAAAACAGAGGAAGGAAAACAGTCGGTGCGAAATACACAAATTAAAGTTTGCCAAAGTGACACGTCCTCAGCTCCTCCAAAGGCAATCTCGCACTGCCAAGGGATTCGCCTAAAAAATAAAATTTTTGGTTAGAATAACACATTGACTTTATGCGACAGCACTGGTCTCAAACATTCAATTTTACCGTTAATGGAAAACCTTTGTGAATTAGATCCTGTTCGAAATCTCGAGCATAACGTCAAGAGAACTCTTTCGTCAAATGTCCCCTTTCCTCGAACGTCTTAATCCTCAGTTTCACCTCCTTTAATCAAGAAGTGTTTTGAAGAGCGTTGTCAGACATACAGTCGCCTCTCGTTATAACGACTCCCGATTAGGCGCAACACCCGATTTCACGTCGACGTTTTCAAGAACAGGTCAACCAATCTCTACGCCAACACAGACCAACTCCGGTTAGGGCGCGTCGGATACAACGCTACTCCCGTTATAGCGTGCTTCTAAGGTAAGAGGGACTCTGCGTCCAAAATGACTCCCGTTATAACTCGGCCAGGACTTACCATTAGTTCCCGGTCCCACACAGAAATTGAAGGTGAGCTAGATGCCGACTGCGTTTGCGATCAGACCACTATTCTTTACCTCGTTCGTAGTGAAGATAAGCATCCGGGCGACCATGTAACGGGATATTAAAGCTTTTCGCGCATGCGCGACCCACGTCCATAGTCAGCAATATGTAGAGCACAGAGTAAGATCTCGGTAGTCATTAGAAGTAGCAGTATGTTAGAAGATGTTCACTGTTAGGAACAACAGAAAGTGTTGTTTCAACCGCAAATTTCTCTGATGAATGTTTTGTTTATTTATTCATTGCAAGTACAGAGATGTGGATGTGTCAACTCTTTTTGTATCACCTGTATCACCTGTCGTCCCGTTGATCATCGACTTGCTCGAGCGGGCGCCAGCAGCGTCTCCATTCGTCCCTGTCGCGTGCCAGAGTAGTCCAATGGATCCTCCTCGCTCGAGGGACACGAAGAGCGTCATACCGGTCGTTCAGGGCTTTCACGAAGAAGTCCGACCAACGCGTTGGTGGGCGTCCTGGTGTTCTTTTGACATCCCGCGGAATCCAATCTGTGACGGCTCTCGTCCAGCGGGTGTCTGCGAATCGCATTACGTGGCCGGCCCACCTAATTTTCGACGACTTGGCCCATGCGACAGCGTCTCTGATCTTCGAACGTCGGCGAAGCTCGGAACTCCGGAGGCCTTCTCTCACTTGCGTGAGTCGTGTCACTCCGAGCATCGTCCTCTCGATTCCACGCTGCGCGACGCTGATCGCGTGTTCATCCTGCTTTCGTATAGCCCAGGTCTCTGAGGCGTATGTTAGGGCAGGAAGAACAGTGGAGTCGAATAGGTGGGCACGGAGTCGGACGTTCTTCGTTTTCTTCACGACTTCTTCGACGCTCTTGAAAGCTCCCCAAGCCGCTCGTTTCCTCCTGCTCAGCTCTGGTGCTAGGTCGTTGGTCATGTTGACTTCGCGACCCAGATACACATAGCTGGAGCATTCGGAGATGTTCGTTCCGTTGAGCGAGAATGGGGCATCAGAAACCCATCCGTTCTTCATGAACATCGTCTTCGTAAGATTCAGTTGCAGTCCAACACTTCCACATACACGATCGAAGTCGGCCAGCATTCGTTCCGCCTGACTGATGCTCGGGGTTATGAGCACGATGTCGTCAGCGAAGCGAAGATGGTGCAGTTGCCGGCCGTCGACCTTCACTCCCATGTCTTCCCATTCTAGTTCGCGCATGACGTTTTCGAGGGTGGCGCTGAAAAGCTTCGGGGATATGGTATCCCCTTGTCGAACCCCTCTCTTCACGTCAATGACGACGTCGTTGTAGAATGGTGAGATCTTGGTCGTGAATCCACTGTACAGCTCTCGAAGGACTCTGATGTACTGAGTAGGAACGCCCTGGGTGATCAGGGCTTCCATGACCGCTTCAGTCTCGACGGAGTCGAATGCCTTCTTCAGGTCAATGAACGTAAGGCACAGCGGCAGCTTGTACTCTCGCGACACTTCGATGAGCTTCGTAATTGTGTGTATGTGGTCGATCGTGCTGAATCCTCTCCGAAATCCTGCTTGTTCGCATGGCTGTCCTTCGTCCAGCGTTCTACTAATCCTATTCAGGATGACTCGAGTGAACAGCTTGTAGACTACGGACAACAGGCAGATCGGGCGATAGTTGCCAACGTCGTGCACGTCTCCCTTCTTGTACAGCAAAACGGTCTTGCTGGTCTTCCACTGAGATGGAACCTTGCATTCGGACAGGTAGCGTGTGAAGAGCCGCGCCAAGGTGTTGATGAGCGCTGGCGGGAGGTTCTTCAGGTGTTCAGCTCTGATCCTGTCAGAACCGGGTGCTGTACGTTTCTTCACCGACGAGATGGCGTGTCGGATCTCGGAAGGGAGAACAGAGGGAACGACGTATCCATCCTGCGGAAGATGGCATGGGGGCAGGTGGACGTGGCTATCGAAGAGATCGGAGTAGAAGTCGTGGATGACTTTCTCCATGGTCCTTCTGGAAGAGGTGATGGTTCCGTCAGGACGTCGGAGAGCGGTCATCTTGGTCTTGAAGTTGGCGAAGTTCCGGCGGGCATTGCGGATGCTCAGCCCTGCCTCTGCTGCTTCAGCCAACACTTCCGCCCTTCTCTCCTTGAGATCTTCCTTTATCGCCGCTCTGCATAGCTTTGCAAGCTCGGACGTCAGTTGGTAGTTGCCTGACGCTCGTGCTGCTCCACGCTGGCGTATCAGCTCGAGAGTTTCCGGAGACAGGCGTCTCTTGGTGGTCTTCAAGCTCTCGGCTCCATTAGCACTATCGCGGAGATGGTGCACGAAGCGATCGTACTCCTCGTCGACGTTGTCCATGACGGCATCTTCCCAAAAGCCGACAAGAGAGGTGTAGAGATCCCAGTTGATGGTCGTTCTGGGACTCCTCTTCTTGAACTTCGCGGCCTTCTCTCCTTGACGCGAAAAGCGGAACCTCGCGCGAAGGAGGCGGTGGTCCGATCCCGTGAAGAACTTGGGGACAACGGAGACATCGGTCAGGCAATACTTGCGATTGAAGATGATGTGGTCGATCTCGTTGTGGAACTGGCCACCGGGGGATTCCCAGGTCCATCGTAGGGAGGGAGGCTTCTGGAACTGCGAGTTTCCATGGATGGTCTTGGTCGACATGATAAACTCAGACAGCCTTTCACCTTGCTCGTTCCACTCCAAACCGTGGGTTCCGATGTGAAGTTCTTCCGGCGACCTTCGTGGCCCGATCTTGGCGTTGAAGTCGCCGACGATCACCTTGTAGAAGGTGCGATCTTCCTTATAGAACTTCTCCAGCTCCACGTAGAAGGCCTCGACGTCTTCGTCGTCGTAGTCGACTCTTTTTGTAGTAAAAACGAATAGCACCAACCAGGGAATGCCTGCAGCTTCACATGGAACCTCGAACAGAAATCTATAGCATGTGGAAGAGCTTGAGATAGTGTTTTCGCTTAGCAGCGGGGTGGTCACGAGTTCTTCAGTCACCATCGATTCTGGTATTTTCGCATTTCATGATTTATCGTCGGTGACACCCTTTATCCTCATTTCCAGCATATTTTTGAACAAACGCCTGGCAACAATTATCATACACCTTTTCGGGGTCTATGAAAGTGGAATGATAACAAATTTACAAGGTGTGCCTCCAAAATTGCGGTGAGCTTTTGCCATGCAATTTTTACAGGATGTAGGATCCTGTCTAGGGAATCCAAAACCATTCTAAATTTTTTCGGAATGCTCCTCTTGTTCGAAAAAGGGCGTGTGGAAACGTGAGTGCGAAGTTCATCACGTCCTGCTGCTACATACCCCACCGGTTGTGTTCGATTGGCCAGTGGATAGCGATAGAGATGTCGCCTGTCGAACACATTGAATAGGTTTTATAGTTCGGTTCTCGGTGTCGCCAGGATTTTTGCACGATCACAGGAATCAATTTGTACACGATTAATGCTTTTAGTAGGTAAGTATACCCCTTTTGTGCTTTTATTTGAGTTACCTGTCAATGAATCGCATTTTCACTATATCATATCAGCAACCATACCGTAAACGCACACAAACACACACCCTTCACGGGATAGGTCATGAAACTGGTTTGATCGCGGTAAGCACTAAAAACTTAACACTAAAATGTTCTTTTCGCCCAAATTTGCTACACAAACGAAAACACAAAACGGCTGCATTTACTTACTAAAAGCTCTAATCGTGTATTTTCGGAATGGTTGCTGATATAATATAGTGAAAATGCGATCCATTGAGAAGACTCAAAGCAACTCAAATAAAAGCACAAAAGAGCTATACATATACTTACTAAAAGCATTAATAGCGACACCGAGAACCGAACCATAAAACCCATTCGATGCGCTCGAGACGCGACATTGTTACCCACTGCGTCAACCGACTACATTAGGCAGCACGGCGTGATGAACTTCGCGCTCACATCTTCACATGCTTTTTTTGAACACAGAAGAGCATTCCGAAAAAAATTAAGTATGGTTTTGAACTCCCCACACGGGACCCTACATCCTGCAAAAATTGCATCGCGAAAGCTCACAGCAACTTCGGAAGCTCTCCGTGTTAGTTTTCACGTAAGCTAAGTCAAAATCGAATGCTAGATTCGTAATCAGCGCTCCAAATTATCCTCACGCACAATGTTTGTGCGGAAGTGGTGCAGATGACCGCATCACCCTCACCCTCGCTTCAAGCCTTGAACCTATCGAGGTTCGCTCCTTGTCCATCATTGTCGATAAAGGGATAGGATGTGACCGAGGTGCCAAGCCATTCAAAGTGGAAAAAAGTTGAGTATGTTACGCTGTGGAGACAAATCGCTGGACAGCAAATCAAAATATTGACGTTGCTACGTTCAATTTTTCTGAACAGTAAAGAGCAGCATAGATACCAGCTCGTGAGCACCACATTCCGCTTATACATTTTCTTGCATTCTTTTATAATTGCTGTAGGTTGAAAAATGAGTAGGTACTCTTACAAGTTGGACGATGTTCCGTTCACGTGAAGAATAAAATTTGAATTTCTTCTTATGGTAGGTTAAGGTACATATGAATAAGTGACAGTGATAATCACGAATCTAGCAACCGGCTTTGAGTCACATTACAAAACCTAAATTTGATTTCATTCCACTTTCAAAGATCTTGGAAAATGTTATGATAGTCGTTACCAATAGCTGTTCAAAATGTGTTGGAAATGAGGATAAAGGGTGTCACTGGCGATAAATCGCAAAATGCAAAAGCAGGGAAAGTCGTTGTGGATCGAACCCGCGACCTCCCTCCTGCATAGCGAGGACACTGCCACTGTGCCGGCACCACTAGAGGCTGAGGCGCTGATAACTGCGCTGATTACGGAACGCTCCACCCAACGCTTCATCAGCGCAAGCGACTTGCAGTCGGACTCGCTAACTTTCACCGTTCAGTACTCACCTAGGAGATCCATTTGGCATTTTTGTTCTACATATTTGTAATCAGCACTTCGAGCTCTTCCACGTGGCATAAGTCTCTGGTCTCTTCCATGGGAAGCTGAAGGCATTCGCTGGTGAGAAATAGAGGAGTAACAACTCAGCAGTCAAATTTAATATAGCGAAAAAAGCCTTGCCATTAGTGAGGTTGTGCGACAATGGGGAGAGAGCCAGTGGAAATGTCGAACAACCAACCCACGAGCAACAAGTTCCTACAAAATGTCTCAGATTAACCTGTGTTTTGAAGTCAAATCGCACCGCGATATAAGGAAGGAATGTTTAATAACTGCGACTTATTATTAACACTAGCGAAGGTGACTATCACAGACCAGTTTTAGTCGTGCGACAGAATACATATTTCCCGCATAGAAACGTACTGGCAAGCTAACAGTGCTTTTGATAGCCAGGCTGAGGCAGTTGAACAGATGTGGGAACGAGTAAGTCAAAGACAAGAACGAAGAAGTTCTAGTGTTCCCGACCTCAACTGTAGAAGCGCTTAAATTCAAAAGTTCCCAATTAAGAAGCGACTACCTTTAAGAGATTGCTTTTATCTAGACGTGGACGTGGTATCCGCACTTTCACCTTCTAGAGCACTTGCTATAGAGGCTATATGCAGTTGCAGCGTGTTTTGTTGCGATCAGAAAGTCTTGCACCATCCGCGACTCTAACTCATACCCTCGGCTTTCCGGACAGGATTACAGCAACAGCGTTGTTTGGTCACATACAACATCCCGATATCACAGGTAAGTGCTGATAGGCCATTGCAACGGAGACATCACGGATGTGGATTAACAGCGATTCAACGGCGCAGGTAGTGTAGTGGCCTAACATCATGCCCGGAGGGCAAAGAGTGCGAGTCTCAGTTTCGCCTGACGCGTTTTGAGCGCAAAGAAGGATCATGTAACATCCAGTTACACAATTTTGTTGTCGACCAGTTAATCACGGCTGACCTTCCTCTGGTACTCGCTATTTCAGGCACTTGTTTATCATAACTGTGAATATTACCATTAATGACCTAAATTTGTTCTGTGGATTCAAACTCTCAAAATCTAAATGTTTTAGTCGTTCAATGCGATTTTATTAGGTGGTCACATAAGTTCGCCCCGATTTTCGACGGTAACTTTATGGTGTAACATCTCAGCGGAAAATAAAGCTTATTAATCAAAGTAAGAACCGTTTCAATCAACGCATTTCTGCCAGCGGTACACAAGAGCATTAGTTCCATTTCGGAAGAAATCTGAATTCCTAGAAGCAGTGAAACACTTGAAAGTAATTTCGATATTTGCTTCATTGGCAAAGTTCTTCTCCTACAGGAACCCGTCGAGATGTTTGAAAAGATGAAAGTCCATCGCGGCTAGGTCCGTTGAATAAGCGGGATGCGGGAAAACTTTATACCTCAACTGATTAGATTTTTGGATAGTTAAATGCGAGACGTGCGCTCGGGCGTTGTCATGAAGAAGGATCGGTTTTTTCGATCCACCAGTGCAGGACGCATTTCTAGCAACTTTGCTGGAATACGTCTAATTTACGACAATTCCTCTCTGCGGTGATGGATTCACCAGGCTTCAAGAAGTCGTAATGGATAAAACCAGTTGCAGCCCAGCAGACAGTGAGCGTGATCCCCCGGATGGAGCCTAGGTTTGCGAAAGTGTTTCCTCTTTATCCAACCATTGCGCTGATCTTCTCCCATTGTCGTACACGATCCGTTTTCTGTCACAGGTGTCAATTACACGATCGAGAAGCGGATCGTTTTCGTTTCTTACAATAAGGAAAGAGGCGGCACCTCTGCTGCTCCTCAGTGAATTCGTAGGACACCCACTTATCCATATTTTTCACGTTGCCTATGGCCTCTAGGTGCCTCAAAATAGTTGTACGACTGACCTGATGTTCTCTCCCCATCTCACGCACAGCTCTCGTGGATAGGCTTCCACTCCTTCTTTCAAACGTTCGTCATCACACTTGGGTGGCCATCCTGAACGATCCTTGTCTTCGAGGTCTCCAACACGGAACTTCCTTTACCATCTGCGTACGGTGTGTTGGTTAGTGGAGTCCTCTCCCCATGTCATCTTAATGTTTTGAGTTACCTCGCTTACAATGTGGTCAAGCTAGAACTCGTGAAGCATTATTACCCGGAAGGGAATGTATTTTTCCATGATTTCGTCCAGCACCTAGGACAATGCAATGTTCGCGACGTTTTAAAAACAGTACGGCATGTCTTATAGAGCGAAATAAGCGCTAAAAAGTAGCATATAACTCATATACAATTACATGTCATAAAGTAACGGGTATCGGAGTCAGATAGAAATTATGTGAAACCTATTATGTAGATAAATCTGCGCATAAGAGAATGAACATAGAAAAGGGCAGCTCCTCAGAAGGTTCCCTTCTTAACGTGAGTTCTCCGGTCTCTTCAAACGCGTTGTAACGAGAGCCGACTGTATTTAGTGAGTATTATGGCAAAAGATTTTTGCATTATTTTCGTTTCTAACAGTGCATCTGATAGAGAAATGACACTGTTCACTTTGAAAATATTGTAAGGCCGATCTCTTTCATGAAGGTATTCATGAAATATGAATCGTTTCGCACAAACTAGAGTACTACTCTGAGTGCCTGGTGGTAAGGAGCGATTCCTGTCTCTCTCTTCCCTTCTATCACATCTTCTTTTGTTACGAGATGCACTTGTTGCTACAAATTTCGTTTCTATTCCAGGATACAACTAGTACAGCTAGTGACCATACCACCACCACAGAGGCCACAACCACAACAACGGTCAGTAAGGCTCTTGTATCTTCCCTAGGCACCTGTGCACTGTTTCATTTAGCAAGGGTGGAAGTGAGGTATATGAACTTGTGTGGTGAAAGGCGATCAGTAGCCGTTGATCGTTTAGGTTTCCTAGAATCTTGTTTCCTAGAATGCAGTAGTGTATGTGCTGCATGTTGTTAGGATCTAAAAAGCGGTGGTGCAGAGGGCTTTTTCTGCTAATGTTAACTAGATGTGATTCAATATTTATTTGTCGTTTTCAGTTCAAGTTGAACAGTTTTCTTACCAAACTATGTATTTCCCTTTTTCATTTCTTCTTGCTAGTGAGGCATCTTTCAGAGTAAACTTTACATGCCTTAAGAAAGTCGAAAAACTATAGATTCAAAGGCTTTACTTTAGCCTGTGCATGTATTCCAAAAAAAGTCTGCATCGTCTGAATATTCATTAGATCCCTAATTTATTACTAGTTTTTAGCTTGCGTATAGATCTAGTTTTAGCAGGTACAAAAGCGAAGAAGTAACTCTGAAACTGAAAATGTGAAAAATCATTTCACCACTGACCAGTGCGGCGAAAACAGCAACTGTGCATGTAGTAATCCATCAAACATGCTGAGTCATGCGAAGTCATGCTGAGTAAACGCATGGCGCAATCTGTTCGTGTGACGCACCGAAAGGTCTCCGCTTTTCTACATTTTGAAACAACTCCTGAAACATTCTCGCAGCAGATGGATATTAGTTTTTGGCTGACGAAACAGTATGACCATATTTCTTGGACAACCTTTGTAGTCGCTTTAAATTGGGACGGTTAGCGTATTCGTTGAGGCAACCCTCCTGAGGCATCTTCAGTTTGATTCCATATACATACAAGACAATTTTGATTTAGAAGGTGTCTAGTTTGATTTAAAAGTAATCCAACTTGAGTTGTGAGTGGGTGGAATACGTTTAAGTTAAAACTATAGGACGGTAGCTGCACATCCATTGCTTAATGTGAGGGAACCAAGCAATAACCACATCGCGATATTCGAATTCAGAAGCACTGTTAATAGTAGAGAGATTGCAGCGAAGGCATTTCGTAACTTTAAAAGTGCTCTCAAGTTCTGAACCATCGATCGACAATATCAGCTATCGCGGTAACCCTCCAATGCGCCGATTTCTTGCTCAAGCCCGCACTAAAATATTGCAGGACTATTTAGTACTTAATTCTCTGCACTCGCTACCCTTCACCAACACCGTACCGGACATTTGCTCCCCGAGAGTCTGCGGCATCCTAAGCGGATCAGATAGGGTGGATACGATAGACTCAATCAGACCACCGAAACTGGGGACCAAAACTGTCAAAACCAGTTCGACCCTTTTCTTGAAATGTTACGCGCTCGGTTTTACCCCACTTTGTGTATCATGGCCGTAAATCGTAATTACGCACACCCCTGCTCCAAAGCATTCCCAACTTTCAAGCACACCCGCGTGTGCTGTGCAGTTTGCAATACACTGTAGTCACCGTACGTCCTGTCACTCCATTGACCACAGATTTGCTCGGGCAGGTTCTATCTATATCATCATTCATTCCAGTCGCTTGTCGTTGTGGCTTTTCCTGCTCGAGGAACAGCAAGAGCTGTGCGTCTTCCTCTCGTTCAGCAAAGGCCATAAATCGGCCAGCGTCATGTCAGTCGTAATCCTTCCACCTACACAAATCAGACACGGAAATGGGACCTAGGAAAGCAGCCATTGCATGCACGGGCAAAATGAGATGAGTCAATGTCTCCAGATGGTCCAGGGCACGGTTGCACTCATCAGATAAACCCACTTAAACTCACTGCTGGGATACATAGGAAGAAAGCATTCTCCTCCCAAAGCCTCCACTTTTTGATGCTTTTCATCTTTAACTAACCAAAGGAGGGTCTTAGGCGTATGCCTGAACGGCGAAACTGGTTACTGTTGCATACATCTCTATTTTTCAAATTCTAGAAAAGCATGTTCCGTTTTTGCAATGTCCTTGAGCCTACCGAGTTATCGGCTCAGAATATTTACAAAGGAGTTGTAGTCTCACAAGGCTGTTCTTTTCAAGCATCGAATATAGGGAAAATGCTAAAATTACTGGAAGGGTACAGATCCTTCCAAATGTATCCATTTTCGCCCCACAGGCATGCGCCAGAGACCATACCCTGGTAAGCAGTTCTACTCTATCCAGAAGAGTCTGAAGGAATTAGATAATTTGTTTACTGCTATCGATCTCTCACAAAGACACGTCTTGAACATGCAAAGAGTTTGGGGATCGGAGCTTAGAGCTAGTACTATTGCTCGGGATATACGAGTGGGATCCCAACATCAAAAGAACATAGGAATTTCATGTAAGCAAGTTGTTCTGGATCTAATCTCAATCGGACTCTACCACTGTCAAACAAAC
The DNA here is from genome assembly GCA_947359475.1 of Heligmosomoides polygyrus bakeri. Lineage (NCBI taxonomy): Eukaryota > Metazoa > Nematoda > Chromadorea > Rhabditida > Heligmosomidae > Heligmosomoides > Heligmosomoides polygyrus. The sequence goes on along the minus strand of OX375865.1, from coordinate 32,039,777 downwards.
CTAGTGGTCCTAGCTTATTTCACTTCAACTAATTTACCTTATTTTTCCTTGATTCTGCCTTACGAACTTCATCGTTGCGGAGGCGACGGATGCTGAACAACAGTGGTAGGTGTTGATACGGATTAAAACAATTTTCAATACGCTTTCATTGTCCTTCACTTTTGCATTTCATTAATATTCACGCTGTTCACTTTTCACCACGCGCCAAAGCACTAGCTCTTTAATTAACTGTATTCGTTACTTTTGAGGCGATAACAGTAAGATGAAAGTCCACAGCAACAGTACTTTCATATGTGTAATGTTCAGCCTCAACCGACCACTACTGCCACTGAGGATGTCATCACCATTACGGTTCAGCAGGTCGATCCACTCCCGACTGAGGTAACTCAGTTGACTTTTCCGCATTCATAGGCACACAGGAGTGGCCCTGACATGGGTGTTTCGCAGAATTAGCAGTGAGCGCGTACCAAACCTATTTGAGGCTTATTCCCAAGAACACATAAAGTACTGAAGCACTCCTTCTACGTGACCACATTTGCCTCATTAAAAAGCCACACCCTAAAGAAGTGAGAGTTCTTTATTACGCCTACGAGGCTGAGCCTAGCTACAGCAGTCTGCGGTGAATTCTTTTCTGCCGACCAAGCTGATAGAGTGGGTCGAGGCAGCTGTCAAGTCGTTAATACCTTTTTAAGAAGGGGTGAAAATAAATGATCGACCCGTATGACACAAGACTCGACGTAGATGCGTGGTAGACTACAGCGGCTGACGAGAAGAATGTGTCGTCAAATGCTATAAGCTGTCTGCGACGTTTAATAACAACGGACTGCTTTTGGAGCCCTGCCTGCAGCTATTCAGACACACTCGTGAAAGAAAAACATTAAGTTTGATAAATCACCTGTATCACCTGTCGTCCCGTTGATCGTTGAGTTGCCCAAGCAGGCGCCAGCAGTCCCATTCGTCCCTGTCGAGAACCAGAGTACTCCAATGGATTCTCGCTCGAGGGACACAAAGAATTTCATATCGATCGTGCAGAGCTTTTAGGACGAAGTCAGGCCATCGAGTTGGTGGGCGTCCTGTTGTGTTCTCTTGACATCCCGCGGAATCCAGTCGGTGATGGCTCTCGTCCAACGGGTGTCTGCGGAGCGCATTACGTGGCCGGCCCACCTAATTTTCGACGACTTGGCCCACGCGACAGCGTCTCAGATCTTCGAACGTCGGCGAAGCTCGGAACTACGGAGGCCTCCCCTCACTTGCGGGAGTCGTGTCACTCCGAGCATCGTTCTCGCGATTACACGCTGATCGCGTGTTCGTCCTGCTTTTCCAGGTCTCTCAGGCGTATGTCAGCGCTGGAAGAACACTGAGGTCGAGTAGGTGGGCACGGGTCGGACCCCCAAGGCTCCGCGTGGGATGAGAAGGCGGGTGAAATGGCACACTGAAGCTGCCCCGTCCCCACTGGTCTAGATCCAAAGACTTTCGGTTTGGAAACTATAATAAAAACTCTTGCCGTAGTGTTGAAACCCTGTGATCCCTAGGTCTTCAGGCACCTGTCGAGGCTATAGCAAGTAATAGCGCAGACCCGGATGGCCACGACTATGAGAGCATCACCGAAGACGAAGTAAGTTTGTTTTTGTCATTAAACCTATATCCGCTGCTATTCCATCCGACCGCTTGATATGATTCACTGTCAACTGTGCCTTGGAATTACAGGGAACTCATCCGGAGCTTCAAGTACTGCCGGAGGTTGCGCCTTCGTTCAGTATGCCTCCAACCGATCCCCCAACGGCAACGGATGAGTCTGTCATGGGAGTCACGGACATGCAGAGCAATTCCTTTGATTACGGACATGACTATCCGGAGACGGTGAGCATTGCTGAACTGAGGCAGTTGCTTATACGGCGAAGTTTTCCTTCACATAGCAGCGGAGTCGAAGAAAGATTCTTTGGCAAATTTAGCGTAGTGATTTCATGACCTCGTTTTTAAACTTGTGGGAAATTTGGTCGAGAAAGCACGCAAAAAGACCCGTCGTTTCAGGGTGTAATGGGAAGTGAAGTTCAAGTTGACGACGTGAAGGAAATCTCGGTGGCAACCGATAGCCCGTACAAATTCGCCTCACAGGTGAGATCATTGTGGTTTTTCTTCATCTTGCTTAACGCACATTTGTATCATTTCGTCTTGAAGTTATGTCTTTCATCTTTTTGCTGCTTGTTACGTATTCGCGTCCATACTCTAGAGATTCAGCTCCAACAAAGTAGACGAATTGGTACATTCGGCTGCGAAAAGCCGGCACCTCTTCCGACTCGGTCTACCTTATACGTGACGTTACTGACGGATTATTTCTCTCCTTTAGAACTTCATTTGTAGTTTTGTATGTTATAGAATACTGATTCAATAGAAATATGAGAACAGGCAACTGTGGATGGAATTCAGAAAAACTTCGTGTACTACTGTACTAGCTACATAATTCCATCCCTACTGCTGCTCCACCAGGAACCTATTGTGATCGCAAATTTCGTACTCTAACATGAAGCCCTTTAGCAAAATGAAATTACTGAGAGCAGTGACACACCGCCTTCACCTGAGTGCCTGTTGGGGGCTGCTTTTTGGCCTTTTTGGCCCAAACTCAGAACAAAAATATGCTACAAATTCACTCGATGATCCACTTTCCCTAAACCAGTTGGATTCCTGCTACAACTTTTCAATATGAATAGCAGCAGTCAAGTCCTATAGATCCTACGTACATTGTAAATAGTAACTAAACGGATTTGAACATTCAGCAGAACTAGATGAGCGGATCCGATCGCTTTCTTCGAATATGAAGATTGTGCACGGCGCACTTTCGGAGGATTTCTGGCATGACAGAGCACTGGTGAAGTACAACGTGCTTGAGACACTCCGAAAACATTCAAGTCCAGGGAAGTAAGCTGCTCCAATCGCAAAGAGCTCGCTCCAGTTGTTTGTTTTAACCACCCACTGCGAAAACGCGATGGTCTGGTAAAGTTGTATACAAGTTTGTGTAGATCTCGAAGAGACGAATCGAACGGTACCAAGCGTTTCTCAAAAAACTCAAAATTAGAGGAATGGTGAGCATGCAACTGTTCCTGGAGGTTTGCGACCGACAACTCGTCTGTGACCGCCCTTCGCAATGAAGAGCAAGTTCTCAATTTCGGCCATTTTCATGACTCTGTACAATGTGTGACAAGTGATAGAGCTCGAGCTCCTGAGCTCAAGCATATCCTCAGTTTTTGAAATGAATGATCTTTAGGCGAGTTACATAGCGGTTTCAAAAGAATGTATCCAATCAAAAAAGATAACACAGGTGTTAACCTGGGTAAGGCTCCCGTACGACAAAACGTGCCGATGCAGTGACGAAGCACTTTTTGGTTAGTGTGAATTGGACTAATCTAACCTAATCACTACGCGGGCACTCAGTACCATAAATTCACAACGTTCACCTATAGCATTTTCAGGAATTCTATGGAAGCGTTCGGGCGAGTTTATCATTTTCCTTCTATCTTTTCCTTTTTATTGGATTTATTTCTGTTTGTTTTTTTTGCGGGGGTTGTTCATGTCTTTCTGATGTGCGTCTCTTAATAGAAAGCTTCAGTTTTCCTACTATTTTTCCGGCTTTTTATATATTCTGTTACACTTTTGTTTTATTTTAATGCTATTTTCTATACACATTGGATGATTCATAAGCAGCTGCGATTTTCACGTCAACATTAAGAGAAGGGTAGTGTTCTACAACCGTATTTAATTAGTGAACAGATGGTAAGAATCGTAACGGCTTGCATAGATCTTAGGTAGGGCAATTATTATGTTCAAAAACATTGTTGTTTTTAATGTAAACAATAAACAAATCCCAGAACTCTTTCCAAAGAGGCTTTTAAAGGCTAAAGGACAAAGGACAGCGTTACTCAATCCCTTTTGGAATGCACCGCACATTCTTGGGGGTCGAGCGTTCTACCCCCTCATCTCCTTGGCCCACCCACCCCCAACCCCCTGGGCTTGCTCGAAAGTCCAGTGGCTGCCTTAAGAGACAGTGGAGACGCAGACATTTGCCACGCCTCTGTTTAAAGGGCGGGGGGGGGGGGGTAGAACCCCATTCTGCCCGCATTCTTCTTCTACATGATGTCGTGGAGGCGATTTGAGCCATGCGATAGTCAAGTCAGTGTTTTATTCTTTCCGGAGAAGTCTTGTGCGAACCCACCTACCCTGAAGGGACGGGTAGCTTGGTTGGCTTAGTCTGGAAACCCGAACCAAGAACCCCCAATACGGAGTGGGGACGACAGTCGGTGCCTCCTCCGACTGCACTACCATATTAATCTCTGATCAATGTGGCTGCTAAAGGACCATAGAGGAACCCAAGTTGTCTCTCGGATTTTCTACACAGCATTTGGTCCCAAACATCAGACGTTCACGATGGTACAGAAGCATAGGCAGGAGTAAGCCGTCTACCCTTCTAAATGTCATAGTGAACCACATCCACAACCCCACATAAGAAGAAACGAAGAAAAGTACGACATCTTCCCTCTAGTAGCAGCTATGTCGACGCATTTTGAAAGTTGGCTTCTGCGTAGAAGCTTTGAGTGTCGCTCACAGGTGTCCTTGAACACGCTCATGGAGGTCTAGTGGAAATGCGCCGTTCCCTCTTGTGTGCTCTACCCCTAGAATGCAGGGAATTAACTAGTTCACCCTGAAGGCACCACTGAGAGTGGATTGATTCTAGGCTAAAAGGCTTCGCGAAGGTCCTAGTGGCAGCTGAGGTTACTGTTACCAGGCCGGAGTAGGATTAACCAACGATTAAACCGGCGGCTAAGCGGGGTATGAGAGAGAGGCAGAGATAACCACATGGAGCATTCGGCTCTACCCCTTAATGGATCTCTACCCATACCCGCGGGATTAATTGTTGATCAATCCGGCCCCATAAGTCATCGCAGCTCCTCCATGCTACACTCCCTACCGCCAAAACTTCTTAACCTCTCTTAATGACTCTTTTTGTTTTCCGCTTCTTGTTTTCGGTGCTTCAAACTTTCCTGTCAGTCCTGCGTATATATTATCTTATTCGGGCTCATGGGGGTTTGAGGGAGAGGCTGACAAATTTCAGGACATGAAAGGTAGTTACGATCCTTAAACATAGGTGAGAACGGAGCAAAGACGGTTTCGCCTGAACTTAGAGAAGCAGTTGCTTGTGACTCATTCAAATGGCTTCAAAACCCGATCCTGCCCTACAAGACTACCCTCTTACAGGCGGCCGGACTACCGCAGGAGAGTCGTGACGCGGCCCTCGCATTCATCAACGAGATCCAGCACAACTACAGATCCAAGCGTCTCTAGTGTGCCATCCACCCAAACGGAAGGGCGCGTGTCGAAAGGAAATTAACACGTTACATACTGTGTTGTAGCCGTTCCAACGCTCAAAGGTCGTATGCCTGCCTGGCCGACATGGCCGTTAGGTTAGACTGTGGAATGTGTCCGTGCATCATGCTTCTTAGAGCGCTAGATCCAGAACCGCTCCTCTCTCGTGCAATTTCCATTTTCGCCGATTTTCAAAGTTTCTACAGAAGGATTCCGTGTGAGAAAGGGCGCTCAAACATAGAATTTTACAAAAATCTCCACCTCTTGGCGAAGAAACCAAATAGTCGCATCGTTTAACCGCTTGCATGTGGTGATTCCCTCATATTCGAGCAGTCTAAATTCATCGGAAGTCATGGATGCTTCCTCAGACGGAAACCGCATAGCTCTGTAAGAAATGCAAACTTGATTTGGAGAACTCCTCTCTTTCACTATCTGTGCCTCAATTTTTTAACTATTCTATTCTTAGCTACCTTCTTAGGTTTGTTCTAGATGAGTTTTGGCTCACGCCGACGTCAGGCTCACTATAGACTCTCCATGATTATTTATTTATTTAATATTTCTGTTAAACTTTCCCCCGTTTATACTGTTCGAGGCAGTATACGGTTAGCTGAATTAGTAATCTATGCCTTTGCTAGAAACACGCAGTATGGCATCATTTCTCTGCTGTCCATATAATGTACATGTTGGATTCGCATTTGAGAAATGAACAATTGCAGAAGTTGATCTCTGCGATTTTTCCTGTTTGACGACGAATTATTTGAATCGATGATTCATCAACACACTTCGAATTGCCAAGTGAAATGTAAGTGGAGGATAACTCTGGTAAAAGGGAAAATGGAAAATAAACATGACACCACCTGTATCTCTTGTAATATATGTATATAACCGACGCATGACGAAAGAAGATGAAGAAATCCAGATATTTGTGTAGAATCCTAACAGAGCACAAGCTATTAAGCCGATTAAAGCTCCATAAAAGATAAAAATTTCGCGTTGATCAATCCTTTTGGGATGCCCCGCGCATTCTTCTTTTACAGGATGTCGTGAAGGCAATTTGAATGCGTATTTGGCCTCCACAATGGCTCACCGTGGCCACTTGATGAACAAGCCAGTGTCTTGTACTTCCCAGACAGGATTGGCACCAATTCAAGGACACCGAAGGGGTTGGAAGTCTTGGTTGGTCTGGAGAGGGCCTGATCCAAGATTCTGAATTAAGCGTACATGGTCGACACTAGGGTTCGTCATTTAAGGGTCAAGCGCTGGTCTTCTCTTCATCTATCTAAAGAAAGATGACGAGTAGTCAGCTTATCTAAAACAAAAAAACAATGTTTGATCATGCATCAGTGGATTATTTTGCCTTTTTCTAATCTAATGGTAGGGTATATCCTTCACGATGTAGTGAATGGCTTCGGAATCACTGTTCCGGGATTGACAGTAGTTTTATGCAGACGAAGAATAAATATTAAGCTGGTATAAAAGAAGTGCTGTCTGTTTTCTACAATCGTGCTCAAAGTGTTCAAAATGTAAGGTTTCAGTTCAAATGAAGCTCACTTGATTAAAATCAAAATTAGCTTTGAACTATATACACACTATTATCAATAAGTCGAGTGCTAATCTATGTATGTAATATACTTATGCTCGAATGACCCATTCGAATAGGTATTCGAATGATTTTCATTCGAATTTGAATATTCGAATTCGAGTATTCAAAAAACCGCGTTTTTCGAATGTATTCGAATTCGAATGTTCAGAAAAATCGTGTTTTTTCGAATATATTCGATTTCGAATGCTCGAAAATTTTCGGTATTCGAAACCATTCGAATATTCGAAATTTTTGGGAGAGCATAAGTATAGTATGTATGTATTCTTCTTGGCATAACGCGCTTCCTTGTGCATCTTTGGACGTGACGCTGTTTTGGAGTGTGACTTCGTCCTCTTCCCCGTAGACGAACTTCTCCCTACCTAGCGAAGACCTTTAGGGTGTTTTTGGAAAATGGTGTATGGCAGTGAAGAGGCCCGGAGAGTACACAGTGTGCGCTAAACCTGCTAGATCTCATTCGCCTTGCCTATGGGTTTACATACACATAAGGTATGGAAAAGCACCGAAAAAGCCGAAATCCAACAGAAGTTGCTCGCTGGACCCACCGCTGCTGCTCGCCTGGTGGCGCAGTGAAAGGAGGTGCCAGTTGTCTCGTGTACCTGATTCCAGGTTCTTAGTTCGAGTCTACTGCCATGCCTCTCATCCTTTTGGTTGAGTGAATCGGTACCAGACTTGTCTGGAAAGGATAGAATACGACTTCCCAATCTGCTGGCCACTGCAAATCATTCTAGGGAACAAATCCGAACAGATGTGGCATGACATGACATCATATATGGATGAAATTCTTGGCGCATCTCAAAAGAGACTGATAAATGGCGTCCTCTACCCTGTATCCTTTACACGAACCTGCAGCATAGGCAAACATACTCTTTCCATGCTGCCCAAATGCTGAACAATAACTAGCTCTTGAAACTGCCGGCTACACCCTTCCCAGTGTCAACTGGAGCTGCAAGATCTTGCTTTCGAGCGGTTGTTTTGGCCTTCGATGCCCGGTTTGTCGCTTGATCACATCAAATCTCACATCCCTCGGGTCCACCACTTCGTTGCGCAATTGCGACCGTGGTGATGCAAGCGCTGACGACTACGGCTGGCTTTCCGAACCGGGTTTCGGGTAAATCGCGAAGATAAAAGACCGGGGAGCCGTACGGCGCTGGATCGCCTTCGGCTGGCGCAAAAAAGCCGGCCTCCGACACCGTCACCGAGAAAGTCTGGCAGCGAGCGCCATTAGATTGCCCATCAAATCTCGCGTTGTCCATGAACGCTAACAATCGCCTGACTCTCGAACCGTGAGAACATGCTGTGGTGAAGTCCATTTGCCATCAGTATGACATCCAAGTACGGCAAACACGGTCTCCGCCTGAAGAACGTGGGCTCACTTCTTGCAAAGTTGCATGAGTGCTTTAAAAATGCGAAAAAAACATTTTCAGCCTTGTTCGTGTACATGGGGAAGCTTAAATACATCCGGTAGAAAATCGATCCCTAAATGTAACTCGCCATTCAATAGAATTTTAATGGTTTCGATCAGAAGCAAGTTTAAGAGTTCAGGTTTAATGACTGATTTTGCTCAAGACGGGCTCGCCGATACACTGCAATGCCCTTCGCGGTGCTTCGAGGGGAAAATGGCGTGCCCATTCATCAAAAAGAGCCTTCTGGCGATGCTTGGCGGGTTTTACGCTGACAGATGTGAGAACCGAAACTGCAGCTGAATGATGCCATCGCTTACATTCTTCCCCCTGTCGATCGTCCTCAAGCAGGAAGTGGTTTCGCGGATCGTAAACTGTTGCAAAATCGTGATCAGATCTGCCTCGCTAAAGGCAGTTGAGGAGAACTTGGCGCTTATAGAGAGGGCTGAGCTAAGCCTTGGTTGCAGCGAAGCCGGCGACCGACGCTGGCTGAGCAAGCATCCCTACCTAGGTTTGGGCAACTTTCCATAGAGTGGGCCGCTGGTCCATCCTCAGCCTCAGATAGCCGGACTGTTCATTGAATCACATCACTAACCCTCGCCTTCTAGCTGCTCGCAGATGTGCTCGAGCAGTCTCCACTCGTTCCTATTACGTTCCAAAGTAGCCCAACGGCTTCTGTTACTCTTCACACGGAATGAACGGCGAGGGCTCAACCCACTCTCGAACATGCACCCACGCACAAGGATCGTGTCGACCCGACACAGCAGTAGCAACGAATCCATCCCCTGCATCCCAATGCGATCCACTCCGCTATCCACCACCTGGGATCGGCCACGTGGCCCAGCCACAAGTGGCCCGAGATCCTTCTTGACAATAAATTCAGAAGACTCTCCATCAAGGGAGATCCGTGGGCCAGCCGCATCTAAAGGAATGGACAGTATTAAAGCGACAAGAACAGTATTATAGAACAGAACAGTATTAAAACTTTAAGAAAATAAAAATATTAAAAATTAAATCTAATTTTCTAAAATGTACTGTCTTAAATTACCTTAAATAAAAGAAAAAAATCGTATATATTTGAAGGCAGTTTTTATCATAGAAATAGTAAACTAAATGAATGCAAATATCACATAAACATATTTACATTTATCATGTGCATAACAACCGAAACCAGTAGGTGTTACTACATAAGAATCCTAATAAAAGTAATGACCTTATTATTCTTGTTCAATAAGTTTGCATAACGAAGAGAATTTTAAAGAATTAAAGTGCTTAATAAAAAGTGCTACAACATGTCCATTGGATGTTTCGCACGTGCACTTCTCTTCACCTGTAGCATCACCAACGTAATCGTAGGCTCACATAAAGGCTGCTGCTCTTTTGACGCAGCTTTGTTTCCCTCCCCAGTGGTGAAAAACCCATTTTTGTGAGTTCTAAGGTTTTCTATTCTAATGGTAAGGCCATCCACCCCTCATGTTCAACACGGCTCAGGCCCTACAGCGCGGCACACCACTTCACTCTAGCGGTCTGACTCTCCATCCTCAAACGGTCAAGGTAAAGCAAAAATTGTGGACGCTTACGCCCACTTGCTCAGAAGCCTTCCGGTCAGAACCGAAGCCATCCACTTCTCCCACCATCACAGCATCCCAAACAAAATTGTGGTGAAGCGGTGAGGCATTGAGCAATGTAAGGGTCCGCTTCGAGCAAAATTTAAACATCGAACAATCCTCGTTGCCAGACAGAAACATTGCACACGTTGTGATGCCCCTCCTCCAGCCATCATATTATCTTTATCTTTGGAGGCGCAGGTCATGCCCACGCGAGTAATAGCAACATCTAGACGTGAAACAATACACTAGAAGACTCAAGAACATGGTACGACAAACACTAGTAAACTTCAAAGGAAGGAAACATAGTAAGAGAAACCTCCAGAATTGGACGTACATAGATTTTGTAGGCTTTGACCAACGTCCGAGGATTTTTTGTTCGGAGCACTTTGAATAGGTTATACACCCTATGATTTGCCTTTGAAACCAGAGCTTTGCAATGGTTATCAAAGCAAAGCTTGTCATTAATACAGAATCCTAAATCCTTAACCTCCGAGGTCCAATTGAGAGAAAGATCATTTACCTTATAAACCATATTCGCGTACTTCTCATTTATTCGTTCGAGAGGTAGTTTCCTCTGGTTTTTTTTTGCTAAACTATGGCCAATTTCCGATAATCGGCTAATTTCCTGCACTATTTCGACGTATACGGTTTAACGTTTTATTATAATAGAATTAGGTGAAAATCTGTTAATAAAGTACCTTTAGATTATATTTTTATATAATAGCATCACACTATTAACAACGCGCTAAGCGATGAGTCATACCATCGATCGGCGCTGCCGCAGAAATTAGCTAGAAAATAGGGGGAGAATCGGGGGGGCGGGGGGGGAGGGGGGAATGACGACACGAGGTAGCGGAAAATACCCAGACGTTTTTTCCCTGCCTGGGAACTTCGGCCCTGGGGCAATCGAGGTCGCTGAATACGAATCTGAAGTAAGTATTTGAAGGATCGATCGCCATCAATCGATATTGATCGAACTACCAAGTTTTTGTGGATTTCGTTTAGGCGGTCCGAAATTTTACCCTCCTCCTGGGGGAAGTCGAGGTCGCTGAACACGAATCTGAAGATCGTTTTTGTAGTATCGAACCCCCTCAATCGATACCGAACAAATTACGGGGCGCGAAAATAGTGGACAATGCCCAGACGTCTTCTACCTGCCTTGGAACTTGAGCACCGGGGTAATCGCGGTCGCTGAACACGAATTTGAGGTTCGTTTTCAAAGTGTCGATCGCCATCAATCGATATTGATCAAACTGTCGATTTTTGTGGATTTCGTCCAGACGGTCCGAAACCTTACCCCTGGAGGAAGTCGAGGTCGCTGAACGCGAATCTGAAGATGGTTTTTGTAGTAGCGATCACCGCCAATCGATACTGATCAAATAACGGGGCGCGAAAAAAGCGGAAACCCAGACGTCTTCTACGTGCCGAAGACGTAGTCCAATGTGCTTGGGGATTGGGAAGGCTTGCCGAGGTCGTCATCCGCTAAGGGAGATCATTGAGGGGGACCAGTACCAGTAATGGGAGACCGTCTCTACTATATACTGCACGCACTGCGAGCCTTTGTACTTCTAGGTAGGGTAAAGAGCTGTACAAGTAGAGCTGCTAGCTCGATGTGATTGTCCTTAGCTTAGTGATACTGCAGCATCGCGCGAAGCGCGTAAGTGTGAAGCACGCCGATACTCGTGACGAAGCATATGTAAGTAATGAACGCAGCTAAAAGTGTATAATAGAAACAGTAAAGTCTACCCAAAACAAATTTAGAATTAGTCAAGTAAGTATGTAATATTGTGATCAATCATGATCCCGAGGGGGATGGTGTGCATTGCTAAACTTCACTCTTCCAAACTAGCCTGTGGGCCTCAGACGCAGACTTATAATACGAACTATGTCTAGGCACTCTTGTAACGCCTAAACTTAATATTAAATGCCATAATGAGGTGGTTGAGTACTTATTGTACTTTTTCCATTTTCGAGAATCATACAATCCGGTGATGCCTCCATTCTGGGAAGGCTCTGTAGAGCATATGTAGTTCCGATCGTAGAATATGGGTCATAAATTTGTAGCCATGCAGTCGCAAGCTTGTAAATAAACTGGAAAGGGTTCAACGTTTTTACTAGGATATTGGTGAGGAGATGCTTTCCTTCTTTTTCATTTCCTATGCCTAACTTTGCTAAGAGATTGATAATATTCAGACTCATAAGCTCACCGTCGAGTATTCTATGACTTCAATTTTTGCCTTAATGTTCTAAAAGGTGAGACCAAATCTGATCCCAGTAAATACTGGCTCTTTAGACCAAATAATAGGCGCACTACACACTTTTCATTACAGCCTGCAAGAACCCACAAAAGACAAATGGATAAAGACCAGTAATGAACAACCGAAATGAGTGCCCCTCTGTTACGAGTGACCTCTTGCCGTTTGTACCTCATTGTGAACTGTAAGTGACCGGTCGGCGACAGTTCCCACTCAGTGTGTCTCATGCGCCTCTAATGGTTACTTAACGAGGGCGATCGTCAGCCCTGCGGTGGATCCTATGCGTGAGTTCGTCTTCTTCGTTTGGGCTATCCGTGGTGATTCTAGGGGTGGGTCGAAAATGTCTAGGGTAGCTGAGGAGCTTGGTGGCGTAGAGCGCAAACATAAACCTGTGCTTCACATTTAGGCCTCTGAAGACAACGGAAAGTCGAAACGTCAGGCCGCAAATAAAGATCCACCTCCAAACCTCGTGTGGCACAAAATGCTGACACACAAGAACAAATGGATAAAGTTTTCAACTATATTTTTTCGAGAGGGTACTACAAAAATTACCCTCTTCTTTATTAGACTCTTGAAACTGTTCTGTTTTTCGTCGAAAGCTGATGAAGCTTGATTTATTTTCAGTGTTATAGTGTTTTATACTGCTATTTTCAGTGTCAGTGTGGTATACCTGGCATCATATGGAGCGTCCTACTTATTCGTGACTAACGTGAAAAGAGAAACTGAAGAAACGATCGGAAAATCATATAAATGGACAAGATATTTTAGTCACGAAGCCTCCGCCAAATTAATCGCCGTTTCGAGGTGTGTATAACAAAACAAGAGTTTTACCTTAAATCATTCCGTCTCAGAAAAAACTACATATACCGCTTAGTAGAATCTTTCCCTCCTTTGCAAAATATATATGTATACGTCGCTCTAAATTTTTTCTAGATAACCTTTCCCAGAGCTCCTTAAAATCATGTACCGAGGTGACTATCGAGTCATCATTCTTTACGAAATTAAACTGGGACATTCTGTGGCAGAGGCATCCCGTATCCTTAACTATGGATGAACTGTCCTTGCGAATGAAGGGTACGGCTCTGCTTCAAAAAAATCGCTTCTGGCGATTTTGATCTCGAAGAAAAACCGGGTCGCGGGCGCAGGTCGTCGCTTGACGATGAGGTTTTGAGGAGAGCCGACGAAGCAAATCCGGAGACGAATACACGTACGTTAACAGAGGATCTTGGCGTACATCACAGTACGGTAGCAAGACATTTGGCGAGAATCGGCAAGGTGAAGAAGATGTCAAAGTGGGTGCCCCACCGATGGGCAGCAGGTGGCACGTTTTGACACTTGCTCCAACCTAATAGTTCGCTTTAAAATGAACCTTTTGTAAGACGTCTTATAACTGTGGATGAAAAGTGGGTCTTTTAGGGTAACAGGATGTGGGGATTTGTCCGGGTAGACAAGGATGCTCGTCCAACATCCTTTCCTAAACCCGACATTCACGCCAATAAAGTTATGCCTACTTTGTGGTGGTGTTGTAAAAGATGTAATCCATTACAGCTTTTTTGCGACCTGGTCAGGCAGTAACAGCAGAGCCTTACTGCTGGGATTTAGACCCAACGTATGAGACGTTGCAAAAATTAAGACCGGTGAATAGAAGAGAGTCGCACCTGTTGCTGGACAACGCATGGCCACACACCTCACAAATCATTCGGCCAAAATTGACCCATTTAGGTATCAAAGTTCCCCCTTACCCAGCGTATTCTCTCAACCATTTCCTCTCACTTTTTTCGAGCTCTTGATTCTCATTTGCGTCAGAAGCAATATACTAATTTGGCCGGTGTTGAATGTGAGCTCCTTGATTTCGTTTATTCTTGCGATCTCAATTTTTGTTGTAATAGATCACATTTATTATCTATTCGTTGGCAATAATGTGAAGATCTCGCTGGTCTTTACTTCTAATAAATTCGTGGTTACGCTAAGTTATAGCAGTTTGAAATAAGCGGTCCGTTTCAGCAACTAATTTTGCGACAGCCTAATATGTTATGTTAAGCTTTGACTAACGCTGTTGATTTCATAGAAAGAAGACAGGAAAAATTTATAAAGGATAAAAGGATAAAGGACGGTGTTACTCAATCCCTCTTGGGATGCGCCACGCATTCCACTTCTACGGGATATCGTGGAGGGACTTGAATGCGCATTTGGCCATACAAGGGCTTGCGTTGGCCAGCCGATGAACAAGTCAGCGCTCTATCCTTCCCAGACAAATCTGGCACCAATTCGCCGACCCCGGAGGGATGGAAGGCTTGGTTGGTCTGGGCGGGAAATCCGAACCAGGAACCTGGTATCGGGTGCACGCGACAGTCGGCGCCTCCTCCGACTGCGCTACACGCGCCTCGAGAAAAATGATACTATGCAAAATGAAGAACAATACTCTTTTGCTACTTATTTCATGAGAAGAATTTCTTGTAGAATCTCCCAGATGAGATCGACGTCAAAATAAAGGATAAGGGACGGCGTTAGTCAATCCCTTGCGAGATGCACAGCAGTCTACTCCTATGGGAAGTTGTGGAGGTGAGATGAACACTTATTTGGCTTGTACAATGACTTAGAGTAGCCAGCCAATGTCCAAACTAGCATTTTGTCCTTCACAGGCAATTCTAGCAGATGGAAACCCGAACTAAAACCCTGAATTGGAGTGCACGCTGGCTGCCAGCTCCTCTTTCGTCTGCCCTACTTCAAAGCAACTGCGTGATTAACATACAAACCTAGGCTAGGACGTTTACAAATTCTGTCCTGCACCTTGTACAGGGTGGTCCACATAAAGTGTTACACAGAAAACTATATACAACGTTGCACAAACCAACTCAGTTAGGAAAGATGTACAATCTCCCGAAAGACAAGAAATCATTACATAGCACATTATACATCAAAATGCGCTCTTTTGGCTTCAATTCAAGCGTCGAACTTCTTCCGGAAACTCTTGAGGATGCGAGCGATCATTTCCAGTGAAATTACGTCCCAGGCCTCCTCCAGAGCCGCTTGCAGCGATTCCAGTGGACTGAGCAGATGGTGAATTCCATAGGGCTGAGATCGGGCGAATTTGAAGGCTAAACATCCTTCGTCCACAAATCCAGAAGAATGGTCTCAAATCATTCCAGAGTCATCTTGGCGCCGTGAGCTGGTGCCCAACCTTGTTGGAAGGTTCAGTCGATGTCTCTATCATTTCATTGTGTCCGAGGCATCACCACATTCGCTGCTGGTGGATTTCAGCATTGATCTTAACTTTTTTGAATAAAGACTAGCTGGTCTTGCCCAGGTCCGATATTCCGGCCCATACCATCTACATAGGACTGTAAAAATGAGCTCTTACAAGGTTGACAGTTCTTGGAGATCCTTTTGACAGCAGTTTGCGTTGATTCTGCGCATTTTGGAGTGATTCCGCGGTAAATATCTTCTTGTATGTGAAGAGACTTCGGTCGAGCTTGACACCGCTCGTAAGGGCCTTCATCTTTCTGCATTTCTCCAATCTTGAGGTCTTCATTTGCTTAGTGAGGTGCTGCCCTTTATCGGATTTGTAGGGACACAATCTCAGATCATCTCTGATCAATCGTTGCATAGTTGAACGTTGTACTCCCTAGCTAGTCTTCTAATGTTTCTTACAGGATTTCGGTGAAGATTGTCTTTGACGGCCTTTCGAAGGGGAGGAGTCCTTGCAGTTCGTGGTCTTCCCCACGGAC
Organism: Heligmosomoides polygyrus bakeri; assembly: GCA_947359475.1. Lineage (NCBI taxonomy): Eukaryota > Metazoa > Nematoda > Chromadorea > Rhabditida > Heligmosomidae > Heligmosomoides > Heligmosomoides polygyrus. Next base: position 32,023,826 of record OX375865.1, on the reverse strand, counting down.
GATTTTCGTTCCCTCAAGTCTCTTCGAAATGCTTGATGATGTGGTGTACTTGCATCCGACGCAGTTTGAGCATCTTTGAAATCCTGAAACGGACGACCCATGTTTGAACATAGCAACTCAGAGCAATCTTTAAGCGAAGCCATGTTTACCTAGAGGCGGAGAATAAGACTGACCATAGCCGAACCAAAAGATAAGGAAAAAACGAATAGCTCCACATCAAAGCACAAAAATCGAGAAGCTTCCGAAAATGGACTTTGCGTAGCCCGTAACAGTTCATGTGGACAACCCTTAATTGCATTGTATCGTATTAGGTTGGAGCATAAGTTCTCGGAGATTTGGGGCATGAAATATTTATTATCACAACATACGAACAACAATATCAAATCATTTGAAGTAACCACCCTTTAGATCAATTGTCTTTCGCCAACGTGCTGGTAAGTCATGGATGCCTTTTCTCCAAAACGTGGCCGGTTGTGATTCGAAAAATGTGAGCGGTGCCTCCTTGACATCCTCTCGGTTCCTAAATTGCTGGCCGTCCAAATAGCGTTGAAGGCGTCAGAACAAATGATGATCAGAAGGAGCGAGATCTGGTGAGTAAGGTGGATGTGGAAGAACGGTCCATCCGCAGTCCGCCAACTCAGCCGCCGTCGCTGTAGCAATATGCGGTCAGCGTTGTCGTGTTGAAAACACACCTTCACTTGCTCTCCCCGTGTGGTTTGAAGGTGGTTCCTCAACTTCCTCTGTTGGTTGACGTAAAACTCTGCCGTCACTGTTATCCCTTCGTCCAGCAGCTCCCAGTATTCTACGCGAAGAACGCTCTACCAAATGCATAGCATCACCTTTTTCACGTGAAGGTCGGGTTTCGGAACGTCCTCTGCCTCTCCAGTTGCGTCAACCCACCGTGCACGCCGGTGATAATTAGAGTAGAGCATGTACTTCTCATCCCCGGTGACAAGGTTGTCCAGCCATCCGTGGGTACGTCTGAGAGTAAGGAGAGACAGAGCGACATCGGCTCTGCGATCCATGTCATGTTGTGTCAAGTCGCGAGGTACCCAGCGACCCAATTTTTGCACCCTGCCAATCGACTTCAATCCTCGAACGACTGTTGAGTGACTAACACCAAGAGTGCTTGGTAGTTCGCGAGTGGTTTGGTATGGGTCCGCCTCCACTCTACTTCGGAGGCCATCCAAATGCAGTGACATCGGGCACCCTTCTCGTTCATTAGCTTCAACGGAGAATTCACCAACTGCAAACTTCGAGAACCACTGGTACACTGCACTTCGAGCAGGAGCACACTCGTTGTAGACATCCTTCAGGCGACGATACGATTCGTTGGCATTGAGGCCAGATTGATGCAGGAATAACATGACGTGCCGAATATGCGTCTCAGTTGGGATGAATTGCTTAGGCATAATAGCTGACGTTAACAACGCAGAAGTAAATCAGTTTCATTAAGCCTCAAGTGGCTGGTATCGAGGTTGTGAGCTGTCACAACGATGTTTTGTTGCAGAAGTAAATGTTAGGAGCATTTTTGTAGCCCTTTCCTTTCTCTATCGATCGATCATATACGCGTTGATAGATGTGAGGGATTTGGCGGGAAAATGCGCTTTCAATTCAGGAGGGATCAGATGTCCGAGAACTTATGCACCAACCTAATTTATATATATATATATATATATATATATATATATATATATATATATATATATATATATATATATATATATATATATATAGACGTAGACAAAGCCTACGTGGAGACATTCAAGCGTGATAGTAGTGTGGCGGGAGAGAGACGTGTATGGGCGGATTTTAACAAGAGCCTGAAAATCGGATCTTGAGGCTGAAGTGAGCAACGAGTGCTCATTTTGCGATGCCGAATTAAAAACTTAAGCCTCCTTCCTTTCCTTAGCTACTCCATCTCCTCTTTATCCAATACACTTGCTTAGAACAGTGAAATGAGCACGAATGTTAAAAGTTCCTCAAGCAAAACGAATTGTTTAGATTAGTACAGTACTGTCGGGACATATCCGCCAAAACTTGGCCTGCGGCGGATTAATCCATCGTTTGAGACGCTTTGCAGTAACTCCCTTCGAAGTCGATTATATCCAGTGGTTGGAATCAGAGCATCATAATCTAACCAGTGGAATAAAAATCTTTGTAGGATTTTAGAATTTTTGAGTTCGAGCTCACCTAAATTATGCGAGCCCGTGATCTTGACCTCACCCATATTGGCTCCTTAGCCTCGCCTAATAATGCGGATCACTTATCCTTGGTTATAGCGCTCAAGTTTTTTTGTTTTTAGGTCTTGTGAGGCCCCCGACCACTTTCTCCGTTCGAATTCCCTGCGAAAGCGAAGACCAAGACAAATCGCCAGATGTTTTGCCGTGTTTCCTCCTCGAAATCGTCTCTTTTCACGGTGAGTGGAGAAGATGTCGACGATTCGCAGCGGCCGCCGCGGCTTTTGTCATGCTAAATGAGCCAATTTAACGGGTTCCGGCTTTCGGCACCCTGCTTTTGCACACTCTAAAACACCCGATTTTTTCAATTCGCTTCCCTTTTTTCGTCATACCTGTTCTTCTGCCGGACTACTTTTTCGCTCAAGTTCGTCATATCGCTTCAATGCGCAGCAGCTTGTAGGCTCTAGCAAAATTTATTCATTTGCTTAAATATTTATTTATTGATATTGGTAAAAACTGAACGATAAGCGATGAAAGATAAAGGACGGCATTAATCAGTTTCTTTATGAGATGAGCAACGCACTCTTTTTTCTATGGGATATCGCGGAGAGTGCCTGATAGTGTGTTTTGCTTATTCAAAGACTGGCGGAGTGAGGTGATGAACGAAATCAGCGTTTTATCCTTTTCAGTCAAGTCTGCCACAAATTCACAGCGTACAGAGATTACCTCAGTTCGGACATTTGGGCTGTCGAGTGTACTCCATTCCTGGTTCCTGGTCTTGCCTAGGCAACCAAGCCCTCTGTCCTTCCGGAATCGGTTACTCACTGCCATACTCATCTGGGAAGAATACTGACGCCGACATGTCCATTGACTAGCAACTGCAAGCTCTAGCCTCCATTGACACGCACTCAATTGACCTCAACGATATTCTGTAAAAGTGGAGTTCGTGGCGCATCCTATAAGGAATTGATTACTGCCGCCCTTTATTTTTTATCCTAACCATTGACAATGATGAGGGGGTGTGTAGCGCAGTCAGATGAGGTGCGGGCTGCCACCATCTGTACCTAATGCCAGGTTCCTGTTTCGGATTTCCCGCCCAGGCCAACAAAGCCTTCTCCCACCGGGTCGGTGAATGGGTATTAGACTTATTTGGAAAGCACAAAGCGCTGACGTGTTTCTCGGCTGGCCACCGCAACTCACTGTATGGCCAAATACGCATTCAAAGTCGCCTCCACGACATCACAAAGAAGTCGAAATAATCAGTGCTCTCTTCTTCCCGGAACCACATTTCCCACCTTGGAGAGATGGAAAATAGATGGTCTGGAGCAAATTTTAACCTCCAGACAACTACATACATAGTGCTCTCCCCAGCTGAAGCATCGAATGTTTGGACCATTGTGCCAATCCCTGGAGAGGCTAACTTAAAGGAAAAAAGAGAAGAAGAGAATAACAACATACTGTTCTACTCTATCATAACCGGTAAAGAAATATTTGAAAAAAAAATCGTTCATGTTCGTCTGTCCTTTAGTAGGACCGCCCAGAATAATAGGCCTCTGAACGAGCCTCACGACGTGGGTTTGCAGTCATCCAGTTGATCAGTGCTGAACGATATTCCGCTAAATACAGGGAAGGAGCGAATGTCACAGCCACTAAATTACCTTCAAGAAGATGGACAAATCGATCGATATAGTCGATTTTTGTTCACAGTGCCATATCTCCCACAGCAACTAGAAAAAACTAGGCACGATTCAATATCGCTAAATTGCTAGAGTACTCCCCGCCGCCTGCTAGGTCGAATTGCTACGGTTAAGAAAGTAAAACGGAAAATAAAATAGCAGAGGCCACGTCAGCGGAATGTTCTCCTGAAGAATACGGTGTGCCATTAGCAATGCAGCGGTGACATGCAAGATACCGTAGGAGAATGCTAACAAGAAAGCAGCGTCACCTAACTGATCTCCTTGAATTGCGTCAAGCGTTCATCTTCTACACGATATCGTTTCGACCACGTAAATGAGACATTTACATAGGCAGAGGACGAACCCCTAATTCATCTGCTCGATGCATTCTCTTCGAGACGCTAAGGAGCCAGCTGTTTTGCTGTTCAACTCGCCAGTGCCTGAATCTTCTCGGCAACGGTTCGAAGGTCGGAGAATTTGCAGGTCCTCAAGAGCCGTGAGAGCGAGACGACACTTCTGCTCATGCTGAGGGATAAGCCTACCAAACACCGTCTCTAGGCACGAGTCAATTGGAAGCCATAGAATGCTGCCCTTTTTTGTCAGTTGCCCGTCTTGGTCAGTCCGACACTTTGAGATCATCCCATAGTCTCATGCACTTTTCCGCTTCTTTCCAGACACTTATCTCAAGGAAATGCGAACAGCGGTTCTCGACGGCATCGTTGATGCCTGAAAGGAGTGGTTTAAGCCCTGATCGCATCATAATAAAACAAACAATAAATTAAGCCTCCGCACCTTAAGATCTAACCATATTATAGCTTATAACCATATTAATTACTCCATAACCATAACCTTTATGGTAACAGTTTGTATTACTTAGCATACATGGGAGAACATTGGGTCGAAGATAAGATCCAGAAATGACGAATGGGAGTTCAAAAAGTGACTCAGCACATTGTTCTCGATCTGAAAAGTCAGAACCTTACAAATAGCACAGCCATTTGTAGTAATTGTGGATGTGTGTTATGCCACGAATCATCCGAATATCCGTTGCCAACCACCATAGTGCTGGAAAGACGATCACCGAATCGGGGGTGTTAATGATGGTCATTATCCGGTCTTCTATAACTGCCCCAAGATTTGAAAATACATTGTGCTGGAAAATGTATTTTCTTCTGGAAGCAATGTGGCTACGTAGTTTTCACATTTGCTTCGAAATCTTTGTTGCTGTATGTCTAACAAGTAATATTAGATGACCAAGATAATTTTGCAAAATGAAGGCAGCATGGAAAAGTCGTGCACTCCAAACTAGGAAGAATATTTGCTTTTTAAACGACTGCAATTCGTATCCGTGACATAAGACCTCATACCACTGTGAACCACCCTAAATGTTCAAATGCTGTAGAATGCAGAAGCGCTTCTTCCCTCCAAAGAAGCCATGTGTACAGTGGCTTGTTGTTTTTACTAAGTGCTTTACGGAAGAGCTAGCCTAACGTGTCCCAAGTGAGAAATTAACGACACGCAATGAAAAGCTGCGGAATCCACGGGGAAGCATTCCCTGCCTGAGTCACCGCAGCACAAAGCCAGTTCACGAGCGAGAACCGTAGCCTGCTGTTCGTTGAACGTTTAAAGGCTGATTCTCTTCGCGGTTAGTCACCTACATAGCTGAGCTCGTCTAGGAGAGTATGAATAAAGAGAACACAGGTCTGTGCCTTCTGATCGAAAGGCGCTAGAGGAAAATCCTTCAGGATTATATAGCCTTACTTGCAATTAGAGCTTCGCCCTATAGAGTGCACAAGGTGTCCTTCGATAGCTCGGCGTCTCAAACTAAGAAACCCGGAAGTATTTACTAATATGGAATTTTCAATGAAAACGAAACGCTTTTTGTTCACTAATATCGTATGCTGTATCACCATCACTTTTTAGGAATAAATTTCATCTGAGAATGAATAAATGATGATTTTACAACAGGAAGAGGTATGTTCAGAGGAAAGTAAATTCTCTGTTACCACTCCAGGTGGGAGATGCTGTACTAGAAGCAGCAGCAGGCGAGGAGTCAATACACATCAATCCACAATGTGCGCCAACTCGTGAAATTGATCTTCGTTTTTACAAAAGAAACAAAGAGGTGACTCGAGTCTATGTTTTCCGTAGCTACACCTAGCCGCTGACCGCGAAATTCACCTAAGAAGAGTCCGACATTGAAAATGGCTTTACAGTCCTTCAATAGTGCTAGCGCGTTACGGTAGGTAGGTAGGTAGGTATTCTGCTCAGCTGACTGCCTTTCCTAGCCAAGAAGTTGTACTAGGCAACTGTGAGGCCGGCACCGGGAGCGATACACATGAATTTTCTCAGTGATCGAGCCTTCGCAAATCAGGACCATGCAAAAACTGCCTTTCTAGAAATCGCCGCCTCTCGACCACCCACTATTCTCTTTGATGCAATTAGTCAACTAGTGTCACGTTGGAAAAATATGGTGATTTGAACAGTGCTTAGTTTGACTGAAGCCGGCGAGTATGAAAAAAGTTGTGGTCGTTTGAGTGGGCAACTCAAAACTCAGCACTTTCCTGCCAACCTAATACAAACGTCTCCAGCCAATCAAGTGCATTGAACTGTCCTACAGAATGTAACTTGCGCCTTCGACGGTGTATGCTTAGAATCCTTTATGATCCCTATGTTAGCGACATCCGCCACTATATGGGGACCAATCCAATAGAGCGTGTGCTTCGGGATCGCATTGACGGCGGCGATGCTACATTACTGAGGTACCGCCTGCAACAAGTTTAATTACCGTCATCATCTTCTACTACCGAGCTTACCAGCCCTACAATGTTCCAGCTGGTATTAGTTCTGTTACTAGTTCTATTTATAATGCGGTTCTAACTCTTACCATGTTCTGTCCCTCTAGCCGTCGCTTGTTGGAACGTTATAGTTTTTCTTGCACATCTCCCTCCATGTGGTTTCCTCCGTGTCTGTGTGGGGAAAGTATGAACATTGAGCATTGATTTCGCTTGATCAATTTAACTATTGCTGGACCCACCTATATACATAATCGACTAATAGGTTAACTACATAATGCGCTGACACGCATGCGTTTGGACATTTGCAACCGCTTTTTTATTCAAAAATGATGTAACATGCGACGAAAAATGGATCCTCTATGACCAACATTGTCGCACTGCACAGTGACTGGCTGGACAAGAATGAGAGTCCCAAGAAGGTGCCGAAACCAAGTCTCCATTCAAAGAAGACCCTGGTGACCGTACGGTATAGTCCATTACAAGTTCTTGAAGACAGGAGGAAATATCACAGCGAAGAAGTACTGTGTCAAAATTGAAGTGATGAACAAGAAGTTGATTGGAAAACAGCCAGCTTTGGTCAATCGAAGAGGCCCAACCCTACTGCACGACAACGCGCGTCCGCACGTCTTAAATATTTTTGTCATGAAACTGGATGAACTGGCATACGAAAATCTGCCACATCTACAGCATTCACCAGATATATGCTATAATGCTTGAAAATATGATTACCGATCATCTTTTCAAGCATTTAGATCGCCACGTGAAAGATAAAAAATTCAGCAACCAGGATGATGCTGAAAATGACTTTTTGTGTTCTATTAATTCTCGCAGTTCTGGTTTTGTAATGGTGCTTATTTCAGTTAATCAAACTGCTTCCAATCAAAATTATGATCTGTCAAAGTTTCCAGTCAAAATCGGCTATTTCATATGCAACGACCTAATAAAAAGGTTGCTACTGGTGGAATATGAACTAGATTTCAAGAATTAGGAAGAAAAAAATCTTACAGTACGTCGCACAATGCACTTGTTCAATTTGTGGCAATGTGACAATCCAATTTTTGTGTTCTCCTTAGAGTATCCCTTCTGACACCATGTTTTATTTTTTGTTGTAGTCATTCAAAAAATCGTTGCTTAGAGTTAGCGCTCACCACAGCCTGACGCGAAACTCGTTTATTTCTACTGCAAAATTTCTTGTAACTGGACTGGTACTACCAATACTCCCTACAGTTCCCTACAGCGTTTGTCCACTGTGGTCGTTGGGCACAGTGGACAAACGCTGTAGGGAACCTGGCGCCATACCCTTTCTTCCTGCTCTTTAAGGTATCGTAGAGCGTTTAATTCTAGCTCGAAGGGTGAAATTTTTATTAACGTTAAAACTGCGACTTTTCCAGAATACCCCATCATAGAAAGAAAATTGGTGACAAAACCTGACGTAAGCCTTGATATAACCCCAACCCCAACCTTGAGTAGACAGCTCACATTCATATCAAGTCAGGCTTCATTAAACTGTTCGAGACTGTTGAGTAGGGTTCAGTTAGTAACTCTGAGGAGACCGGTAGCGGTGCAGACAGGAAGCAGACCTAGTCGTTGACACCAAGGGCTTTCAATGCTGTGAACACGTTATCCTAAGCCTCTCGAACACCAAAGTTGCACATTCCTTGTGTGTCTTCTTTTTAAAGATGGAGCTAATTCAACAATGTCTGGTCGGTGGCTCCTTTCGTCGTAGAAACTAGCGCTCAAAGCTTAGTTTACAGCAGAGAGGCTTTCGTAGATAAAGGATAAAAGATGAAGGACGGCGTTACTCAGTCCCTTTTTCAATGCGCCAAGCGTTCGTCTACGCGAAGTCGTGGAGGCGACTTGAATTCGTACATACATACAATGACTTGTAGTGGCAAGCCGATGTAAAAGTCAGTGAATGATCCTTCCGAGACAAGTCCGGTACCAATTCACGGACAGGGATAGAGGGCTTGATTGGCCTATGCAGGAAATCCGAACAAGGAACCTGGTATCTGATGCACGCGACAGCCGAAACCACTCCCGACTGCGCTACACACGCCCCTTTCGTAGAATGAATGTTGTCTCAACGATAAGCAGGGCATCTGATTCTCTTATAGGAATGTCACAGCCCCCATGTTTCTAGCTTAAGCCTTCTCACCTCGCATGCTCGCCAGAATCGAGAACTGCAATTGTGGCCGAGACGCAACAGGCTGGCAGTAATTATTAATTATTCGGGTTTTCGCAGCCTGTAAAGCACGTCGTCGTCTCGTAAGCTCCGTTATCTCGCGATGGATATCGGTCTATATGTCGTGTGATTCCGATTCTTCGGAGGTATTCGCTTCGCAGGCAACGGCGCCTCGCCTCTCATCCGCCGGTCCCGCCCACTCACGGTATACATAAGCACTCTAGGCATAGCTATTTCAGCATATCACTGCCAAACCGATGGTGACGGTCGGTTTCTTGATCCTGTCCACTTTCCCGAGTACATTTTACATCAATTGAATCTGTTTTGTTTTAGTTACTCATATTTTCGTTATTGGTCGCTCCGGCACTTGGATGCATTGGCGGTGGAAGCCCAAAGCAGTGCTGCCCACCTAGTCAACCGGCCTGTGGAGCACCAGCTTGTGGTGGAGGAGGAGGAGGCGGCGGAGGCGGAGGGTGAGCATCTTCTTCACATACCTTTTCAACCTTTTTACTGTGTCTATTGAATTCGATTAGATTGAGAGGCGCTCGGAGTGCTATATGGCTATAAGCGTGCATCTAAACTCGTCGTTCGTGGGTCACTTATGAAGCGTTTTCTGGGTATGAATCTCTTTAGGAAGTAGGAGAAGAATACCAGAAAGATAACCTTAAGGAACAATCTAGGCATAAACGATTTTTGAATGGTTAGAAGAATTCACACCTCTTTTATTGTTTCACCTTTTGCTCTAACATTCTACAAGTATACTATGGAAGCTGGCTTTGTTACGAAAATATTTTGAGTCCGAAAACAAACTTAGCCCAAAGAGTCCAAAAGGAGGCTGGATAAACAAACTCTGAAGAGTGTTATATCAAGCGATGGAGCACTTTGAACTGTAAGAAAACCAGTCAAGGTTAGCAACAAGCAGCTGATAGGTTTCGCCAATTTTAAAACTTCAGAGCCGAAGTTCTGTCGTTCAGTCAAGTCTGGCTCTGATGTTGGCGATAAATTAAATGCTATGGCACCACCAATTAATTATGAATAGTGCTCTCACCTTCTATAGGAATGTTGGCCGGGCTCCTTCCTTTTGATTGCTTATTTTCTCACAAGGATGCTCTCCAACACTTTACCTCGAAGATAATTCAGAAGTTCTTAATCCTCATATGTGAAAATGCAGCCAAAGATAGCGGTGCTCTTCCGATCATTTCGCCAACCCATTCAGCTGATACTACTGTACGGAATCCTGTGAAGCTGTGTATAGCTAAATGCACACCCTCGTAAAATCGGCTGACACATCGGCGGCATCTTCTTTGAGAAAACACGACGTATAATTGAGAAATTATATTTATCCATCACGGGAAGAACGGTCGTTGTCCAGTTCAAGAACAGCTCCATCACTATGTAAGGGAATCAGATAACCCGAAGCTTCTTCTGATGATCATGAGAGTTTCAAAACCTGTGCAATGCGCAATGTGCTGCCTTCTGTCAACAGTTTTCAAGATTTCTGAATTCTGAAAGGATAAAAATGAAGGATAAGGGCCTGTGTCAACAACTTCTCATTGGGATGCGCCACGAACTCTTCTTCTACGGGATGTCGTGGAGGAAATGCTAATTTGGCCCCTAGAACAATTTGTAGTGGCCCGTCGATGAACAAGTTAGCGTTTTATTTTTCCCACGCAATTCTAGTAGCACCTCGGGGAGACGGAAGGCTGGGTTACCCCGTGCGGGAAATCCGAACCAAGGACCTTGAATTGGAGTGCACGCAGCAGCTGGCTGGCGCCTGTTCCCACTGCCTATCGCGCCATAAAATGTTGGAAAACTATTGGTAAGGATGTCCTCACAGTTTAATGTCACACGTCCCGTCTTTCGCGGTTTTCCTAAGCATTTCAAGATTGGGTTTAGCCCTCCCACCCTACGCCTGAACAATTGAAGGCTGTAAAGGCAATATTTTATGGATATCAGAACAATACCCATCGCTCTTCTGTCAGACGCTACTAGAACGATTAGAGAGCAAATCAGAAGTGAACTATATTGCAAAGTCGACAAGGTGACTTCGCTTGCGATCCCTTCTTTACAATTTCCTTCCCGGAAGAGGGCATTCTGCTGGTGTTTGTTTTACTTTTCTAGCGGTGTCCCCGCAAGCAGGATTGATCCTAAAGCCGTAAACTATAAAATCATTGCAATATGGAAGTGAATTAATTCGAATTCATTATTCAATAGACTTGCACGTTAGTCTGAATAGACTTGCACGTTATCGTTGCAATATGGAAGTGAACTATCGTCGTTCAATAGACTTGCACGTTAGTCTGAATCTACACCTAGAGGAGTGGGAGGAGAACAGGTCATGAAGATGGAATCCGAATGAATTTGGATTCCACAAATATCAGCGATGATCCGCTTAGACTATTGTGAGCTTGTAGTAATTAATTGGGGTGCAAACTGCCAGAAGTGTAGTAGTACCCCGCAGAACCTTAGCTCAGTTGCTTAGTGTCTGCGTTTCGCTCTGATTCCACGACGAAGGTCGATGATTTCAAGGTCAAAGACCAGAAGCTGTGATGTGCGGCGGCCCGGTTCTTGCGTTGTCACCGCTGATGACGATCGTCGTTGCGATTCGGTTCGTCGTCGCTACTAGGCGCCGTCTTCAGAAAACTCGTCCGCACCCAACTACGTAACCCGACGTGCGACAGGTATCCGAGCGCGCGGCGCGCGTGCTAGCGCAAGCGAATCCGATACTCGTCCCGCTTTGTCTTCAGGTTTTATAACCAGCCCGAATTTTACGAGCCAACCCGTGCAGCCCCAGACCGGCCATCCCATCTGTAGTCAAATCTCGAACTCAGTCTGCGCTAATTGATTACAAGTTTTCAGGTATGCCAGCGCTCCAAACTACCCCAGACCACCTGTAGGAGGAGGAGGAGGAGGATATGGTCCACCACCTCCACCACCGCCACCGCCACCTCCACCACCACCACCACCGCCACCACCACCATCATCGTACGGAGGCTCATACTCCGGACCAGGAGGAGGAGGAGGAGGAGGATACCAAGGCGTCCAGGGAGGCAGCCAAGCTGCATACAACCCAGGGGTTAGTTATGCAGCCGCTTCAGTCACAAATCAGTATTTAACTGTCACCAGCATTTCAGAACGTAGGCGGACCTACACAGGGAGGTGGGCAATACGCAGATACAGGCGCTTCCAGTGGTAGCTACGGACAAGCAGGCCAAGGAGGCCAACAAGGTGGTAGCTACGGTCAAGGAGGCCAAGGAGGCCAACAAGGTGGTAGCTACGGTCAAGGAGGCCAAGGAGGCCAACAAGGTGGTAGCTACGGTCAAGGGGGCCAAGGAGGCCAACAAGGTGGTAGCTACGGTCAAGGAGGCCAGGTATCTCAGGGTGGAGAGAGCGGCCAGGTGGCTCCTGCTGGTAACTATGGACCAGCACCTACTGCACCTGTAGCACCTGTGGAGCCCGCTGCACCAGAACAGATCGCTCCAGCACCGTCTGGAAATTATCAGCAAGGAGGTCAGGTGTCCGGTGGGTCGGAAGGAACAGAAGTTACTGTGATCGATGGTACTGATGAGGGAGAGGAAACTGAAGGAAGCGAACATGGACAACAGGTTGGTTACGGTTTCTTTTTTGTTGTGATTTGACTGAAATGCGTTCGATTTAGGTCGTAGAGTCGAACTATAAGCAACCAGCTCCCAGCGGCCCTGCTCCAGAAGAACCGGCAGTTGTCGGACCAACACTTGTTGAGCCAGCCCCAGTCGCTCCTGAACCAGTGGCCCCTACACCTACTGCTGAAAATGAGGTAGCGCCATCCTCTGGTGGAGCCACTCCCGGAAACAACGACGTCGGAAACGAGTACGAGGAAACCTCGGAGTATGAAGAAGAAGAGAAACCCACAGAGAGCACTGGTGACGAGACCGAAGAACCTACTAATCCAGTGCCGTCACCGTCCGGCTCATACTCGCCTCCACCACAGACACAAGCGCCATATCAGCCTCCAATCCAGACTCAGGCCCCGTATGAGCCTCCAGCACAAACACAGGCCCCATACGTTCCTCCTGTGAGAACACCAATTCCATATGGTCTTCCTGTCCAAACACCAGCTCCATACGTACCACCGGTGCAGACTCCAGCACCATACGTTCCACCAGTGCAGACTCCAGCTCCATACGTTCCACCAGTGCAGACCCCAGCCCCATACGTTCCACCAGTGCAGACCCCAGCTCCATACCGTCCACCAGTTCAGACCCCAGCTCCATATGTTCCACCAGTGCAAACTCCAGCTCCATACGTTCCGCCAGTTCAGCCTCAAGCTCCATACGTGCCACCGACGCAGACCACACCTGCAGAACAGACAGAGGAAGTTTACGAAGAGGTTACGGAGGCTCCAGGAGTGCAGGAGGAGAGCGAGGTAACTGAGCAGGCCGGATCGGACTACAGCGAAGGTGGAGCCGAGACCAAGGTAAGCACAGCTTATAATTCTAACCTGAAGTGAGAAGCATTTCAAACGGTTTCAGCTTGAGCCAGCAGCGCCGTACAAGACGTGGAAGTTGTAAACGTGGAGATGGACATTCCGTCGTGGATTTTGACAATTGCATCGATTCTCAACTCGTCATGATCGTTCTCTGAACAGCTACCTGATTCCTCGTTGGCGAGACGCGCTTTATCAGATGTGTGCCGCTTCGCCTCGTCAAGCTCAGTGATACGCAGTTTATTGTCTGTACATTTACACGTATTTGATTTAATTTATGGTTACGTTTGCGATAAATAAACGCGATGATCAAGTTTGATGTTAGTATGTTATGAAACGAGAAAGAAGAACGTTACATGAAGATCGATTGGGCTGGAGGAACGACAAGCTTCGAATCTATCTTAGCCTAGGAGCGGGCAACCTTAAAGTGTCAGTTGCGGACGTCATCCCATGCCACACTACCATGTCCCCTAAATTTGAACTTAAGCAAGTGATTGAAGACGCAAATCAATATATGCCCCCTCCGATTAGGATAGATCCCAATTTTCTAACTCCCCAGCTCAGTCTTAGGAGCGGCTTCATGTTGATCAAAAATCATGAGACACGTCGTGCTTGCAATCCTAACACAGGAGCAGTTCAGGGGATAAAACTGCCATGACAATATTTCTGTCACATTGTAGCTAGCAGAACAGGTACCGCAACTTCGAAAGGAGGGAGCTCTACTAAGCACCCCAAACCATTTCTCAGCCTCCCCGTTGCTAATAATTAAGCTTTTGAAGCAAATTAATGACTACGAGAAGGCAAAACAGAGACCTGACCAGTGCAAGACTGCTCCACAGCTGAGCAGAGCTGTCCAAGTGTGTTACTTCAAAATTTCTAAAACACCCAAAGATAGATCTCGGTGTTCACTTGTGGGTGTTAGTTCATGTTTATTTTTATGTATAGGTTTATTATGAATGCATGAGACAAACGTTTGTGTAAGAAAGAACACAACATTTGTCTGTGACGCAACGGAAAATCAGCAGAATACGCAACATCAGCAATCATAAATCTAGTCAACATATAATCGATAAAGGAGCGCAAAAAACAAATCCATTTGCTCGAATAGCACCAGTCAATCCATTCCTGCGGGATATCGTTCAGGTAGGTTGAACACGCAGTTGAACCACACAATAGTTTACTGCGCTAGCCAGTCGGAGAAAACGTTAATGTTCTATTCTTCTTAGACAAGTTGGGCAATAACACACGAATCCCGAAGCGATGGAAGACCTGGTTTTCCCGGGCAGAACCCGAACCAGAAGGCTCGATTCAGGATGTGCGCTACAGCCGGTGTGCCTTCGGATTGCGCTAATACGTGGCAAGGTGAATATCCCACTTAAGCAGACCGAACTCACCGTTGTTTCATCAGCACTGAGTGGAAGTCACACTTGTCAGCTTACACAGGGAAAAAATATCTGCGCACAAAAGAATGGGTTCAACATTTTCTATTTCACTCTTGCAACATTTTGACTGACCATGAGATAGGTTTGCGTCATACCGTCACCGACGTCGAGACAGGTTGAGGAGGCATATTACCCACTTCGTTATACATATCAGGGGTGTGCTTTTAACGATTACCGATGTAGCAGTTTACCAGCATTCTTTCTATGTTGCTCAACTCAATTTTGTGCACAATACTAGGAATCCACCGACTTCTTCTTCGCTAAAGTACTTCTTCTTCAGGCAAATTGTATACAGGCCCAGTTTCGGTAGTGCTTGCAGAATCCGCGAGAGCTCCCCACTTATATGAAACGATGGAAAGTGGCAAATCGCATTTGTTCGCATTTTTCTTGCTTGATGGCCAATTTATTTATTTTTTGTTAGCCTCACCACGTTACTCTACGTCCATCCGCATTTTTTGTGTTTCTGGACTACTTATGACTCTTTGTAGTGTTATTTTTCTTAGGAATCTTTCAGTCTTCTTGGTTTTCCTCTTTCCGTTATCAGTTTCGTTTGCCGTTATAGTTTGTAAGAGTTTATTGCAGACAGTCTGAGAAGTACAGAAAAGGACAAGAATAGAACAAAACGCACGGAAAAGACTCCTTGTTTCACTGGAACAACGAGAATAACAGAGGATACCAGTGAATACTATAGTTGTGCGCGAACGAATATATTAATAATTTATTCGAATAATTATTCGAATCATTGTATATTTCTTAATTTTCGATTATTCGATCGAATTCAAGCATCGATGATTTTCGAAAGTCTAATATTCGCCATATTCGGATATTATTCGAAAATCGAACAATTAAACTCTATTCGATCGAATAATTGTAATCAGATATGGAATAAACCTGTAGCCGAAAGGATGTGTTTGCGCTACCTGACAAAAGATTCGAGGAGAAACAGTCCGAACAGAACAGTACAGCAGAAAGAAGTGGAACCCTCTACCTCACCGGAAGGTGAACTTGAGGGACTCACTGACAAGGGAAGCCCATGAACTTCCTCCAAAGATTCTTAACGAGACCTATATGGCCTTGTAAGGCATCGGGCGGGGATCACAGAACTGTGCTTCGTTTTTGCTACGGGCCAATGGTCGTTCCGAAAGTGGTAAAAAACGGTATCACTTCAGAGCGGGTTGGTAAGGCATAAGTGACACTTGGATGGCTCTCTAGAATTATTTAGAGAGCCATCCAAGTGTTACTCTCACAGTGTCACAGTGACATCTGCTGACCACGAATCTGTCACTCTTTTTCTAAATTATCACTTTGTTTCCACTACTTTCCATCAACGGTTGAAGTCGAAGGTTGGAAAATAAGCCTGACAACATTGGAGAAAGAAGCGATCCCACTAAGGTGGACAGCTTTACTCACCCATATCTACCGTAACCTGCCGTAATATACCAAAATTTTAAAAAACAGGTATCATATTTATTTATTTATACGTGAAGTTTACGCGAATTTATAAGGATATTGAAAGAACTATAAAATCATCATAAAAGAGGAATACGATGAACAAGAAGATTGATTGAAAACATAGACTACTACACTCGTAGAAAGATAAGCAATTAAGCGTTTCGGAAATGTTTGTTTAAAAGCCTTTTGAATTTACTTAAGGAGTCAGGAATTGGAGATGTCTTCGATAATTTTATGAATTCGGAACCAGCCCTTTGTGTAAAGAACGAGGCACGCAGGGAAGTCCTAGATCTTGGGAAATGAAGCTTCGCCTGTGCACCTCTGGTGGTGGAAGGCAAAATCGTGTAAAACTGTTCCACAGATAAATCAGTTATTGAATTTAGAATTTTGTGAATCATGATGAGGTCGTACCTTTTTCTTCGAATAGCAAGCGACGAGATATCAAATATTTTATTGCGTACAAGGCGGGCAGTATGGGGAGTACTCATACCCATGAAGCCTTATCCAGAGCTTCCTGGTAATGTTGTTCTGCACTGCTTCAAGTTTCATTATATTGCGACTCGAAGACGGATTAAATGCGGTTGCACCATATTCAAATTGTGGTCGTCCATAGGACTTATACGCTAAAACTAGATGTTTCACTGAATTAGTGCTCAAGAACTTGAATATGTTGTGGATAGTTCTATTGGCTTTACTGGACACACCATCACAGTGAGAATTAAAAGAGAGTTTAGGGCTAATAAGAAAACCTGGATCTCAAAAGATATCAGTGCTGCTGAGTTGGGACTCACCAAGGTAATAAATTTGCCTATTGTCAGGACTTCCAAGATGAAGCAGCTTCGTTTTAGGTGAGGAGAGTGGAAGCCTCCATGCCGCCGACCATTCAGCAATAGCTTTAATAGCAGACTGGAGTGCAATACAATCCTCAGTCTTTTCGACGCTTTTGTAGATCTTTATATCGTCCGCAAACATTTTGCAAGACACATTATACCTTTGAATTACTTCTGGTATTTCAGAAGTATAGATGATGAAAAAATAGGAGACAAAACTCCACCTTGCGGCACTCCACTTGTAACTGGATATGATTCTGATAATAAGTCACTGATTCTCACTTGAAAGAACCTTCCTGTTATCTAGCTTTTTATCCAGTTAACTATTCTATGGTGCAAGCCTATTCTATGTAGCTTAGAAAGTAGAAGATCAAAAGGAACCTTGTCAAAGGCTTAGTAAAATCAAAATAAGAACATCAATATTAATTTTACGGTCTAGCGCACTCGTCCAATCATTAAGGGCAGCAAGTATCGCAGTTTCTGTAGATCTCACTGATCGGAATCCAGGTAAAACGCCGTTAGATTCAATGTGCTTGACGACAGCTTTTTTCAGCCCCATCGCAAACACTCTACACAAAACTGACGTAATGCTTATAGGCCTATCAGTGATCAGTGTTTATCCGTGATCAGCACCCCAAATAACCCTCGTGTGCGATGTTTGGGTGAAATTTTTTCGGATTTATCCTAGTCCGGGGAGGGGCACATAACTAAAAAGAAGGCAACAAAATGAATTGGAACTTACCGAGCGGCTCGTAGAGAACGAGCTGGAACCTAAAAGAAACCGAAAACGAGCGAACAAACGAAAAAATAAAAAATCGCCGCGGTTTACAACCGTCTCACCGGACAAAGAGCGACGGAATGGAGGCACGCCGCGTGCTGACCGCCGCCTGACATGTTATAACCAGGATCTGACATGGTGAGGAAAGCACACAACTTTGCTGCTTACAACCGCAACAATTGTAATTTTTTCGCTTTTTCTTCTCCATGACTTTTCTTGTTTAGGTCTCATGTTGTTCTGTAGGAGCCGCGCGGTAAGTCTCAAGTAGATTTGTTACATATAGTACCTTTTAGTTATGTGGCCCCCTGGACTAGGATAGATCCATTTTTTCTTTCGTCCTCTCCTAGACCTCTGGAGTCGTGAAAGGCAGCAGTTCCTGTTATTCTGCGTTCTGCCCATTACTTACATATACCTATCGTAACCTTCTGCCATCCATCGTTTCAACGAAAATGATTCCCTGATTGGTGATCTGCTTTCCAGATAAGAGACATAGATGAATTTTGGACGAAAAGTCTTTTTCGATCTTCAGAGTTGAGGGAGTGGGTACAAGTGCTTCTAACTGCAATGACCCGACCCGTCTCCTGGAAGTGTATAGGAGAATGGTCAGGAAAAAATATGCAGCTGCATAAATACCATGAGGTAGATAAAATATGCTGTACTTGGTAAAAGTTAGTAGAATTGTGAAAGTTGCGAGAAGAGTAAAAAAATGTCTGCGAAAAAATCCGACAAGAAGTGAGCTTGTCTTGATGATGGGTCAAGTCAATGCCTGTCGATCGTGTTCACGGATGAGGTGATAGTGAGAAACACTTCCAAAAGTAATTGATAATATGCCAAAGAGGACATCTGGGGATAGCATCTAACGGAACCTTCCTCAGCGAATCAGGCATCGTTTAATGGACGCGCTATATCGCTCCACACAATAAAAACAGCTTCTTCCACATTTGACAACAGGTTGAAAGCGGGGCTAGGACGCGAAGAAGGTACCCTACCAAAGCCAAAATTGTGACAGTCCATCTAGGGACGCAGAAACCCACCCGGAAATCGAACCCTCGACCCTTCCTTAAGTCCGCCTTGCTTTCCACTCGGCCATCCAGCCCCTGCCGACACTGTTGCGATTGAATCACTTGAATGTGCGCCCTGGAGCGGTACCATTTTTGCCATTTTCGGACCACACAGTGGACCACAGAAAAAAAAGCACAGTTCCGTGATCTTCGTCCGATGCTCTACAAGACCATATAGGTCACGTTAAGAATCTTTGGAGGAAGTTCATGGGCTTCCTTTGTCAGTGTGCTCCTCAATTTCACTTTCCGACGAGGTAGAGGGTAAAAGTTTTAAGACCAGTAGAATTGCTACTAATGAACGGCTCTTTAATTGGTGATGTCACAAATTTTACAAGAAGGACCATATTCTAAAGTTTTGTATCATTTCCAACATAATGCACAATACACCGATTTAAATGTATGGAAAGAATTTTATAAAGAATAGTGAGGGAATTTGAAATACTGTAACTAAATTTGGCTTAAGAGCTCCAAATTAACTAACATGGGCCCGAAATACTAGAAAACCAGTTACTTGTATCATTTAGATGAACTATGTAAGTTACCTAGGAGGTCTGAAATGCCCACTAAGGCGAAGTATACTTGTGCATAAATTTCGCAAAAGTGCGTAAGTTAATTGGCGGTCTTTAAGCTTGAACGTAACTTGCGTAGGACGCGAAAGGATGCATGCATGCAATTGGTCACCGTCCGGGAAACTTTAGGTAAGATACGTGCGGCTTAACGGCTGCGAATTAACTTGTTTGTGCCTCTATTCGTTGATGACAAGTTACATGTACCCTATTTCCCGCTGTTAAGTAACCACGGATCTCCCTCGATAGAGAGCCTTCGGGCTCTCTTGTTAAGAGGGATCTCGGGCCGCTTGTCGCAGGGCCACGTGGCGCGTCCCCGGGTGGTGGATAGGGGAATTAAACGCGAACCAAATGCGACCGTGTACTGCCCAGAGACGCAGGTGGGATGCAGGGGATGGACTCCTTGCTCCTGCTGTGTCGGGTCGATGCGTTCCTTGTGCGTGGGAGCGGCATGTTCGTGCACTGTGTGCGTGGATGTGTCCGTGACTGTGCGGATTGTAACTGTGTCGGCTCGGCCAAAAGCTTGCACTCGGTAGACTGGGAGTACATGTAAGGCGATTCGAGGCCGCCTTAAGTCTCGCCCCGTCCCTTCGGGCAGTCTGGCTGGCTGCCCGGAGTACCCCGCCCGCACGACAGAGCCTGACTAGCTACCCGTGTTGTATTCCAGTCAAACACAGCAGCACTAAAGGGCCTCATTCCCCTGACCCCAAAAGAGCCCCCATTTCTGCAGCGATGGGAAGGACGAGTACGGAGAGGCTGCTAAAATCTCAGGGCCTAACCAGGCTGCGCAAACTGAGAAGGACTAGGATGACGATCTGTACTTACAACGCCCGCACGCTTGCGTCGGAAGCATCCGTCGAGGACATGATGATGCAAGCCAGGAAGATCAAGTACGACGTCATCGGACTGACCGAGACGAGAAGACACCATCCCCTACACGCCGCCTACGACTCCGGAGAAGAACTGTTCCTCGGAACATGCGACAGCAGGGGAGTAGGCGGCGTTGGTGTCCTCGTCAACACGCACTTGGCCATGAACATCGATTCGTACGAGTCTCTGACAAGCCAAATCGGACGTCTGCGACTGAAGCGATGTGGCTCCGTGCCAGCCTTGACTGTGTTCGTCGCGTATGCCCCAACATCCGACTACGGCGACGAAGACGTCGAGGCCTTCTACGTGGAGCTGGAGAAGTTCTATAAGGAAGATCACACCTTCTACAAGGTGATCGTCGGCGACTTCAACGCCAAGATCGGGCCACGAAGGTCGCCGGAAGAACTTCACATCGGAACCCACGGTTTGGAGTGGAACGAGCAAGGTGAAAGGCTATCTGAGTTTATCATGTCGACCAAGACCATCCATGGAAACTCGCAGTTCCAGAAGCCTCCCTCCCTACGATGGACCTGGGAATCCCCCGGTGGCCAGTTCCACAACGAGATCGACCACATCATCTTCAATCGCAAGTATTGCCTGACCGATGTCTCCGTTGTCCCCAAGTTCTACACGGGATCGGACCACCGCCTCCTTCGCGCGAGGTTCCGCTTTTCGCGTCAAGGAGAGAAGGCCGCGAAGTTCAAGAAGAGGAGTTCTAGAACGACCATCAACTGGGATCTCTACACCTCTCTTGTCGGCCTTTGGGAAGATGCCGTCATGGACAACGTCGACGAGGAATACGATCGCTTCGTGCACCATCTCCACGATAGTGCTAAGGGAGCCGAGAGCTTGAAGACCACCAAGAGACGCCTGTCTCCGGAAACTCTCGAGCTGATACGCCAGCGTGGAGCAGCACGAGCGTCAGGCAACTATCAACTGACGTCCGAGCTTGCAAAGCTATGCAGAGCGGCGATAAAGGAAGATCTGAAGGAGAGAAGGGCGGAAGTGTTGGCTGAAGCAGCAGAGGCAGGGCTGAGCATCCGCAATGCCCGCCGGAACTTCGCCAACTTCAAGACCAAGATGACCGCTCTCCGACGTCCTGACGGAACCGTCACCTCTTCCAGAAGGACCATGGAGAAAGTCATCCACGACTTCTACTCCGATCTCTTCGATAGCCACGTCCACCTGCCCCCATGCCATCTTCCGCAGGATGGATACGTCGTTCCCTCTGTTCTCCCTTCCGAGATCCGACACGCCATCTCGTCGGTGAAGAAACGTACAGCACCCGGTCCTGACAGGATTAGAGCTGAACACCTGAAGAACCTCCCGCCAGCGCTCATCAACACCTTGGCGCGGCTCTTCACACGCTACCTGTCCGAATGCAAGGTTCCATCTCAGTGGAAGACCAGCAAGACCGTCTTGCTGTACAAGAAGGGAGACGTGCACGACATTGGCAACTATCGCCCGATCTGCCTGTTGTCCGTAGTCTACAAGCTGTTCACTCGAGTCATCCTGAATAGGATTAGTAGAACGCTGGACGAAGGACAGCCATGCGAACAAGCAGGATTTCGGAGAGGATTCAGCACGATCGACCACATACACACCATTACGAAGCTCATCGAAGTGTCGCGAGAGTATAAGCTGCCGCTGTGCCTTACGTTCATTGACCTGAAGAAGGCATTCGACTCCGTCGAGACTGAAGCGGTCATGGAAGCCCTGCTCACCCAGGGCGTTCCTACTCAGTACATCAGAGTCCTTCGAGAGCTGTACAGTGGATTCACGACCAAGATCTCACCATTCTACAACGACGTCGTCATTGACGTGAAGAGAGGGGTTCGACAAGGGGATACCATATCTCCGAAGCTCTTCAGCGCCACCCTCGAAAACGTCATGCGTGAACTAGAATGGGATGACATGGGAGTGAAGGTCGACGGCCGGCAACTGCACCATCTTCGCTTCGCTGACGACATCGTGCTCATAACACCGAGCATCAGTCAGGCGGAACGAATGCTGGCCGACTTCGATCGTGTATGTGGAAGCGTTGGACTGCAGCTGAATCTTACGAAGACGATGTTCATGAAGAACGGATGGGTTTCTGATGCCCCATTCTCGCTCAACGGAACGAACATCTCCGAATGCTCCAGCTATGTGTATCTGGGTCGCGAAGTCAACATGGCCAACGACCTAGCACCAGAGCTGAGCAGGAGGAAACGAGCGGCTTGGGGAGCTTTCAAGAGCGTCGAAGAAGTCGCGAAGAAGACGAAGAACGTCCGACTCCGTGCCCACCTATTCGACTCCACTGTTCTTCCTGCCCTAACATACGCCTTAGAGACCTGGGCTATACGAAAGCAGGATGAACACGCGATCAGCGTCGCGCAGCGTGGAATCGAGAGGACGATGCTCGGAGTGACACGACTCACGCAAGTGAGAGAAGGCCTCCGGAGTTCCGAGCTTCGCCGACGTTCGAAGATCAGAGACGCTGTCGCATGGGCCAAGTCGTCGAAAATTAGGTGGGCCGGCCACGTAATGCGATTCGCAGACACCCGCTGGACGAGAGCCGTCACAGACTGGATTCCGCGGGATGTCAAAAGAACACCAGGACGCCCACCAACGCGTTGGTCGGACTTCTTCGTGAAAGCCCTGAACGACCGATATGACGCTCTTCGTGTCCCTCGAGCGAGGAGGATCCATTGGACCACTCTGGCACGCGACAGGGACGAATGGAGACGCTGCTGGCGCCCGCTCGAACAAGTCGATGATCAACGGGACGACAGGTGATACAGGTGAAGTAACCTGCGGCACGCCATGCTAGCATTGCGCGAGGTCTTCTAGGGACATTGAAGTGCAGTTAGCGTGCAAGTAGCGGAGGCTCAGAGGGGATTTTTACTTACGCGTAACTAATCCAGAAGTGAGTAGTGAGTAAGTAACTTGCGAGACTAGACTTGCATGTAACTCACACAGGACGTGTAAAGGTGCACCTAATGGATGGTTAAGCGTCATCAGGTCCGGGAAAGTTCGCATGTAAGCAATGTGTAGTACTTAAATGTAGGTTAGCCAGAAGTGTGTAACTTACGTGCTGCGCTCGTTTCTCTGGGCTTGCACGTAACTTGCGCAGGACGTGTAAATATGCATGTGAGCGATGGGTGCTCGTGATCAACTCATTTTTCCGACTGCAGCGGCGGGGAGCGGTCGTGCGAGCTCCCGCTGTCCGTATAGAAGCCGCGAAAACCCGCGAAGCGCGGGCTTCCGCAGCTTCGACATGTCGATTGCAATCGCAGTAGTCAATGTTTGTGCTCGATCCTGTTCAATCTTCATTGCGGGCAGCTGGAAGGGAGGGTGGAGGGGGGGGGGGGGATGGGGGAAGGTAATGTGGAGGAGAAGTACGTACACGTCGCTTGAGAGGTCAAGAGAAGCGGAGGAATTGTCGGGGACTGGAAGAACCAAGGAGTTGTTGTCAACGTACGATTCCGATTCGATTGAAGCAGGAGTGTTGTCTTTCAGTGTTTTTCTACTGCCTGAATTCGCTTTGTTTTGATTATGTAACCGTGTCAGTATTTCTGCGTTTCTTTAAACTTCTACTTCTATTTGGATTGTTTATATCGAGTGATGGTCTTATGCAGGAGCATTGGGAGACTAGATGTGTGCTGGGGTGAGTGGTTCTCTCTTTACGTGGCCGAGAGGCTGACCTTTTGCTATCCCATCTGACCAATTGGCATTAGGCGGTAGACGAGAAAACTTGAAGCCAGCTCAAGCAAACCCACTTCTCACGTTCGATTTAGATGTTTTCTTTTCGTTTTCTCGCTCTCGTACTTACATCGCGGAAAAATTGTTCATTGATGTCTATGATTTTTTATTTTGATTTGCATTGAATAGAGTCGCTATCGCTTTTCTGTGTCTTTGTGATTAGCGCAACTTTTCATATCATGCCGAACAATGTATTCGATCCTTTCGACGTTGGGGTCGGGAAGGGCCATACGAAGTGGCCTCCTACTAAAACCAGGAGCACTTCGAGAAAAATAGAATAGAACTCTATTGGGGTGCGCGATTCTCATCAGGGCGTGCTATTTTAATTATAAAAATCAAACAGAATTTGCTACCACCATACTCCAGTGTTTGATTTTGGGGCGTGGTTGCTGTGTTGCTATGGCACAGTCACGTAATTCATGGCGAATGGTCGCCAGACTTCTAACAGCTTTCCGTCGTCTGATGACCACCGCTTTTGTTTTAGTTTTTTTCTTTCCCACAGCTTCCCACACTATGCGGCCGCTGTGGTAGCTTATATCTTACTAACTAGATGGTATGGCTGTATGATCTTATCAACCGATTCATATCAATAGAGAGGTATTATGCGAACTTTACATCTTTACATAAATCGATCTCTGCATTTATCCGGGGTGTACTGGTGCAATTAACGAAGGAATCTACAGAAGAACCTGTCTAGTGTGAAGTTTGCGACCCTGATGAGAATCGCGCGTCCCATATGACCTCTAAAGCCCTCCGCACACTTTTGCGGCAGCTGCGTACGCGGCTTCCCGCGTGCTAGAGTTTACGCGGCACTCCTCCCGCTCGCTCAATCACCAACGCGACAATGCGGCAACAATGCCTTGAAGGGTAACTGCCGCTGCCACCGCGTCTGCCGCATCTGCCGCGTAGGCGGCACATCAGCGGCAGGCCGCGCGAGGCTAGTTTTGCCTAGCGCGGCGACTCTGCGTCTCTGCCCCATGCTTAAAGATAGGGCTGCCGCGTTACCGCAAAAGTGTGCGGAGGGCTTAATCTGCAAATTCTTCTGCTTTTAAAAAACTTATTGTGTTTCTTCCTATCGAGTGAATAGGAGGGGGGGGGGGGGGTGGGGGTGAGTTTGAAGTATGAGAATCTATAAAAGTGTCAGTACGAGAATCGTTTTAACTGAGAGAAACTTAGACAACTTCTGTTGACAACCATCCATCTCAATCAACCTGCCCCTCTGCCTCTACCTCCTTTGTATGAGCTCCATACTAACCCACCTGCGCCTTTATATCTCCAGAATAAGTTACATGTGCCTTTATGAGCTCGCGTAATAGCTACCGTCCTCTTATACGTCACTTAAACGCGAAAAATTAGGAGCAGGTAAAACAGTTTGAAGCACAAAAAGGCGCAGGCAGGTTAGGTTGGAGCTCACAAAGGCGCAGCTAAGTTAACTTGGAGCTCACAAAAACGCAAGTTAATTCCAAGTTACCTGCACCTTTGTGGGCTCCAAACTAATTTACCTGCGCCTTTACCTCTCCAAAATAAGTTATCTGCTCCTACTTTTTTGCGTTCAACGTATAGGTTCGACGGTAGCCATTGCACGAGTTACCTGTAGATTTTTGCACCGCAATTAAATACAAGCAGCCGTAATGAGTGATGCGCGTAGGCTACTTTCAGCCAATAGGCTTACAAGTAACACACGTAATATGAGAAATGAAGCAAACTGATGGACGGTTGTACATAATTGTTTAAATTTTTCTGAGAAGCGTTGAAAATGTCTTGCACTTGTGTTTACGCTCTTGTTCAGCAAGCTCTGGAGAGTGCCATGCTTGAAAATCCACACAATCGCCTGGATTTGGGATGAGTTATGTTTATTTATTTATTTATTTATTTATTTATTTATTTATTTATTTGCTTTAAAAAATGTTCTGTTTGATGTGGAAGTGATAAGTGTCAAATTTAATTTAATTTATCTGTTAGGCCGCACGAAATGTTCAATCACCATTATGCTCGCTACACTGGAAGGCGGTTTCTGAAGGAGGTAGGTATGACAGAATCCAACATTCACCAATCATTTGTATATGACATGCATCTCCGTCTCTACCTACGGTCAATGTTCATTCCGTTTCTTTCGTTTGTTTTGTTCGTTTTGTTCGTCTCGTTCGCTTTTAATCGCCAAAACTGAACAACTTTGAAACTATAGAAAACGAAACAAGAACTAAACAAAACGTGACAAATGCAGAAACAGCTAGGAAAAAATAACTAACTACTTTACAAGCGTGTTAATTTTGATCGGTAGCATGTTCTACCATTTTTCTTAGGGCTCTTTTCGTATAACTTCATGGATCTTCTTCAAATTTTAGGAAACATTTTTGCGTTTTTTCTACCATTTTCACGTCAACGGAAAATTTCGAAATTGATTTGAACAAATTCCAAACAAAAACAAAATTTTCGAGTTATGATTAGGCCCTAAGCCCTCTCTCACTATTTACTTACTTTGGTACTTTGATGATCCTTCTGATGGTGTAAAAGTGCGCTTTCTCTCCTTAAATTGGGATTGAATTGCTTTTCTAAAGAAAATTTTTAAAAAATTTCCCAAAATTTCCTTGAACAAAAAAGTATTCTAACCAACTTGGAGGGACTGTAGTTTAACAGGCGAAAAGCTCGTTTGGGTTTGGAAGATCTTCACTTTGATTTGAATGCCCTTAGGCTTTTTCAGAAGAGTTTAAAATTTGGCATGAAAATGTTATATATGTATTAGGGTGCCCCACACGGAATGTTGCTTCAGACCGAATTAAATTCATACAAAGTAATTAAAACCAAATTTAGTTTGTATTCTTCGCAATTATCAACAACCTTTCTCTAATGTAAGCGCAAAGATTGGTTCCCGTCTTTAATGAAATGAGCTGGCAGCGAAATTGGTCACCCAAATCCGGATTTCGTCGTAGCCAGGAAACATTTTCCCACCCAAGGCGTGCTGCATCGAGTGGAATATGTAGTAGTCGAAGGTGCAATGCCAGGGCTGTATGCGGATGAGGCAAAACGTTCCAGCCAAGTTTCTCGATTTTCTATTGAACGAATTTTGCGGCATGAGGCCTCGTATTATCATGCAGCAAGTTGGTAGAGGATGTGTCAACTCAAATTTGATTCAGATTTGGAGCACGATTTGGAGTAGGATTTGGAGCAGACAAGCTCTACTGCAGGCTTCCAAGTCGATCTTGTCAGGTCAGTTTCAACGGCAGCTCGTGAAAGGTCGTTCTTCAGGATAGGCGCCTGTCTTCCGTGCCCTTCGTGTTCAAGACTTTCGTCGACGGCGGCAAAACGTTGAAACCACCGCTCGCATTGTCTTTTGAACGACATCTTCGTCAACTGCAGCTACCAACCAACGATGCGATTCCGCAGCGGATTTCTTCAATTTGAAGTCGCAGAGCAAGCACGCGAGCACAATCATTTTCTGGTCAATTGCAGTCTGAAGGCTATAATTTTAGAAACAGATGAGGGAATGATGTAAAAAAGTAGGAAGTATAGAAGAAGAAATGCCGCGAAAAATTAACCCTAAGTGAACAACCGATGCGAATAACTGTGAAAGAAGGCCACAATGTACATCCCTTGTGTGGCTTATTATGTGGTCTGGTGTTTTCCCTTTCTTCAGTAGTTAAACTAATGAAATTATCTTCTCCTAGGATCTTGCCAACATTAGAATTCTTTCGTCTTTACCCAAGTGGGCTGAAATGACGGCTTCCATATCATAGGGACCACCCATAATTGACATTGCCGCGTACATCGTGACCAAATGATATAAATGTTTGATTAACATTTTTACTACGTCTCTTTTTAGAAATTCGTAATTCTTGTACCATAAAACCGTAAACTAAGTGTCTGAAATATCTCAAACAAATTATCCATCTAGTGGTCATAGGCTTATTTTAAAGAAATCAAAAATAGTGATTTTTTTGATGTATCGCAAATTTTCCAGTTTGATGTGAGTTTGGTATATAACGTGATTCTGTTATTAAGCGGACAAAAATGTTCAGACGTTATTATGCTCACTATCAAATCATAAAACACAACTGAGCACACCGCAGAAGCAGCCAAGAACTAAGATCACTACAAAATAAAGTAAAATGGCATGGCAGCATTCAATAAAATCAAGTATTTTGGAAAGAAATGAGGAGAGTTTTATAGAGCAGGACAGTGGCATCATCGAAGCTAAGAAAAACGAAAATGGAGGGGCAACATCATCAATATCGACCTAGACTATGGAAAAGTCATCTAGATTCTGAGCAATCCTGCCGATACCGCAGCTTTAGCTCGGCGAAGTTGAAAAGGGCGACGTGGGTGACGAATACCTATCGGCAAAGGCGTGAGCTGAAGATCATCAAGACGTGTGCAAACTCGAGTTGCAAGTGTAGCGCACGGTTCAATCTCGTGGGCTTTGGGCAGAAGAACGAGTATGTGTACAAAGAGCTGTGTCTTCACCATGTACCGCTTTGCGGCGGATATGGGTTGAATCAATAGCAACACATACAGACCCTTGGTTCAGATTTGTCAGCATGCACCATGGCAACGCCTTCTTGAGCAGTGGTTGAGACTGTAAATTTCGTTCTCCCATGATGTAGTCAACTTCGCCTTAAGCAATTCACTTCTGTTGCAGTCACCTAGGCGTATCGAGGACCCTCTGGTTAGAAAGCTGGTAGAGATGCAGAAGAGAAGCAGGATGATCGACGAGGAAATATTGGACGTTCACCCATAAACCTTTGGTTTTGGTTCCATCACGGCAATTGCAGATCAGCAATTCTCCCTTCAGAATGCGGTTAAGAACGTCATCTTTCCCACGGAGCCTTGTCGATGACGTCATTTCTGCGCAAAATGCTGAGGAGCTAGAGCGCTGCTCGAGCCACTTAAAGTTGATCATAATAGTTAGTTTTCGATATTACGACCGAATCATTTCTGGATAGTGTAGCCGGCTTCTCTGCTCAGCTTAGACTCCTTCGAGACCGAGTGAAGTCCGCGGAGACTGCTCTGTCGATGGTGAAGAAAAAGGTCAACCAGAAAAGCCGCAAGGAGACCATAACGGCGTCGAAGGAGTTCTGAGCGCTTGATGTGCATCCCGGAGACTTCACGATCCCGCATTTGTCATGCCCCTAGCGTGCCTTCGAAATCCTATATGCCCAATTTCCCTTGTTTGTTTCTTGTCCACACTTAACATGTCTTTTTAAGGAGGTGACCTGTCAGCTCTCTACACACGGCTCCAGCTCAGGTCGGTGCCCTCGACGATGTCGGAATAACTTCTTTAACAAGTTCATCCACCACGTTGTGTCGGAGGTTGGTGTTAGAAGCCTGTATGCGTTAGCCTTCTCGACCTAAGGTGTATCTCACATAAGCATCTAAACTTTTAGATGTATTCTCGTGACGTGTGGCCCCAACTTACGGCGCGGACCAGAACAAGAAAAAAACCAGTACGTAGACTTCGAATCGGAAAGGGTCACAAGTAAGTAGTGACAGTACCCGAACCCATTTTTCTGCAACCAACTCACCACCTTTTAGATTTCGTGAAGGTCATGTATGAGAAGGCAAATAAGGAGGTCAGGACGTCCTTCTATTTCGACGTCTTCTATGATAACTGTCGCGCTGTACGTAATAAACTCAATATTCCCAATCCACATTTCTACACAACCAAAAAGTTGTTTCAGCGCCAACTTCCGCTGCAGCTGAAAAATCAGGAACCAGCGGAGCAGTCAACCAGCTCCGCCGCTCCGCTGCATTCGTGGATAATGACGCAATTCCGTCACGACCCTCCTCGCAGAGCACCGACGGCGGACTGGAAGCATCGCAGCGAACTGTGGACTCGGCGAAAAGTGGTGCCAGTATGGCGCTGAGCTTCTTCGACTACAGTCAGGAATGAAGCCCCACGACAACTTCTACATTGTCACTTCTGTGTTTTACGATATCATGTTCGATCTCGTGTTTGCATTATATGCACTTGAAAACAGTTTTTTTACACTGCTACGTAGAGTAGTTCATGTGGCAGTAAACTTTATGGAAACCACGCGCATCATAAAAAATATACAGAGACAACTACACATTTAATTTCAATGTCGCAAGTAACAGCACATGAAAACAACCGAGACATAAATCGTAAAAGGAATAAAAATGTTATACAAACATACGTAAAAGCTAACGTGGCATGCAACTAGTTGTGATATCTACATACAACTAGGCATGTGATTTCAGTCTACTCGTAAGGTGCAAATATTTCGCGTTGGATTGTTGTAGGGACCCCGCTTGCCACTGAACAGTGCTAGCAGGTGGTTTGAAGCTGGGGGTCCAGGAGCGCTGAGCACACCATCGGATTGAGATTTCGGTATGTACGCCTTGTTCAGACATATATTGTTTATTTTCTAAATAATTTGAGAGTCTCGTACTGTGGACATTGAGGCAGTACTCAAATTGTTTAGAAAATAAACAAAACATGTCTGAACAAGGCGTACAGGCCCTGATCTCAATCCGATAGTGTGCTCAGCGCTCCAGGACCCCACCTTCAGACCACCTGCCAGCCCTTTCAACGGCAAGCGGAGTTCCTACGACAATCCAATGTGAAGTGTATTGTGCCTTACGAGTAGATTGGGAGCACGGGCCTAATGTAGATATCGCACCTAGCTGCATGTCACGTTGGCTTTTGCGCATGTTGCTTGCTAGTTACAAAACGGAGTAAGGTAATTGCGACATTGAAAATTAAGTAAGCTACATGCGAGCTTAGAGTAAGCTGCCCACCTACAGACTTAGTGTAAGCTATCTGCGAGCTCAGTGTAAGTTATTGTATGTTGCATGTAAGTAAGAAAATCTCTTAATTACCTACATGCAAGATGCCTTCAAGTTGCCTCAACCTTGCGCTTTTCTTACGTGAGGCAATCATTTGCTAACACTAATTGAGCATGTAACTTGTCCAAAAATACCTGAGTACTCCATCTTCTTTGTACCGATAGTAGGCAGACGACACGTCAACTGGCAGAGAAGCTCGAAGTATCTCATAGGATAGTGGGAATCCATCTGAAGAATCTTGGCTTTGCATGAAAATTCAGAGCTTGGATTCCACATGCCCTGTCCGACACTCAGTTCTGCCGCAGATTGTGACAGGCGATGAGCCCTAGGTTCTGTATGCCAACTTCTGAAGAAAAACACAATGGGGATAAAAAGGAGAGAAGCCTAAGCCGGATTTCAGTTCCCCATTGTTCACGAATAAAGATTCTCTTGAGTATTTGGTGGGATATCAGATATTGCAAGACTCACAAGAGAAACAATAAAGGAGTTGGACTGGGAGGTAATGCCACATCCACCGTCTAGCACTGACCTCGCCCCTTCCGACCACCATCTCTTCCGTGGTCTCAAGCAAGAAATTGGAGAGAAATATTTTGAAACCGATGAAGACCTCACAAATTGAATTCAGCAATGGTTCGACTCCAGAACTGCAGTCTTTTATGCTAGACGAATTAGAAAGGTGCCTAGTCTTTGGAAACGTGTAGTGGAACAAAATGGAGATTATTTCAATTGATTTGATATTGTAGTTGTGAAGTACTAAATCTTTGAAAAAATGAAAAGACTTTTTTCCAACCTAAGCAAATGCAACTGTGCTAATTTTATTGAAAATATTTTATGTGAGAGATTCTCATGGTAAATGTGGATGATGATGGCAGTGCTTAGAATTTTGTTCACATTCATTACGTTTTCTACATGAGACGAATGATCTCGGCGTATAAGGAAATATCAGGCTGCGGTCAAATACTTTTCAACTCAAGTTTCAGGTTTGCTAAGGTTTTCTTTCTTCTTACTTTTTTCTAGAATTTGTAGACACCTCTTTGATTACGTAAATTGCAGTTCCGGATGTCTATAGTATCCGTCGTGTTGAGTTCAGTGGGTTTAGTTCCACCAGTTTGAAGTCGTGCGAAATAAAGAGGTTCAGTCGATTGCATATGAAGTCCCGCGTGGCGAGTGGGCGAGCTATCCATCTTCATATTCGAAGAAAGCGATCGGATCCGGCTCATCTAGTTCTGCTGAATGTTCAAATCCGTTTAGTTACTATTTACGCACTGTCATGATTATAAAGCGAGAAGATATCCTATCCTAGAGCTTATTTGAACACACCCTAGGCAGGATCTGTTAGGGATAGAACACACATATAGGAGTAGAGATAGGATGAGGATCGGGAGCAATTTAGATTGCGTAACTATTATGTTGTCAGATTATAATCGGAAACTATTATGCTGCGGGATTATAATCGATCGTTTTTGCTCGAAAAGTATTTCGCTACAAGACCATACCTTAATACAACAGGTAATCTCCATTATTATCAGTGACATGACGTCAACGTCCTCGCAAAGAACGGATGCCTTTCTTGAAGAACTCTGGTGGCTGCAACACGAAGAAGATGGACAGCCAAATTTCGACTTCGTCACGGTTCTTAATTTTTTCTCCGTCAAGGCGTGCTGCATCAACCGGCAAAGCTCTGGGCTATGAGGCGGATGAGACAGAAGTTCCCAGCCCAACTCCTCAAGTTTTTGCAGCATGATATTTGCGCCGTGCTGTTGAGCGTTGTCATGGAGGAATTTCACAGTTGCTGTGTCCACTCCATCTTGTCGCAGTGCTTGGTCCACGAGGCTCAATTGTTCTTTGGTAAAGATCTGCCTAACTGTTTGGCCTGGATTCAGCATCTTAAAATGCGCCAGACCTCTACTTCTACCAAGCACAAAGCATGACTTTTTTTCGTGAATTTGTCGTAAACAGGCTTCGCCGTTGTCTTCGGAACTTAATCATTGCCGCTTTCGTGGGGTATTGTCGTAGTGGATCTACTTTCTATCCGATGTCACAATGGAGTCAAAGAAGTCGCTGTTCTTCGTTTTGCGGATGAGAATTGCAGCAAGGCGACTCGTGCTGCCTTGTTTGTATCACTGAGCTGGTGTGGCACCCATTTCCACACCGATTTGGCTTTCCGATTGCATGCAAACGGGAATGGAAAATGGTGATAACCAACCTGCGAGCGAGCTCAGTTGTAGTTAGTGTTGGATTCAACTCGACAGCTTCCTTAAATTCCTGGCTATTCACAACTTCAGGACGCCGTTGATTTTCTTCGGGCTCATCACCATTTCCATTTCCTTCGGGCTCAAGGCTCTCATCACCGTCTCGAAAATGTTGAAGCCATCGCCGGCATTGACGTAATGATGGAACTTCGTTACCAAATATTAGGTTGTAACGAAATAAATGGCACTGAACCACTGTAAATTTAAACAGTTAATATCTCGGCCTGTAGGCAACTTTATTAATCGAAATAAAACCTTCTGATTCTACACATCTTTGCCAACGTGACACAAGCTTTTTTATCCCAGTAGCATAAAAATCAGAAGTTCTGGAATTGACGAAATCTTCGAAGGCACTTTCGGCATCCTGTTGGTATTCGAATATTTTCCCTACCAAGAAGTCGCCAAGAT
>OX375865.1:31893974-31990118 GCA_947359475.1 Heligmosomoides polygyrus bakeri | reverse complement strand
TAATCCGAGCAACGCTCCCTATCGGTGAATGACTAACGTTGTATGTGAGTCCGCCCCCAGAAGCCACCCTTCTGCCTTCGGAATGAGCAAAGCGCTGATACCAGCATGGAACCAGTCAAGCACGCCTTGACAGAAATGAGCAGGTCGTTTTCTTTAAGCCTAAGGTGGATGTAACTGAGCTAATATGCTGTAGCAGCGATTAAACGAGGCTAAAATTATTGTAGCAGTGGGGTGGGCGGAGCCTCTACGACAGTTACTCTCTGGGTGATCCTTTTTAACTGCGATGAATTAGCCCATTATTGTCAATTCGGTCACCGGCGCACTTCTGCAGACACTTTCCCTGTTAGCTCTTTAAAGTGAACGAGCTGAATTCCGTAAAAGGCACTGCGAAGAAAGGTGAAAGGTGCATTCCCGTCAGATGCATTTCAACCAAGCGCCTCTCTTATACTCATTTTTCTAGCGTCGCTTTCATATAACGCCTTCTCTCTCCTGACTGTGCACTTCTAGCGCCACGAAGGAGTCGTTTCTACGAATCGTTCTTGAACTGAGCAGCTCCCTCTTGGGTAGGCTACCCTTCCCATGCACACTGTAGTCTGAAATAGGAGATATTGATTTATGGTAGACCTCTACATTTTCCAATCGGCTAAAGCTGTTTAACTCCACGGAAAATTCAGTCATCAGCACTTTTACCCACATTTACATTACAACGAGAAGTCAGTAGCGTTATTGCTCAACGGGTGGCACTGTGAGGAGTAGAGACTGTTCTTCGTTCATCACTAATTGATGTTCAATGTTCATTTAATCCTCACGGGTGCAACAATGCCTAGCTTTCCAACAGAGCTCGTGAAATAATGGAATGCTTGTCTGGGAAGACAAAACGCCGATTATCTTGTCAAATGGCATCGCTATCATGCCTATGGGAAGATTAAGTGTTGTACCCACACGAAACGGTGAGGAGGAACTGCGGCAGCCTAATCCTATGAGTTGGACAGCTTTTGTCCCACGTCTTGCACAGCAAGATTGTTTCTGCTTCACTTCAGCTGGCAGTTGAAGACCAGAAGAATAAGAATTCTGCTTGGCGACAGAAACCATTTGATGAGCCGCGCCACTACGACGAGGGCTATCGTGAAGTTCTTCAGGAGTCCGGGTCTGTTCCTACATTGGGACCACCTGCTGCACTGTTCTTTAATGACAAAGTGGGTGTTCTGGATGTTGGCGATGTCTGTTCCTCCACGCGGTGTCACTAGAAACAGCTCTCTTCTGCGAGCTAAGCCAAACAAGGGCATACGAATGCAGACGACAGGCCCTGATGACAGACCGGCCTACGTTATACCACATCGATATTGAAAATTTAACTGCTAGCATTAGTCAAGACGTTAAATTTGCTACTAACACATGTAGTTCGTTCGGATCTATCCTCGTTAAGAGTGAGGAATCGTTAAGTGTTAGTTTCGCATGTTAATCCATGCCACACAACCACGTCTCCTGATTTAAAAGCCTTGCATCATGGGACAGCAACTGAAGCTCTCGTAGAAACTCAAGCGACGGATTGGAGACGCAAATCATCTTCCTCTGCGACTAGAATAGATCCGTCCGTTCTTATAAGCATCCTTAGATAAAATTATGAGCTTTAAAAATGTAGCTGCTAAATGGCTTTTCAGCAATTTTGTGGTCGAAGGTGAAGCGATAGGCCGGCGATTCTTGTTTACGTTTCATCTTCATAAGTAGCCTAATTAGCCTCACCCTCCACGGCAATTAAGCTGAATATGAGAAGGTTATGCCACATCCAGATAACGGTTCTCGTCCCTCGCCTTCCTTCCTCTGACTTTGTTGTGTTCGAAAAAATAGAAAAATCTTTTATTATGAAGTGTAATACATCCTTCCCTGTTAGCTCTTTAAAGTGAACGAGCTAAATTCCGTAAAAGGCACTGCGAAGAAAGGTGAAAGGTGCTTTCATGCTCTAGACCTGCATCTTATTTTTATTTATTTTTTATACATGGGCAAGCTCACGAACAACTCTAATAAAATCGTTCCACTCAAAGGGCCTGACGCGTTTCGACTTCACGTCGTCTTCGGAGGCCTGAACGCGGTGCATAGGTTAGAATTGCACTCTACCCCACCAAGCGCCTTAACTGCCCTAGCATTTTCGACCTACACCTACGACCACAACCAGAGTCCAAATGGTAGAAACGAGCCCACCAATTGGATCCACCGCAGGGGCCGATTTGCCCACGTAAGTTGACCAGTAGAGGCGAATGAGGCACACTGTGCATCACTGCCACGACCGGTCGTCTACAGTTCACAATGAGGCACAAATGGCAAGAAGTCACTCGTCACAGAAAGGCACTCATTTCGGTTGTTCATCACTGGATTTCTTGCGAAAATCCAGAATGCCTCTAACGCTTTTCTCGCGGAAATATCTCCCTCAACGGCCAAAATTGTGCATTTCACCTCGTAGTCATTACCGTTATGCACATCAATCCTATGTTTTCCAAGTGGGTTGGTGAGCAATCTACGTCGTTTCCCAGATAGATGTTCCCTTAGGCGTATTCCTAGTGCCCTTCCCGTCTCTCCGATATATTTTGCGTTACATGCCAGACACTCAATCTGATAAATTGCTCCTATTTTTGAGCAATCCCCTAAACTACCATTTAAGCATATAGCGCAGTCTTCCGAAATGCACTGCTGATCATAGAGTCGATTAGTCTATAGTCATAGAATTCCACTCAAAGTTTACAAACGGAGAGCTTAAAAAGCTATTTAAAAAGAGTACGGCAAGAATCCGTAGTCTACAAGCTGTTCACTAGAGTCATCCTGAATAGGATCAGCAGAACGCTGGACGAAGGACAGCCATGCGAACAAGCAGGATTTCGGAGAGGATTCAGCACGATCAACCACATACACACCATTACGAAGCTCATCGAAGTGTCGCGAGAGTACAAGCTGCCGCTGTGCCTTACGTCCATTGACCTGAAGAAGACATTCGACTCCGTCGAGACTGAAGCGGTCCCCGAAGCCCTGCTCACTCAGGGCGTTCCTACTCAGTACATCAGAGTCCTTCGAGAGCTGTACAGTGGATTCACGACCAATATCTCTCCATTCTACAACGACGTCATCACTCGACGCTAAGCGACGAGCTTCTGCGTTTCCATATCTCGAGAAATAGTATTACTCAGAATTTCGGTTAAGCTCTCCTGCTTCAGATGAAATAATGTATTATGTACGACCACGGTTTAATTACTACTTAATATTTCTTAAGCACTATTGAAGTGGTCGTTTAAAACATCACCAGCACAGGTCTGAAGATGCATGTAACTAA
Source organism: Heligmosomoides polygyrus bakeri (assembly GCA_947359475.1). NCBI lineage: Eukaryota > Metazoa > Nematoda > Chromadorea > Rhabditida > Heligmosomidae > Heligmosomoides > Heligmosomoides polygyrus. The sequence goes on along the minus strand of OX375865.1, from coordinate 31,986,799 downwards.
CTGTATGATGCAGATTCAACTAGGTACATAGCTCAGGGATTTAGAATTAGTCAGTCTATACACCATAACGGATATGAAGTACCTTCTTGTGACAAAGAATACGTTTAAGCACCATTGATTTCCAAGGACAAGGGCTGCCAACTTTGAAAAAACGTAAGATGTTGGCTTCCTTACAACATTTTCAGTTTGAAGTTGGCTTCCTGCAGCTTCAACGAAGACGGTGATGGGAATCGTGAGCACGATGATGGTCAGCCTAAAGGGACCATAGAAGTAGAGGTGACTAGGCAGTGTCATTTTTCATCGTGCAACAAAAGAAGGCCTGAAGTCGCTATTGCTAATACATCCCAATCTGTGCAAGCTATTCTACCGAGCTGTTATGGTGTACTTATTTCATGCGATAAGCCTTTCAAGCCATTAGTTTCCTCACGTTTAAGCCCCTTCACCCTTCTCGTTTCGCCGTCTCTGGATTCCTCCTAACAAAACATTGCCTATTGCGAATAATAAGCCGGCAGCCATGGTGACAGGAGACGTGTCCCCGTGTTCGGGGAATCTGCTTTACATTGCAAATGATCAGTGTTTCAGTACCTTCGGAATACGCTATTTGCTACATTTTGGCCTCTTTACATCCCTTAAAGGCTGACGACGTTTTTGACACGAATTAGTTAGTCATATTACCTTTCAAAATTTGTTCGACTGAAGGGCGTTTTGTGGTTCGGTGGCGAGGAGCAACACAACCACTTTTCATAATCTGGTTGTGTTGCTCCTCGCCACCGTTTTCCCTTTTCCACTGTCCATTCCTTGCCCTTGGTGGATCTTCTTGTTGCGTCACGCTGCACTCTTCGTGTATATATCCTAGTTTTCTACTGCCCTTCCTATTTTTTCACTATTTCTGATGGTATCTTTAAAGCATTAATTTTGTAACATTCATAACATCTAAAACTTACCTATTTGCGATTAATTGTTGATCGTCACGTCATTTTGAAGAGTTCAGGATCGTTTACAGCAGCAACTCCTTCCTCCTTTCCCTACCTTACTGATGATGAGCACAAGGGGAAGGATACTCTCTCTCTCTCTCTCTCTCTCTCTCTCTCTCTCTCTCTTTCTGTTTGGTTTGGACTAACCTGGTGGTAAGGCCCCGTGCGAAACGAAAACCAAACTAATTCTGTGTTTTCCCCACTTTTCCAATTAAAGTTACTATCACACTTATATGGCATTCTTCTTTTATAATTGACTACTTGTCAGAATCTAAACTGGGCCAAACCGAGAATCTCTTTATTAGTTTTGGAGAGGACGCACCTTTAGATTCTACAACAAAATATCTGATGGACACCTTGTTTTGATAAGCAGTAATGATTGCGTGGAGGCTCGCGTTAAGCCGTGCGACGAAGTCCCTCCCTTCATCGTGCTTGTTTGTCGTTATTCGTCATACACATATTATACACAGTGGTCCATAAAGATTGCAACAAAATTTTTTCAGGCTTATTAAGAGGCGCTTGCAAATTGCCTTGAATCCAAGTACAACTTTGTGTAGAATATTCTTGGCGCTATGTTCTTTGGCTACATATCTTCATATTAATGAGTAGTGGGGTTTCGTTTGAAATCTCCGGGTCCGCGTTGAAGCACTCCCGAAATGGTTGAGGATTGAACATCCATTATTATGGTGGCGTACAGTCACTTCAGGGCTTTCTCAACATTAGATGAATGAATCTGCGCTATAACTGCGAAACGGTACAGTTCGTCATACACAATGAAACAATCAGCTGGAACAAACTTAATATTCAACGGTGATCGTTACCTATTGCAGTGTGGAGTGATCAAAAACCACAACCACAGCTCTTAGACAGCAGATGCGGCGAGGGCTCTATCAAAAGGAGAAGAGAGAAGAAGGGTAAAACGTGTTAGCAGAGCTGGCCCGAGCTGGGCATCCAGCCACTGCTTCTCTTGAAAAAACTCTCATAGGTGAGCTGGAAGATACAAAATAATAGTGCGCTTAAGACTATAATATTTAGTTCTGGGTAACTTGATGAAACGCAAAGATTGGCTGCACGTGATAATTGTTAATTTTCTACGACATTCTAAACATGTCTCCCCACACACTAGATTTTTGTGTCAACAATGCCAAAACCAGTAAAATAAAGCCTTCGCTTCGTCCAGTAATCACACTACGTATGCAAAACAAGTATTTTCGAAACCAAATACACCAAGCGACTACCATACCATTTCTTCATATTTTTCTAGCATTTTTATTTATTTGCTATCTTTCAGTTGGAAACAATGCTGCTCCACACAGCATAAAAATCATCGTCTTTGAAACAAATGAGGAACAGAATTCGGTAAGAGTTGCTGGTATTCAAAACTACTCACACGATCTGAAGGATCTGCTAAGCCAGGAGTGGGCCCTAGCGAATAATACCGCTCATGGTGATCTCTACTACATGAACGAATGTTGCTTCAGATAGATACCAAATTAGGCTCGTTCTAACTGCTTTTCTACGACAAAGTTTCGGTGCCATTCTGCAATTAGTCACATCTGCCTACGGCTGTCGGCGCTCGTTTCTTCAACCGTAAGAACAGGAAAGGCCTTTTGGCCGTGTTTTCGGGGCTGGTGTTCGACCGCTGCCTGATTGGGGTGCGAGGGTGCTTTTGACATGTTGCGTAATCCAGTCGTTTACGGACAGTGGCTCTGGCCAAAACACATCTCGGGCTCGGCTCATCTCTTCCTCATCAGTCTGCTCCCAGCAGCGCAGCACGCGAATGGTCCACTGTGTTCGTCAAGCTGGCCGAGTCGCACGTGTGAATCTTCCCACTCGACATGCATAACTTCTTCGTTTGTTCTTTTGGCACTCTCACTGTCATTCTAGTTCGCGTGCGTAACATCAGCGGTGTTTCAAGGCAGGAACAATCCTAGAGCCAGAGGAGTGCTGTCGAAGTCGGATATTATTTAGTCCTCACTTCTTCCTCGCTTGATTATTCTTTTTCATTCTTTTTCTGTGTATCATTTTCACGTCAAACTGGACCCTTTTCAAATCAATTTAAACACTTCTTAAATCAAAATGGATAGTTTCAAAACCAAATTGGTCAGTTTTCAAACCAAATTGGACACTTTTCAAATCAAACCGTACACTCTTCTGAGCGTGCTTGACGATATTGAAATAGCAATATTAACATCTTCCAAATCAAAATGAGCGTCCTCCAGATTAAACTATAGGCTCTACAGCTCGGTTAGTATAATTTTGTTTCAGGAAAATGGTTCTATCCTAGTCGGGGGGGGGGGGGAGCACATAACTAACAACTTGTAAGACGTATGTAACAAATGCACTTGAAGCTTACAAAGCGGCTCCTACAGAACAACGTAGGACGTAAGAGGAACAAAAAACGAACGGATAAGCAAAAAATCGCTGCGGTTTTACAACCGTCTCGGCCGCCAAAGAGCGACAGAATGAAGGCATACCGCGTGCTCACCGCCGGCTGACATGTTATAACCAGGACCTGAGTTGGGAAACTTCGCCTTCTTACAACTGCGGCGGAAACAAATGGAATTTTTTCTTTTTTTTCTACGTGAATTTTTCTAGTTTACGTCCTATCTTGTTCTGTAGGAGCCGCTCGGTAAGTGTCAAGCCGACTTGTTACATACTTTTTAGTTATGTGCCTTCCCCCGAACTAAGATAATTCAAGAAAATTTAGTATGACTTTTTTAAAAATTTTAAATTCACTGCTCCGGTAAGCGAATACGCTATTGTTCGGAATTTTATAAAATTTCTTCTATTCCATTCTTCCATCTTTCAAGTAAAACTTATCAATCAAATTTTGTTTTGAAGCGCCGAAAGTTAGCAAAAGGAAAAGAAAAAGAAAAAATGAAAAAAATAAAAGAAAAGCGCGCTCATCAAGATTTTCATTATTTTTATTTTACGCCTCCATGAGCTTTGAAATATTAATCATTTTTAATTTAATTTAATGTCGTTTTCACAACTTTTTTTCAAAATTTTAACTCATTATTTTTCCTTAGGAATAAAATTTATATAAAGCTTTAAACATTTTTAACATTTTTAAACAAAAGACTTTAAGCATTTTTCACAATTTAATCAACAACACACGTTAGTGTGGCGGGTAAATTCAAAACTTTCAAAAAATTTTCTACTAAATATTTCCTCAAAAAATATGTCTGCGGTGGAGAGTCTCTAGTTTAATCTGGAAAAATCTTTAGTCGATTTACGACTAAAGATGTGAAGTTTGATTTCAAAAGCGTCAAACTTTCCCGGAACATTGACCAATTTAATATGAAAAGTGTCTGGTTTGAGGTGAAATGTGACGTGGAAATGGTAGGTATTCGTGAAATGGTAGGACGTAATCACCTTTGATTCGACTGCATGGATTTGCGAAATTTTTCAAAATACCGGTTGTAAGACTACCACCAAGTTTTTGACTGATATACCCTCACAAATCAGCGAATGCTGGCACCAATGCGAAGGTTTACATGCATCCTGAGGGGAGGAGATGACTTTTGATTGTCTAAAAGTCGAGCTGATATCACTAACCTATATTACGTTTTTTCTTCTCTTGTTTGGTTAGGGAGAGATTTTGCCGTCTGTGCAACCTTCATGTATCAAGCAGGGTACCTCTCGGTTCAGAATGCTTCCAGATGTCCGGCTTCAAACAATTTTAGGCTGAGCGTTGGGAGCCTTCCGTCCTAACCTTAAATCGCGCCACGTGTGTAAGCATTGCGTGCGTGAGCAGCTTTTCAACGGCAGCATTGTGCGCTTCCATGTTTGTTTTCGAGCGGGGCTCGAAATGGAGGGTGGGAGCGAATTCCAGCGTTGCAGGCGTCGCCTGAGGCTTTTGCCTTGCAATTACATGCCGTCGATGACCCGGGCGCCAAAGGATCTGCTTTTCATCCCGGGCCCCTTCCCGCCGACAACTATTAGCTCTCTGGCCCCGCATTCCGACTAGTTTGTTTCTGCTTGTACGTCCCGTATCTACACAATTTGGTTCTCCCTTATTTATGTAGCTCCTCTCATGGATGTTCGGTCAGAGTGTAATTAAAATAAAATAAAGCGAAGCGTTACATGTTCCATTTCCAAGCCAAACTTGACACTTTTCAAGTAAAATTGGACCATTTTTAAATAAAACTGTACACTCTTGCAAGCAAACTTGAAGCTTTTGTAATCAAACTGAGCAGCTTGCAAATCAAAACGAGCTTCTTGAAGATTAAAATGGAGACTAAACGAAACGAATAGAAAAAATTGTTACAAGAACGTTTAGCATAAATTTTCCTGGTTTTTTAATTCGCCTGCCTCAATAAGTGAATATGCTGTTTAAATTTTATAAAAATTCAATTTCAAAAATGATAAAGTCAATGTTGTTTTAAGACACAGGAAGGCAGCAACAACAAGGCGTATTATAATCAAAGAGTGCCCCATGAACTCGACTAGATCGTTTTCATTTGATTGATATTGAAAATTCTGCTTGCGTTTGCGTTGGCGAGTAGCACAGATGTAAATAGTACATAGCACAGCTATAAGAATACACAAAAAACACATAAAAACTCAAAAACACACTCCTGTTTCAAGTTATAAGCATTTAGACTATCAATCAAATAAAAATCGCGACCATCTAGTCGAGAGCATATCGCGACTTCTTTTTTAATACACCAAATTATTGTTATCCTTGTGCGCTTTAAAGCGAAATTTACTACATTACGTATTTTTCCTTGAAAGATTTAATTTCAAAGAGTGTCTTCAAAGATTGTGACAGATGAGTTTTGAACATTTCAAAGAACGTCGTATTGAATTTTGCTTCAACATGTTTTTTTTCAGCCGTCTCGTACAGTTTCTATTTTAGTCTGGAGGACTTCATCTTCTTGGGGCCTTACCTTACTGCCAACACTCCTTCCGGGTCGCACATCCTGGCCCACTTCCTTCTCCCCTATTGACCCCTTTACTGTTCCCTTCTTGCTGAGGCTACGCAGTGGGTAGCAGCCCGCGCAACACTGTCGCTGACAACACCGTCGCCGAAGTATTACATAGGCCTTAGTTGTCCTCCCACGCTCATGGCCCGACGTCGGCGACACGGCTTCTGACTCCAGACGCTATGAAACGTGCGCAGAAGCCCTTGTGTCAAGCAGCAAGTGCCTGTGCCTCCCCTGTTGCACCAGCGTCCCCTACTGGATGAAAAATTTTGCTCGTGTGGGATACGGTGAGGCGTAGTTAAGTTGATTTAAAAAATTTAAGTGGTAATCAGAGTTGCGATTTATGCTTAGAAAGTCTAGCAGTTATGGAAATCTTACTGAAGGCTTCGAAGACTTGATAAGTTAATTTAGTATTTATATTCAAACTTGTCGGGGAAGATACTCAGGCGTATGTCAAAGCGACAAGAACGATCACCGCTGCGAAAATCAAACTTCTCGGATTTTTTAAGTGCAATTTCCATTTTTGCTAAGTCCTTGAACCTAGCGAATTAGAAGCAACACCTTCCATACACCAAATATGCAGAAAAAAGCGAAAATAGCGCAAGATAAGGGGTCGAACACCTGACCCCACGCCTATGAAGCAGCCTTTTGCTTGTTCTGCATATTCGATGTCTGGAAACTATGTATTGCTTTGTGAGACTGTGCGATTCCATAGTAAACTTTCAAATCCCTTTCCACGGTAAGTTCAAGGGCTTTGCGAAAATCTAAAAAGCTTTTCTAGAGTTGGAAGGATATCAATTCTATCCACTTTATCATTCAGGCATAGGCTCGAGATCCTCTCCTTGTTCACCATGCACCGAGTGCCGCAAAGCTAATCAGCTCGAATGGAAGAAATGGATCAGGCTGCTTCTTTCGCTCTCAATCTGCAACAATAAAAGAGGCGACTGGCAAATTGAGACCTGTCAATGAATAAAAGCAAACACCTTCTGAATAAAACACATTATGCCTCTGAGCTAGTCTTCCACGGCTGCATTTCAATGGAAAGTCATTTTTATTGAATTCTATTGACCTCCTAGCCTTCTCAGACAGACGCATAGAAAACACAGGTTTTATTGAACCCGTTTCCCATCTCTCCGGATCTGGGAATTGGCACGCTTTTGTCTGTGAAGGATAAAACAGTGACGAGAAAGGTCAACAAAGTCATCGTGTAGACTCCCAAAGCGACCTATACAGGATTGAAGAGTGTTGTCAGGGAAGCACAGTAGTGGTTTCCAAATTTCCTGCGGACCTCTGGTTAGGGAGAAGTGACACCTGGAATGACCTTGTCGAGCTCAAAAATTAACCTGCAAAAGGTTTCGAGTTTCAGTCACTGCTAGAACGTGGCATGTGACATATTTTCTAATAGAGGCGAGATGGCATATTCAGGAGAGGCATCCGCCAGTACGGGAACTGCAATTGGATGGACGTGGGATAGCGACGCGGGTTTGCAGGAGCGTGGTGAGGGAATGTGGATTCTGCAATGTTAGTGGCGTTTTTTATCAATGTAGAGTGCATTTTGGCCTCAACGGGGTTCAGTGTTCTTTTAAACATCGTTTTTAACCTCCTTCAGGATGTGGACCAAACTAACCTTCGTCGATTAGAGATCAGCTGCTGACCATTAAACCGTGCTTATCTTGCTGGCGAAGCTCCCGTTCGATGCTATTCATGTGTGATCCCTTTTGTTTTCTGTTAGTTTTGGAAATGCGTTTCGTAAAACCTCACTGCAGACATGATCGACAGCTATTGCTTTGTCCCCTCTCCAAGATGTGCTGATCGCTCTTCCGATTTCTATGGAGAATATCCGTGAGCAAAACTGGAATGTTTTATCCATCTAGCGGTATTGGTCGCATTTTTGCATTTTCTGTAAGAACCACTCTTCCCTACTCTACAGGGAGGGTTCCGTTACGGATATGTACACAGGTGCTCTCCCGACTGTAGGCTGAAAAAAATTTCTTCAAGATTCTTCTAGGAGGGGGTATTTCGAACACTGACCACGAATCTGGGATGTTTTTTGTGCTTTTATAGTTTGCGGTAGCGTACAGGGAAGTGAAAGGGGGGAGACAGGATAGCCGCGCTTACCCCACTCGTCTACGACGTTATTCCAGTGATGATCAGGATCTTTAGCATATGCACATGGATTTTAAATTTTTGAATGCTATTTTTATCTCAAAATACGGCCTTGGAAAATAAGTGCGACTAGATGAAGAAAGCGGCGGCGCTGATGCAGTTTCTTGTTTCACAGTATCCATGTCTACTCTAATCTACTGTAATCCGCCGTTACATCGAAAAGTGATGCCAGACTCGTGATAACCACCCCGAATAACGAACACAAGGACGTCTGCACGAAGGATTTTCTGAGTATTTGGAGTGTCGAGAGTTCTGGTGCTAGCACCTGCAATGCCTCTCCCTTGCATTCCCATAGATTAGGGATGAGCAGTCAAATGAGGTAGCTATGAGCCCGCACTTCCAAAATTATCAGGGAACATTAGAAACGAATCACACTTTGATAGTACCAAACGAGGACACCTTGATAACACTGATAAAACTGATGGCTGTAAAGTATGGCTTAAGGCACTTAAGGTGCAGTAATAAATAAATAAATAAATAAATAAAATTGCAAAAATCGCTATAGCAGTGCCTAGACTCCACCTTCGGAGTTGATCCCCTATCACCCTCCTGAGAGCCCGCGCCGTTATCCACTCGGCCATCCAATCGCGGTTCATGGTGGAGAACCACTCCTGAAATTGCCTTCTCGCAAATTTGGAAGCCTCTGCGGTGCTTAACCAACAACACTCTTCAATCATGTGCAGGTCGCTTTGAGAATCTACACGATGAGCTCGTTGTCCTTCCTCGTGAATTGTCCGTCGCCCATTGTAACTCATTGTATGGTACAAACACGCATTCAAATTGCCCCGCAATAGTCCTTAGAAGTAGAATGCGTGGCACATTCCAAAAGAGATTGAGCAACACCTGTTCTTATCCTTTACCTTAACCCTTATCCTTTATGCGAGTATTAGATCAATGCTTGGACTTGATTACTAGATTAGCTAGATTTCAGGAAGAAGGAGTACGTGCGAGTGCACGGACGATTCACCAAGCACTCTAATCGCATTTGGTTCCCTTTGCATCTAATCTCAGACCACTTAGTCGCCTCCTGTCGCAACCTCTTCGTACTTCTGAGACAAACACTCAGTTTCCCTCGCGCTTGAAATTAGGCTTACGTGCGTTACTGACATATCGACACTGAATTAGCTGTCGACTTGCCCAAGCCGTTGTCCATACCTAATACCGACTTGGATCGCTACGGGGTTATCGAATAAAGGTACACGGTACGTACAAGAAAAGCTGATCAACGCTGGCCTTGCACAGTCCCTCAGACGTGCTTTCAATCGTTCTTAGTTGCGAACTACTCTTTATAAAGAGAGAAATTGTTGAAGCGACAAATGTGCAGCAGATTGCTTCTGCTGGCCACGTTTGTGTGGGCGGGCAGCGTCTCTAGCTTCCTGACGAAGGTCGTAAACATCAACTTTGCATTTGTTTTTGTTCGTTGAATTCATCAGCTGCCGTTCTCTTCATGAGACGTCTGATCATACGCTGGCTTTCCATCCTCCATTCAACCAAACCTTCCACTCGAATTATGTGTCTACTCTCTCTTGACGATGTAGCGCAGTCGGAGGAGGCGCAGGCTTTCACCTGCACCCCGGATCACGGTTCTTTGTTCTTCTTTTCCGCTCAGGTTAAGGAAGGCTTCTAACCCTACGGTGTCTGTAAATTGGTAAAAGCGGACTTGTCCCCGGGAAGGATAAAATAGTGACTTGCTCATTGACTGCTACCGCAAGTCATTGCATTCGATCAAATACGCATTCAAATTGCCTCTGCAATATCCGGTTGAAGCAGAAGGCTTGGCGCGTTCTCTTTGGTTAAGGTACTGATTATTGCCAAGCTTTGTCTCTTCCTGTTATGTATACCTCCACCTTAATAAAGTTTTCAAGAAGTTTGGGAAGGATGTCGTAAATATACGTAGTGCTATAGGAAACTACAAATTGATGCTGAGAATCCTGCTCTGCCAAGGAAAATTGTCAGCTCCAGTATCGCCTGGTGCAGTATTTCGGGGTAGAATGGATTTCTCAGACTGTAGCCTTATATTTTTACAGTCATCTGAAACGCTGCGAGCGTGGCCAAGCAGACGAAAAGGTTCTAAGAACCCATAACTTCTCAGTTAATGCGCAGTTTTAAAAGAGTGATTCCACGACACATGACATACGCAGTCATTAAAAACTTCACATTTCTTGAATGTCCTTGCTTTTCAGTATAGCACCTGTTCTCTTCTAGGTATTCCAAACTTTTCATCGCTTAAGTTTTTTATTGGTTGTGTCACGGAACATTTATAAATGACACGAAAACATTAATATTTCAGCCCCTGGCTTCACGAACTCCACGTTTTAGTGCCACCATGTTTCCTCCACCTTTCTTTCATTGCCACCAACAACTAAGTATGTAGTGTTAAAATGCTTGAGCAAGTTTCTAACGTAACGCACCCTTCACCCATTTTCAAGGACTGCTCCAACAACTGACCTTTTTCCTTTCAAATTCCTTGTTTCTGTTCTTTAAACGTGTTTTATCATACGGAATGAGAGAAAAAATGTAGTAGAAAGTTAGGAACGGTGAAACCTTGGAGAGGTCGGTTGACCTGCCATCTACATGCAATACCGTCCGCGTCTTTAGCCTTTGAAACGGAAAGCTACAAAGGAAGTTTCAGTGATTATTTTCAGTTTAATGCCTTGAAAAATTAGATATTCGAGTACAACATCCAAAAGCTTGACGAGATTAGAGCTCGCCAAAGTAAAGAAATTTCCTTAAATTGGTGGCATAAAGTGGGAAATCCCATAACCAGCTATGTTACTGTTATCGCTAAGAACTAGTGAATACAATTATGTATGCTGTATCAGCTGCCAAGAAGGCTACAAAACTAATATTGAACCGAATTGTCTTGCTTTTAGACCAAATTACAGTATAAATATCTCCTAAGAGGAAAAAAGCCCACCGAGCCGTGAAGAATGTCATTGAACTAAATTTTAACATTCCATAGGCGTTTTCATCTCATCAGGAAGTTAACTTGGTGCTGATCCCGAATATCTGACTAATTTTTCAAAGCACTCAATTTGAAGAGAGTTATTAAGTAGCGGCGGATAAGGCGTTTTTCGCTCTTTTTTCCTCCCAAAGGCCAACTGCGGTACCTCTCAAAGTGAATCCTCCATCAAATTGGCGTCTCGCTACTTTTCTTTCGCGGAACAAAAAGAACACTCCAAAGAACTTGTTTGTCCTAAAGGACAAACAAGTGATGCTAGACTCAGACGTAGTTACTGTGCTCAAGAACAATTTAGATGCGATCAGACTCACACGAAACCTACAATAAACTTTTTTGAAGGAAGGTGGCTTGATCCCGCTTAAAATAAAACATCACTGCACATTCGATAATACGATACACACCACAACATCCTTGTGATTTGTGGTCCGCCGCTTGCAGTTCCTTATTTACTTTTATTGCCACAGCTCTAATGGGCTAACGAGCGTTGATTGTTCTTTAAAAAAACACTTAAGGGCCAAAGAAATTGTTTGTTCCAAATTCAGCGAGTTTAGCGAAATTTTCTCTTCTCGACTCTTCTTGATGTATTTCCAATGGGAAGAGAATTTTGAAATGCATAAGTGAATACGATACTTGTTCTGTGCAAAGATTCCCAGATCTATACCGCTACTTGTTGTGTTTGTTGTTTGTTTTAATGTTATTGAGGAATTGCACTCTTTGCGTTGCTTTATTTTTGGAAGTGATAAAAAATACGTTAATCCAACTCTGTCTGGGATGCTCCATTCTTCTTCTGCGAGATATCATAGGGGCGTTATATTAATTTGTTTATATTTACGTAGTGACTTCTAGTGGCCAGCCGAAAGACGAGCAAGTGTTTTTCCCTCCTAGGCAATTCTGGTAGCAATTCATTGACACTCAGCAATGGAATGCATGCTTGGCCTGAAGGAGACCCCAGCCGAGAAGTTTGACTCGGAGTGTGCTCAACAGGCAACTACTTCAACTGCGTTACCATGGTGTTTTGAGAAATTCACTGATCATTAAGATGAAAACAAACCGAGCTCATTGAACTTGAACGTGATCTTCCACCTCTTCGTGAGCTTCTCTCGTTAAGATTGACTTGATGAGTTCGATATTCCGAAATTTCAAGCTTCCACGTTTATGTCTCACCTACAAAATATAGCGTTAATCATACACCAAGGATGTTTTAAAGCTTTGAAGGGCAGTCTAGAGAAATGGTACAGTGTAAATGCAACTGAACGGGTACAAAGTGCTAGGAATTATTTATTTAATTTAAAGACAGGAACGGCACCAATCATCTCATTTTTTTCACAGTCCTCCACGCAAACAGTTGAACAATTATTTACTCAGGCTCCACTTAGAGCCATTGGCGCTCGCTGATCGTGAGAACCAAACATAGCCTTGACTTTTAGGACGGAAAGAGAATCCTTCGTTGTGATAAAGTGGTCGGCTTCCTCCACGGTTGCAGCCTCTCTCTCTCTCTCTCTCTCTCTCTCTCTTATATATCGGTCTGCTCTATTGATCAGAAGTTAATGCTTCCTAAGAGTACGGTAACAGTCTGTAGTGTACATACATGTTTAACCTATTTCATTTTTCAACTCCAACTTAAGAGAAAACATGCAGAATCAAAGCCGATGTTAGACATTTAGTAGAATAAATAAGCTTTGAAGCCAACTACAAACAATCCTGCTATGGATTTCAAGCGCTAGGCATTCCTTACAACGATTACGCGAATATTTTAGAAAAAATGTGCTGGCTGAACCAGTACTTTAGGGAAAAACTCGGTTGCGTTTGATATCACGTGGGATAAATAGGGAATTCTGCCTTGTAGTAAGGAAATTCAGCTTCTTTAGAAGTCAACACAACGTCATGCGTATGCATGTTTCATGGTTGATAGTCTGCTGTTAATCTCTTTGCACTACGTCTATGTAAGCCGGCCCACGGCTTATCTGGAGCCATTACCATTTACCAAGGCAGGAAGTAGAAGGAATGTCTGAACTCTCCCTTGTTTGTTGCTATGCTTTTGTATGGAATGGCGCTTAAATGTTGGCTAATTTGTTGTGCGCCATCACTTCTCGACCTTTTCGTCGGCTGTGAGAACGAGGAATCTTTTGGAATGCCATGCTATAGCTTGTTCCGTCGTATCACCCTATTTACTGCAGAAGCATAGAGTATCTGCATAAGAAAATGACGAGTCTTTATGAAAAGAAAACTTGGAAATACTCGCTCTCTCAGCGGCAATTTTCGACCACTACGTTTTTTAATTTTTTTGAAAGCTCTTTCTCAGAAATCCAGAAACTATTGCTTAAGTATGGACTATTTTTGCATGGGAAATGTATATGCTCCAGATTTAATTACAGACGGAGTTGCTACTTTCACATGAACACCTGATTGGATGGAGGCCGTATCGTATTTTTTCTTGTTTTGGACGTCAGTGTCGGGAATGCAACGATTTTCGCATGCTTGCTGATTCAGTTCATTTCTTTGCTGCTAGTTTACCTGTGGGCAAAGAAGTAACCTCTTGTTTTGGCGATATGGACAGTACAGCGATGCTCGAATGAACATGTCTGAATAACTATTTAAATAAATTATTCAAATAATTTTTCAAATAGTTGAATTTTGGATATTTCTAGAATTTCGAATATTCGTTGAAATTTGAACAACGAAAGAGAGCGGCATTTGATTATTATTAAAAATCGAACATTTCAACATTTTTCGAAAATCGAATAATTTTATTCGAATATGGAATAAATTTCAAATCTTTAACCACAGAACCTGATTGGAACAAATTATTCCACTGCTTAAAGATTCGAATAAGCGAAAAACGAAGCTCATTCGATTTTCGATGATTCGAAAAAAATTGATGACCGAAAAAAATCGCTCGAAATTTTTCGACATTGAAGTTCATTCGTTCATTTGACAAAAATTCACAAAAGCACAGCTGCAATTGGCAACCCTTCCGAGACGTCTAGATCTTGCTAATTTATCAACGAGCAGAAGCTACCTAATGATCTGTTCCGGCCGTCAGCTGTGGCCATCTTTGACCGAAATCAACTTCTCGGTCAGAAATCGCGGCGAAACCATAATTCCATTATGGCGAGCGGATGCCTCCTGCGAGGAATCCCGACAACCTCTCCGCTCTTGCCCGCTATGTCCAACGGACACCACCTTTCTAAGATCTCTCGAGTTTCCGTTTTCTTCACTTAGAAGCACATCCACCGTGGCTCGTCTGGAGGTGTAGGCGTGCACAAAACAGACTTCTCTTCGAGAATTTCGTCCAACTTCAAGAGTGCTTAGGTGTCCAGGACCTTCGACAAGCAGAAGTGCCTTCAGGCCCTTTGTCTCGCCCGCGCTTTCTCGAGTGCTCCCCCTTTACCTCCCTTCCCCTTCACGCTAGGCCTTTGTAAATTTTCAATTAATTGAAACTCGCGTTGAAAGCGTGAATAATAAGGGCACTCGATGTGCTTTCATGCGTTAATAAGTTCCTATGGACATTAGAGGATGAATTCTCCAATCAATCGCTTTTAGATGTTTCACACTTTTATTACTAACTTATAAGGATAGCTTTATCAGTGCTCCTGTTTGCAGAATAAACACAAGCCTAACTTTACTAGCCATTTTAAATATATACGTAAAGAATACATACATTTGTTAGTTTTGGCAATCCATATTCATATAACGATAACTCGACATAAGAGGCATATTCTGACATAATCTAGAAAACGTTGTATTTCCCACAAATACGTAGCGTGACACTCAATTTCACTCATTTCGTCGACCGTAAGCTCCACCACTTGTTCAGGAACAATGAAAATGGTTAGCTTATTATTTATTATTTTTTTATTTTTTTATTATTTGAAGCTATTGCTGGAATTCTTTTCGCTTTCTTTCTTTACCAGCTAGGTTTGTCTTTTAATAAAGGATAAACGATAAAGGACGGCGTTACTCAGTCCCTTTTTGGGATGCGCAACGCATTCTAGTTATACGGCGGGATGTCGTGGAGGCGTCTTGAATGCGTATTTGGCAATACAATGACTTACGGTGGCTCGTTCAACAGCGATCTACCCTTTTCAGACAAGTCTGGTACCAATTCACCAACCGCGGGGAGTTGGAAGGCTTGGTTGGCCTGAGCGGGAAATTCGAACCAGGGACCTGTTATCGGGTGCACGCGACAGCCGGCGCCTCCTCCGACTGCGCTACACGCGCCCTTGTCTTTTAATACTACATTAAACTATCTAAGCAGAGGTGCTGAAGTCTGTCCACGAAGAACACTTTCATCGCAGTACCCTCCTTTCTTGCAACCATTAATTTTTTGTCTATTCCCTCGATGCCGGACGAAGTTTTAGGTAATGAAACTGGCGAAGAAGAGTAGTATGACTCATTTAGAATAAAGCTGCATAGTAACAGAAACTGATGGGGTAAATCTGCTTTCAAGCAGAGCACAAGGTCAACCTTCTGATAAACTGTTCCAGGCCAGTTTCGCCCTGTATGAGTTCAATTGCTCAAGTTCCACAGCCGGACTGATACTTTATAAAATTTTTCCTGCTCAATCACTGTCACATAGTCACCATCAGGCAATCATGCAAGACAGAATGATGATTCATGTGAGGAATGAACTGATCTCGCTTCCGCCTAAAAATAGCTGGTAGGGGCACCTTACAACCTCATTATACAGATGTACAATGAACGCGAGTAGGAACAGTGTCGTGGTTCTGAAATGAGAGGACAAATTTGTCGAGGCAATTGCGGTCGAAACGAGCGATTTGTAAGGGCATGTTTCCTCATGCATTACCACTCGTCCTTACAGCTTTCCAGGATCGTCATTCAAGTCGTGATTTTCGTGGGCGCTTCCCCTTAAAATAGTATTAGAACTTTACTCATTCCCAAACACTAGAACTCAAAGATTATGCTGCAGCTGAATGTGTTCTATATTGCAGGTTCTTTTTAGTTTTAGTGAAAAAATTCTTCGTGAGCCAGGAAAGGGCTTTCAGGATACAAGTTGTGAAAACTGACAAAGCTTTTCCTTCAGTGTTAATGTTTCATGCCTCTTAGAAAAGCTCTTCTCCCAAATCTTCGCCAAGTTTCATAAGAGTGGGTGGGCTACTGTACTCGACGTCTTTCGAGCTAAGACCTCTGGTTATGAAAGTGCATCCAGCCATTGCGCTTCATGCGCCTCCAGATTAGGCCACTGCTAAAAGCTTTTTTTCGAAAAGGAACATTACTATAGATGGAGATCTTCTGTCCTTCACGACATTCTGATATCGATACTTTCCGAAGTCTGCCCATTTGATCGTTGCCATGGCGTTTCAGCGAATTTCTTCATTTACATATTTCAAGCAACTAGATACATATTGGTTCCCGGTTTACTGCAGTAAATGTGCTTAAATGCAACTGTAGACTGAAAGTTAAAGCTGAGCTGTAGCAATGGTCTGTTCCAGAGAACAAATGCAGAACCATTTGTATTGCAGAGAATTCCCATGTTGATACAGATTGCTATCAGAAAATGCTAGTTTCATTAGCTGCTGGTTGCTGTTGCTTAGTCTCATTTAAAAAGCATTTTGCACGCTTGAAAGCCCTACCGCCGGATTTTTTGAAATATTTAAGGAGTTTGAATCCCAAAACTCTGTTTCCACAAATCTTTAAATGAATGTCGGTTCATAACATGCTTACCACGGAAGACGCTACAAAGCCTTGTAGTATGAGTCGATGAATACAACCTCGAATGGCAGCATATTAAATGAAAGTGCACTACTGCACTTTATAGACGGTGTCTTGGTTAAACCTTTAGCTGACTCTTTCGTCCTATACTTGCACACAAAAACTGGGAGCTTCAAAGGTGCCTCAAAGCTAGACCGATACCAGCCAAAAAGCCAATGTTTTTCATTTTACCAAAGAGAATTTTGTCCGAAATTCTCTTAAAATTATTTCATTGATGGATATTTCAGTGGAACAGGAAGACGAAAGCTTTCTATCAGATTAACGATGGTGAGTGAATCCTGCTGCATGAACCTTGCTAGCTTTTTTCGCTGCTGGATAGGCTACCAGAGATGTTGGTGCATTCAAAGAATTGAGTTGAAAAATCCGTCAGTGATAGTGATAGTGGTGTAGGATATCGTGAAGCTGTTGAGCTAATATTGTTATCGAAGCTTTATTCGGCTTACGTTTCGGCGTAACTGCCTTCTTCAGAGCCTTATGGAAACAGCCGAAAGGCTGGATGGTCGTCATCTGGGTGAATGACTGGACGATATCCTACACCACTGTTAAACGACATGCCAAGATTCAACGACAGCCGGACATGGATTCAGCTTTCTGCTTCTCTCTATCTTCTTCTTCCTATTCCTTTTCTCTTTTTTCCTTCTCTTTTTTCTCCTCGTTCTCCTCCTCCTCCTTCTTCAGCTTCTTTTGTTTCTTCATTCCGATTATATATTCGTTTACTTCTGGCGAATAAAGCTCAGTGTTACCGCGCTGCCGTTGCTTATGCCAAGAATCCCGTCCAGTGCCTTCGTGACCCGCCGATGCATAAATTAGCAGCACATTGTTGGCGTCAGATGTCATAGCTACGTAGTATTCTTTCGCTTTCTATGGAATCGCTGCTTCCTTTCTTTACTGGAACCGTTGCCTGAATTCGTCATTTATTATTAAACCTGATTACCGTTTATCTTCCTTCTATATTTTTTTGCCTTGGAGTCACTAAGGGCCGCTTGGAATTGCATTCGGAGGAGGTGCCGTCTGTTGCGTGCACAGGATGCGGGGTTCTTGCTTCGGGTTTCTCACCCAAACCAAACCCACCTTCCACCCTTCTGGAGCCTCTGAATTTTAATAGTACCGGACATGTCTGAGAAGAATAAAACCTGACCTGCTCGTCGGCTGGCCACCACAAGTCATTGTGTAAACCGAGTACGTACTCAAATTGCCTCCGCGATGTCCAGTAGAAGTAGCGTGCGTGGCGCAAAAGTGATTGTCTAACACCATTCTTTACCTTTTATTCTTTAACTTTCTACGGTTTTTGGTGTTCTCCTGTGGAATCAGGCTGCTTCACCGACGGCGTTCTACTTCAGTTTTGCATTGCTCAGAACCGATGTAGAATACGGCAATGTTTTCGCAATGCTCGCTCGTCTTAGTCAATGCCACAATCCCAGCCTTTAAATAGCTGTTGTTGAAATCAAGGCAGGCATCCGTAGACTCTCTCCCAGGTGGAGGATGTTTGTAGTCACTTCATGAATTTTCGATTATACGTGCATTTACCTCCTCCCTAAACTTCCTCCCGCTGTCACACTTCGCTCTCATTTAATGTTCCTTTCGTTTCGTGTAGCTATTTTCTGTTTCATTAGTGCATAAACAAAGAAGATCTTGTAGTTGCTGCATCCAAATAGTCCAAACAACACCTAAGGGTACAGCAAACAGCAAACAGAATGAAGAAAAATTATTGCGGGTCACGGCTCCACGGGCCCTCTGTTTCATAAGTACCTTATTGTGGACATAAGAGCATATGCTTTCCGCAATGAAGCAAATCTTTAGACCTATGCAATTCTTTAGGCCTATGTTATACTTCGGCGACACGTCGGCGACACTGCGACCCGTCGCCAACAGCCTGTCTCCGACTACCGTCACCGACAGCGCGAGAGCCGCGGCACGAAGAGCTAGAGAGCGCGCACGCACTCTGTTTTTCTCGCGCCGAACGTCGTGCGAGGAAACATAGTGCACGCGAGAGAGCGCCGCTGAGGCCCCGTTTATACTTCGTCGCGGCGCGACGCGATGGCCACGCAATGAGGCCAAATTGATCGATCGCGTCGCACAATCAATATGGCCACTATACGTGGCGTCGCGTCGCGCCGCGACGAAGTATAAACGGGGCCTGACGCGCGCCCTTCGCGGCCAGAAGGGCGGCGGCTCGACGCTGAGCTTCGGCGACGGGAGTATGGCCTATGTTATTCTTTGGCGACGCGTCCCGCGTAAGGCCCTTTCTCATTGCTTTAAGAGTGTATAACCTTTTTTGTCTATTGAATGTTTAGAGTGTATAACCTTTTTTGTTATAACACCGGGAAGGTGTTATAACAAAAAAGGTTCGTCTGAAGATACATACATGGCGAAACGAAGCATTTTGGAAGAAAATGTGTAATTTTACATTTTTCGCGTTAAATTGTCTTTATTACGACCGCAAGCAAAAGAAAACCACTTCCCCCAAAGCTTCCAAATCAAAACCCCCTCCACCCAAGCTTCCAGCGGTCGGAAACAAAAGAAAACCCCCTCCCTCTAAGCTTCCCATCCAGTCACGCCCTGCGGCGGGTCTCACCCGCAGCTCCTGGTGCTGCGGGTGAGAGCCGCCGTGAACTGCGGCAGCCCTCGAGGACCCTTGCGTGCGGCGGCTCCGCGACAACTCGTCCGCGTCGCGGCCTTCACCACAGTGGCAGCGCGGGTCCCACTACGGCGGGAACGATTTGGACGAGTTCTCACGCTGCTGCCGCGAGACCCTGTAGAGGCCCTAACACTGCCACCGACTTCGCCGTCGCCGAAGTATAGCATGGGCCTATAGCATCCCCCTGCGACGCTGCCGGCGACAGCCTCGGTAACGCGCTCGGCGACAGTGTTGTGCGGGTTGTTATCCACTGCGTAGCACGATTGCAGCCTTCATTTGGTGAAAAACGCTCTCCTTGATAATCGTAAAACCTAGAATATAAAGTACCTAGAATATCCTAGATAGCTTCTATCTCCAAACATTTCAAAGCACCTTTCCAGCTTCAGGCTAGGCTCTGAGATGGGGCAAGCATTTCGAGTTTCGTCCATCTAATCTAAACTTTCCTATGCACCGCAGCTCATATTGAATTTTACGGTACAGAAATTCATAGACTGAGTTCTTAAGAAGTTTATGGGCTAAATGAGTTTTCAGTTTATCAACGAAATTGTTGCAAGGGCAATCAACTATGCGCACATGATATAACATGAAATTTAACATTCCTGATCCTTGGGGAGAAAAAAGAAAGTGTCTGTCTCTCCTTTCCTCTTTTTTAGATATGATTCTTACCAAATCACCCTAGAGGTAACCTCCTAGTATTAAAATAAAGAAAATTGAAAGCATAGTGAACAAAATTACACATTTTTCTTTTTTCAAAAAGGTTCGTTTCGCCACCTATCTTCCTTTTTGTTATAACCCCTTCCCGCTGGCTCATCAGTGAAGAGGAAGGTGATATAACATTTTTGGATGTGTAAATTATTAATTTACTGATTTAATTTCTGATAATGTCTATTAAACTTAAATTAAGGTTAAATTTTGGAAAAAGGAAACTAGAATAAGCTATTAAGCGTTTCAAAAGGAATAGAGGGATATACATGCTCTCATGTGCAGCCAAAATCGATTCAAGGTTCGACTCCTCCATCATCAACCAAGGCTTGAGTGCATCTGGTAAGGACGAAACACTGGTATCAAAAGATGATGATCATCGGAATTCATCGTTTTTTGGATATCTAAATAAGTAAAAATATATAATAATATATTGAAATCAATTTGGTTCAACATCTCAATGAATTCGTTTGCAACGCGTATCCCACAAAGGTACGCACCAGTGATGAGCGGATTAACCGTTATCCGTTATCCGTTATCCGGTTTCCGGGGGGTTTTGGCCTATCCGTTTTGTTGTTCGTTATCCGGCGATTTTGTGCCGGATAACGAACAACAAATTAGCTGAATCATAGCTTTGGACGTGATGATGGGCGGTCTATGTACACGATCCTTCACGATCATAAGAGTGGTCGTCAGAAACAACAGAAGTATTCAAATCTATAAGGGTTAATTGAAGTTTCCTCACTTGGAATCTGGCTACATAGTTTTTCAGATATCTAACTTCCAGCCTTACAGAAGGCCCGCTAAGCCTGCACCATACTTATATGAGGCCTACTTAGCACAGCATTGCTCATTCATCTCAAGTTATGTGCTGACCAAGAAGGCATACAAACTGCTACTAGCAATCGTCAAAAGTGGAGAGCCGCATCCTGGGAAGAATTTTTTACCGCCGATCCTTCCATCGTATCATTTGTGGTTGCACGATTACAGTATGTTCGATTTGATTGCAGGCGGTAATGGTATCTTTTTAGCCGTATGCTGTATTGAATTATCAAAAAATACTGCAGCACAGCAATGAATACTAGCAAAAGGAATAGGATTAATCCAAATACATAGAGTAAGCAACTTCCCCATTCAAAATTTTAGGGGAGCAATACTGAACAAACTTGTAGATTTGTTTTAATTTGTAAGGTTTTTTTTGTGAAAGTTGTCTGCAACATGGGGAACAGCTCCGTTTTGGGGATGGGTTGGATATTCTTGCTCTGCTCCAGAAGGGATGGGTCGGATGTTCTTCCTCAGATCCAGAAGGTCTGGATGTCATAACTTTTGGAGTGTGTGTTTGTCGTACACAATTGCTTGCAGTTACTACCCAAAAGTTAGTATTTTATCCATCCCAGATAATTCCACGTTGAAGTACCTTGGATCTTGGGATGCTATCGAGCAGCAACAATAGTAACGGTTCATAGCATGTGTAGGACAAGATCGTTATGTGAAGTTTGTTTGGCTGGATGTCTCCTGCCTTCTTTCCAGAGACATCGGAAGAATTGCTCTTCCAAGGACTACTCTATTTTTCAACTGCTCTAATTGAAAAAATTAAGCGCAGAGAAAGGCTGATAAATAAGACAATCCAACCGTCTTCTTGGAAACAGGTGAAAGGCGGGTATGTTTCCGTGCGTTTGTCTTCCTACGGATGGGCAGAAAACCCCATAGAGCGTCATTAATGCGGCGACAGCAAAACGTTTTAAAAAACACTACTAAAATGGCTAGAGATAGCTTATAAATTAACAGTGCTTTAAGCCCTGATCTGTTGTTGAAGTGAATGTAATTTAAAACGAGTTTTAATTTTTGTTGTTTGTTCGTTATCCGTTTTTCCGTTATCCGGCCATTTTCGAGCAAAATTATCCGTTATCTGTTATCCGTTTTCAAAATTTTATTATCCGCTCATCCCTGGTACGCACCACGAACGCATTCTATCTTCTTTATCCTTCAAAATCTAGAGATCAATTTCATGTTCTCAATTAGCAACGTCGTCGGCTTTCACCACTGTCTGCTCTTCGTTCTCTCCTTATTTGATTCTTTAATAACTCAATTATAACGAGTTTATTTGTCAGGAGAAATGTCGTGCGAGGAAGACCTTGAGCGCCTCGCCAAACCTCCAGCAGACGATCCCTCGTTCGCCGTCGATCCGTAAGTGTTTTCGCGGCTCTTGGTTACCATACCTACCCCTACAAATCCGGTCAGCTACAATACACTCCGTTGCTGAACATTAGTATAGACGAAGAAAGACTGGCTTCAGTTTGGTGATGAATAGTTACAGGGTAACATCGAAGGAAGAGGATCGGTACTTTTTTGGAAATTTCTAGCTGTTTTAGTAACGATGTAACGCTTAGCAGGACTAGTATGGGATACTTCCGTCCGCGTTCTCATTATCCCTGCTCAGTGCCTCTAGCGTTTATTTTGTTAATTATCGTAGAGTTGTTTGCATGGCAATTTCAAAATTCTAATATAGATATATGATAAGGCGTTCGAATCAGCATTCGTCGCCCCCCCAAAGCTGCAGACGAGCCCTTGTCATACACTTCCATTGAGCTGGTATTCCAGGGGCGCCTAATTCAGCTTCTAGCTGAAAAAATCCTAATCCTCACGTTTCTTTCCCAGCTAGGTAGATGCGTCCAATCAGAATTTGTCGTTGGTTCGGCCCAAAGATCCTAACTGCCTCCTAATGTGTTTTTGCTATTGTTCATTTTGCGAGGTGCCACAAAGCATTTCGGCACAACAACCATTATTCTCTGCTCGCTCCTTCGCTGTAATAATCATGCTAGGAAGGAGCTCCAGATTTTTCGTAGAATGAGATTGGATTCTTAAGGGAGTGAAGCTGCTAAGGCAGTTTCTAGAGCGGGTGAATGAATTCCTTCGGTTGACGTTAGGGTTCGAGAAGCATGACACTTTTGTTAGAGTTCGTTACCGTTTTCTTATCGCAGCCTTTTGTTCCTTTGCCGACGTTATCATTATCTAACCGTACAACTGCAATTGACTTTGTATCATATTGAACGGAAAGTCTTAGGAGGATTTTCATTCTCCTTCTTTATTTCTTTATTCAGCATACAATGCAAATCAATCAACAATATAATCACCATTGTTAGTCAGCACAGTGTTTCAACTACTAGGCAAGTCAGCAATCCCCCCCCCCCTTTTCATAGAAATGATGAGACCGGGAGTCGAAGAAGTCGAAGGCCGTTCGAATTCAGTCTTCAATCATTGTGAAACTTTTCTGGCCAAGAAAGCCGTTAGGGAGCGGAACAAGTGGTGATCTAAAGGGGCTATCTCTGGAGAATATGGTGAATGGGGAGAGGTCTCCCAGCCCAGCTCCTCGATTTCTTGGTAGGTCGCTTTAGCAACATGGAGTCTGGCATTATCATGAAGAAGGTGCACTGAGCGTCGTCTCGGCCGCTTTCCCGAGCAGCTTCCGCGAATTTTTGGAGCTGAGCGATGATCGTGTGTCTTTGCGGAGCTGCTCGCAGTACAGCATTCCCTTCGATTCCCAGAAGCAGCATGGAGAAACCTTCTTAAGATGCACATTAGATTTTGCTTGCGTAGACGGTTTTTCTTCTCGAGGTAGTCAAACAGCACAGTGTGTGTTGGAGTCGTAGAGAATCCAACCCTCAGGTAACCAGAAACCCCTTTCGAAGCAAACGGAGGAGGAGAGACTGATGGACATTTGGGTGAACCGCACTTTTCGGTAGGAGAGGGCTTGGAGGCGGCTGACGTCTGTTGATTGGCGGCTGCACCGATTCTTGTCGTAAGGCTCCGGGTGGTTGCCTCCGGATTCTTCTTGACAGCGTCGAGAATGGCGTTGTTTTCCACTGCCTGGGGCGTCCCGAGGTTTGTCCTTGAAAATCGTGCCTCCTTTTGCGAACCGATCGAACCAACGATTGACGGTATTGCCCTAGTGGGCTGCGAATGTTGCGTACTGCAGCCGTCGCTTCAGTGCCGCGGCACCACTCGTTGAAGGTGATGGCTCTAATTTATGCTCTTGTGGGAATGAACCACCAAAACCCAAGGAAGAGCATGTGTACCTTTGCAGCGAAGGCTTGAGAATGTTATCACCTGTATCACCTGTATCACCTGTATCACCTGTCGTCCAGTTGATCATCGACTTGCTCGAGCGGGCGCCAGCAGCGTCTCCATTCGTCCCTGTCGCGTGCCAGAGTGGTCCAATGGATCCTCCTCGCTCGAGGGACACGAAGAGCGTCATATCGGTCGTTCAGGGCTTTCCCGAAGAAGTCCGACCAACGTGTTGGTGGGCGTCACGGTGTTCTCTTTACATCCCGCGGAATCCAGTCGGTAACGGCTCTAGTCCAACGGGCGTCTGCGAAGTCACTCCGAGCATCGTCCTTTCGATTGCACGCTGCGCGACGCTGATCGCGTGTTCATTTGCTTTCGTATAGCCCAGGTCTCTGAGGCGTATGCTAGGGCAAGAAGAACAGTGGAGTCGAATAGGTGGGTACGGAGTCGAACGTTCTTCGTCTTCTTCACAACTTCTTCGACGCTCTTGAAAGCTCCCCAAGCCGCTCGTTTCCTCTTGCTCAGCTCTGGTGCTAGGTCGTTGGCCATGTTGACTTCGCGACCCAGATACACATAGCTGGAGCATTCGGAGATGTACGTTCCGTTAAGCGAGAATGGGGCATCAGAAACTTGTCCGTTCCTTATGAACATCATCTTCGTAAGATTCAGCTGCAGTCCAACGTTCCCATATACACGAGCGAAGTCGGCCGGCATTTGCTCCGCCTGGCACGAAGGAACCCCCTGAGTGAGCAGGGCTTCGACGGCCGCACCAGTTTTGATGGAGTCGAACGCCTTCTTCAGGTCGATGAACGTAAGGCACAGCGTCGGCTTGTACTCTCGCGACACTTCGATGAACTTTGCAATGGTGTGTATGTGGTCGATCGTACTGAATCCTCCCCGAAATCCTCCTTCTTCGCATGGCTGTCCTTCGTTCAGCGTTCTGCTGATGCTATTCAGGATGACTCGAGTAAATAACTTGTAGACTGCGGCCAGCAGAAAGGTCGGGGAATATTTGCAAATTTCATGCACCTCTTCCTTCTTGTACAGCAAGACGGTCTTGCTGATCTTCTACTGAGGTGGAACTTTGCACTCCGATAAGTAGAGTGTGAAGAGCAGCTTCAGGGTGTTGATGAGTGTTGGCGGAAAGTTCTTCAGGTGTTCGGGTCTGATCCTGATAGTGCTGTACGCTTCTTCACCGACGAGATGGCGTGTCGGATTTCGGAAGGGAGAACAGAGCGGACGACGTATCCATCCTCCGGAAGATGGCATGGGGCAGGTGGACGTGGGTATCGAAGAGATCGGAGTAGAAGTCATGGATTACCTTCTTCAAGGTCCTTCTGGAAGAGGTGATAATTCCGTCCGGACTTCGGAGAGCGATCATCTTGGTCTTGAAGTTGGCGAAGTTCCGACGGGCATTGCGGATGCTCAACCCTGCTGCTTCAGCCAACATTTCTGCCCTTCTCTCCTTGAGATCTTCCTTTATCGCCGCTCTGCATAGCTTCGCAAGCTCGGACGTCAACTGGTAGTTGTCTGACGCTCGTGCTGCCACGGTGGCGTACAGGCTCGAGAGTTTCCGGAGACAGGCGTCTTTTGGTGGTCTTCAAGCTCTCGGCTCCCTTAGCACTAACATGGAGATAGTGCACGAAGCGGTCGTATTCCTCGTCGACGTTGTCCGTGACGGCATCTTTCCAAAGGCCAGCAAGAGAGGTGTAGGTCCCAGTTGATGGTCCTTCTGGGATTCCTCTTCTTGAACTTCACGGCCTTCTCTCCTTGACGCGAAAAGCGAAACCTCGCGCGAAGGAGGCGGTGGTCCGATCCCGTGTAGAACTTGGGGGACAACAGAGACGTCGGTCAGGCAATACTTGCGATTGAAGATGATGTGGTCGATCTCGTTGTGGAGCTGGCCACCGATGGATTTCCAGTTCCATCGTAGGGAGGGAGGCTTCTGGAACTGTGAGTTTCCATGGATGGTCTTGGTCAACATGATAAACTCAGACAGCCTTTCACCTTGCTCGTTCCACTCCAGACCATGGGTTCCGATGTGAAGTTCTTCAGGCGACCTTCGGGGCCCGATCTTGGCGTTGAAGTCGCCGACGATCACCTTGTAGAAGGTGTGATCTTCCTCATAGAACTTCTCCAGCTCCACGTAGAAGGCTTCGACCTCTTCGTCGTCGTTGTCGTATGTTGGGGCATACGCGATGAACACAGTCAAAGCTGGCCCGGAGCCACATCGCTTCAGTCGCAGACGTCCGATTCGGTTTGTCAGAGACTCGTACGAATCGATGTTCATGGCCAAGTGCGTGTTGATGAGGACACCAACGCCGCCTACTCCCTGCTGCCGCATGTTCCGAGGAACAGTTCTTAACCGGAGTCGTAGGCGGCGTGTAGAGGGTGGTGTCTTCTCGTCTCTGTCAGTCCGATGACGTCGTACTTGATCTTCCTGGCTTGCATCATCAGGTCCTCGACGGATGCTTCCGATGCGAGCGAGCTGGCGTTGAGTTAGTACAGATCGTCATCCTAGTCCTCAATTTGCGCAGCCTGGTTAGGCCCTAAGATTTTAGCAGCCTCTCCGTACTCGTCCTTCCCATCGCTGCAGAAATGGTGTCTCTTTCGGGTCAGGGAAATGAGGCCCTTTAGTGCTACTGTGCTTGACTGCAATACAACACGGGTAGCTAGTAAGGATCTGTCGTGCGGGCTAAGAACTCCGAGCAGTCAGCCCGACTGCCCGAAGGGACGGGGCGAGAGTTAAGGCGGTCTCGAATCGCCTTACATGTACTCCCAGTCTACCGAGTGCAAGCTTTTGGCCAAGCCGACACAGTTACAATCTGCACAGTCACGGACACATCCACGCACACTGTGCATGAACATGCCGCTCCCACGCACAAGGAACGCGTCGACCCGACACAGCAGGAGCAAGGAGCCCATCCACTGCATCCCTCCTGCGTCTCTGGGCAGTACACGGTCGCATTTGGTTCGCGTTTAATTCCCCTATCCACTATCCGGGGACGCGCCACGTGGCCCTGCGACAAGCGGCCCGATATCCCTCTTAACAAGAGAGCCCGAGAGTGTTATACGACCATCAAATAGCAGAGCATGAATATCAAATGAAAGTGAGAAGTTCTTGAGTTTTGAAGAAAACCCTATCAAGACTTTCCGATCAACCTAATATTTATATACCTTTCTAAGTGAAGGATAACAACGATTGAAGGATAACAACAACTCCGTCCGCAATCCGCTCATGTTACTGAGTATAAATGTCTTCAGTAGGAATCAACCATAGGTTGGCGCAGAAGATAAGGCAACAAACCTCGTGATGCGAACTTTACCGGATATTGTGCACGCGACTTAGTAGGATGGCATGTGTCGGTACTGCAAACTGCGAGGGCATGGTGGAGGAGCAACGTCCAGAAGGTAAAGAACTTGCTAGGAATGCATGTGAGCCTTTTACAGTAAGTTTGGACTGCGTCCACCCCTAGGTCACAGTCAGTTGGTCGAGCATTCTGCAACATAGGATAACCGTACTGACATCTTATGTTGAGGTCATCGTGCGACGTCCGTGGTAAATTCCTAGTCTGTTCGCCTTGCTTACCACGTGAGCACTAGAATTGCTATGCAGGCATGTCTATGCAGCCGAATAGCTGACCACTCTTTGAATTTTCCTGCGCTTAATGGTGCTGTGGGAGAACACACGGTAGCGGCTCAGCTCAAGATTCATCGCTGGTGGTGCAATTGCAACAGTTCCGTATTCCAACAAGACCTACATTCGGCCCTTGTTGGAATACGGAACTGTTGTCTTTAACCTTTAGAAATGTAAAACAATTAAATTACTGGAGAGTGTTCAGAATGGGTTCACAAGAAAGTTGTTTTGAGGCGATTAGGCTTCATTTATGACGGTACTCCTTCTTTCTTCTACAGTGAAGAACGCCAACCTTAACCTGGTTACTTCTGCCGGCAGACGGAAGAAATTTGACCTTATATTATATTTATGCTCAAAATCCTCTCCGGTTCCTGTATGATTGTGGCGGATAGGTTTCTCACTGCAAGACCGTCCGTCACAAGGGGTGATCGGTTGAAGGCAGTTGTTCCTAAGCCTAGGTTGAAACCTATATCAAATTCTTTCATCAGCAGGGCTACCTCAGCTATATTAAATTCATTAAAAGTCGCACTCCGTGCTCTCGTCTAAGAACATGATCAACAAGTGCCTGGATCCATTTTGTTAAATTGTTATTCTTTTTCGCTCTATCTGAGTCGTTTAGCTAGTTCTTCTTTTTTGTTTTTTCACTGTTTCGTTATTTTTAAAAAGTTCTACTCTCTTTACTGGACTCCATGATTTCCTCTCCAAGGTTGACTTGTTGTTACATGAGTTCTCATGTAATAAATAAATATATAATATATATTTGCAAGATTTTAAGCCAGACTCACTGCACTCGAGTGAGTCAGAAAGATAGCTACGCTATTTTCAGGCAAGAAGAACTTTTTGGCTCAGACAGCCTAAACACCTTACCAAGGGTTTTATCCTTCCCAGGCAAGGCTGGTAACAATTCATCGATGTATATTAGCAAGGTTTGATGCGCTGGCTCGTCTACCGCATGGTCAATGTACGCATCTAAAGTACTTCTACGGTATTACGAATAACTGTTGTGAAAAGCAGCGCACCACCTGTACCACCCGTCGTCCCGTTAATCACCGAGTTGCTCGAGCGGGCGCCACCATCATCTCCATCCGTCCCTGTCGCGTGCTGAGCGGCACGAGAACCAGCGGCTTCGTTCAGGGCTTTCAGGAAGAGGTCCGACCAACGCGTTGGTGGTCAGTCCGTCCTAGTGTTCTGTTGACATCCCGCGGAATCCAGTCGGTGACGGCTACCGTCCACTGGGTGTCCGCGAAGCGCCAGACGTGACTGACCTGTCTAATTTTCGACGACTTGGTCCATACGACAGCGTCTCTGATCTTCGAACGTCGACGAAGCTAGGAGCTCCGGGGCCTTCTCTCTTTTGCGTGAGTCGTGTCACTCCGAGCATCGTCCTCTCGATTCCACACTGCGCGACGCTAATCGCGCGTTCTCCCGCTTTCGTGTCGCCCAGCTCTCTGATGCGTTAGCGCAGGAAGAACACTGTAGTCGAATAGATGGGCACGGAGTCTGACGTTCTTTGTCCTATTTGCCACTTCTTCGACGCTGCTGAAAGCTCTCCAAGCCGCTCGTTTCCTCGTGCCCAGCTCCGGCGCTAGATCGTTGGCTATCTTGACTTCGCGACCCAGATACACGTAGTTGGAGCATTTGAACATGTTCGTTCCGTTGTGCGAGAATGGGGCATCAAAAACTTGTCCGTTCCTCATGGACATCGTCTTGGTTAGATGCAGATGCAGTCCAAAGTTCCCACATGCACGATCGAGTTTGTCCAGCACTCGCTCCGCCTGGCTAAAAAGCGGCGTATTCTACGGAAATCAGAGGACGTCGATCATCACCGTTGATCCTTTGTCATCTACCAACACTGGAGTGCCTTTTTTGAATCGGCCAAAGGGCTGAAGATGCTCCGCAATGACGGCGGCTCCGCGTCCACGTCTCGGTAACAGTTCTTCGTCAATTCTGTAGCAGCGCCAAAAGGATCACTGAACGTCGACAGCGTGATTCAGCATGCCAGCACAAGGTCGCCTTCCATCGGGTGAGCGAAAACGGCCGGGACTGTTCGTGCGTGGTGCACGATCGATCTCTGACAGCCTGCACGGTTTGCCCGATCCGACCCGCTTATCCTTGCTTTGATGGCATCCAGACCTTTTCTTCGGGTTCAAATCCCGTTCACGTCTGCACTACCTTCGTATCGCGTCCACGACCTCTCGCAGAAGCTATTTTCGCCTCTCGCCGAGGCACTTTACGCCAATTTGTGGGTGGCGAAACGGACCACTTTGAAGGAAGGTAAAAATGGGTCAATGTTGCTGTTAAGTTAAAGTTGCTACCCGTATAGGTGCAAGGACTCTCGAAATCAAGCAAAGAGCTTGTTTCGTAGTAGGAGAGGAGCAATTCTAACTTTATGGTGACCTCCTCCGGCTAGGGGTGACCCATGTCTCTATTTAATTCGATTTCATCCTGAATACAAATCCATGGCGATATAGGTAAGCGGGAGCGCGTGGTGGCGCAGTCGGAGGAGGCGCCGGCTGCGAGTGCACTCAACTTCGCGTTTGTTCGGATTTCCCGTGCACGACAGCCAAGCCCTCCATTCTTCCGGACTCGGTGAATTGATAACGGACTCGCCTGGGAAGGATAGAAGGCTGACCCGGCTGTCACCGCTAGTCGATTGTATAGACCGAAGGCGCACTCAAATTGCCTCCACGATGTTCCTTATAGTTAGAAGTCGATCGCCCGGCGCATCCTAAGAGGGATTGATTAACGCTGTTCTTTATTCATGCCCTTTTTATTACAAGTCGATTGTTTACAATGATTACGTAAATGAGATTGTTGCTGAAGTTTTGTTCCATTTTGCTGTACAGACGATGCTAAGGGAGCCAATCTTTTTTCTTCAAAATCAAACGTTTCGAAAAAATCTCCAAGTGCAAGTCATTGCATAGGCCAAGTATGCATGTATATTGCCAATAGCCCGAAGAAGTGCAGTATGTGGTAATTCCGAAGAACGGACTCTTTGACGTTTTATCTTTTACCTATCTTTTGAAAAAATTGATGTTCCTTTAGTTGAAAAAAGAAATCTGGACTTCCGGTCGCCTCGCCGTTTGATGAGGTGTCACATCGTATAACAGCCATCAAGTGAGCTTCATATTTTTTTCGAAACGTTTGAAGGCTGTTTATGAAGGCATAGTTGATTATTCTAAGTCATCTTATCAAGTTAGTGTAAAACTTTGGATCTTGCATCTGGGCACCAGTTTTCTTTTTGGACGCCATTTATCCTGAACAAAAGCCTTTCAGACGTCCCTCAATTTCACGTTTTTTACGTTATCCTTTTGCAGATCTGAACCTCCCGCATTAGTAATGCAGCACCAGGTCCTTCAGAGCAACAAAGACGTTTCGATTCTCGTCTCATCTGTTCATGAGTGAAGTAATGAAGTAGTTAAAATGAGACTTTCCATCAGCTATCAAAATCGGCTGAAAACTCAATTTATCGAGAAAACTTCCTAAGTACTTTTCTTGCTTGTGAAACTCCATGTTTTATTCGTTGTGGCAATGAATAACATGTGGCAACGAGTAGTCTAATGAATGGGCACAGCATTCAGCATGCTGAAAATGCCGGGAAGATTTCACCTGCCTAGTGAAACCTCATTTCAATTTCTTTAAGCCTCAATTGGCTGGTATCGAGGTTGCAAGCTCTCATATCGATGTCTTCTTGTGGTCGAAACTCTAGCCCCAGGCGGGACTCGAACCCGCAGCTCCTGCTGACTAAGGGGGGAATGCCCTGTCAGCAGGAGTTGCCGGTTCAAGTCCCGCCTGATGTTAGTGTTTCGATCGCAGCAAAACATCGTTATGAGATAAAATCTCGATGGACTGCGATGGCTAAGGCTGGTAAAATCGTTTCGATATGTTTATGAACGGAGAAGATTAAAATGTTGTTGAATTTAGTTGGTATTGGTGTTGGTATTTGGTATTTGGTTGGTGTACAAATGCCAAATCTTCGAAATCACTGACTACAAGTTTGTCAATCTTCTAAAATGTAAACAAAAGGCGTGATAGTACTAACAATAAGGTGTCGAGTGAGAAGAGTTGCATAGAAAGCGAAAACTGAAGTGCGCCAGAGGAAGAGTTTCTCTACCATAAAGAATGCCTCGTGTTCTTGCACTTTATCCCTCATAAATACCGAGCAACTCGCTCTGATTCGTCGTTTATGATGGGAGACGGGATCAATGTATCTACGAGTGCTTCTCAGTGCCTGACTAAGCTGAAGGAATACTGAAAAGTCAGTTATTGTTTTTCACGGGAGTCTCCACATTCCGGAGATTCATTGCAGGAACGCGGCGGAACCACTGTCGCAGTCGGCATTGCCGCCGGAACAGTGGATATTCGCTCCGATTTCGGTGATCATCCAGCAGATGTCAATGAAGAAGCCACCACCTCCGCCGCCGCAGAAGCCAGAGACAACCATTTCGTTCTTCCTTCAGGTTGGCTCCGCTAAATGTTCCCACCTCAATGCTTACCGGTCCCCTGTTCTACAAAGGTGTTCCACAAGGATCGTTTTGGAATAGCATCTCCGTCAGCGGAATCAGAATCAGACCTCGAAATTCTCAGATTCGTTTTTTCAGACGTTGTTTCCGTTCCTCTTTGCTGGCCTTGGTCTAATCTTCGCTGGACTGCTTCTTGAGGATGCCGAGACGTGGTCGTTCTTCACCGAACTGCCTGATGCGGTCACCTTGGTACCCACACTGGTCGGTTTAAAAGGAAATCTGGAGATGACGCTCGCATCCAGGCTCTCAACGCTGGTAATTCCACTTGTTGCTAGAGGAATTCTATTGAACGTACGATGTCGCGACGAAATGTTTCAGGCAAACCTCGGATTCATGGAGACGACCAAACAGAAGTGGCAAGTCGCGTTGTCAAACATGGCCCTCATACAGACCCAAGCCATCGTCGTCTCGTCCATTGCTGTGATTCCGGCCGTGCTATTAGGAGAAAAGCCTGTAAGAGCAATTCGTTTTAACGCTGTCACTGCCATTTATTTCGTTACATTCACGCCTTGATCTCAAGCAGGAAGCTCGCGTGGTAGCGCAGAAGTAGAGGGCGCCGGCTTCTGTCTGCACGGCAAATCGCGGTTCTCGGTTCAGAACGCGCTCTGGCCAGTCAACCCTTTCAGCCCTCCAGAGTACATAGATTGGTATCTGACCTGTCTGGGAGGAATAACACATTGACTTGTCTATCGGCTAACCACCGCAATCACCATCACCACCTATATATAAAAGAGTTTGTCCGTGAAGTGATCTAACCTAAGTGAGATACGCCGCATCCTCCACAGCGAGAGCGGTCGAGTGATCTAACCTAAGTGAGGTACGCCGCATCATCCACAGTGAGGGCGGTCGAGTGATCTAACCTATGTGAGATATCATAACCTATCACTATCATCACATCAACATCACCACCTATCACCATCACCACCTATATATAAAAGAGTTTGTCCGTGGAGTGATCTAACCTGAATGAGGTACGTCTCATCATCTACAAAGCGGGCAAAATTTGCAATTGAACGTGGGATGTTGCTGCAGCAGAGGGAACGCAGCCCTTTACTGCTTAACACAACAGCACCTACGCGCCTTTCTGAGCGCCCAGATTCAGAAGCTGACTTCGTGCCATTAGCATGAGAAGACTACTAAAGGAGTAAGGGTAGAAGGAGGACTTCGAGGGTGGAGAACCAACAGCGATCAGGAGGCAGCGACCTGGAGGAGGCATCGGGATGGGAGGGTCGATAGGGAAACACTGAGCAAGCCAGGAGGTGGCACCAAAAAGGGTTTAAACAATAGGGAGGGACCAGTACGGAGTTACCAACCAGGGGCGGCAGTGTAGAGGATCAGCAAGGGGATCCATTACCATTAAGGAAGGTCGGATTTAGAAGATGTGACACCGACGTCGCGCAATGGGCGTTCGCTCACCGTCGTCGTGTCGTGAGCGTGGGAGGGCTACTTAATTAGGGTATAGTAGTAAGGAGTATCCCGAGGGGGAAGAGGGGGAGGAATTTATCTGGAAGAAGGGACGTGGAGGCAGGATCAGGACGGGGAATCAGCAAGAAGAGAGCCGTAAGGGAATTCATACGGAGAACAATGAATATGCCATATACATAGCCTCTTCATGCTCTACACAGCGGCGACTGCGCGCGTCTGAGCTTCTTGATCCAGAAAACGGGCCCCCTACGTCGCGCAGCAAGCATTCTGATTCCAATACGTGTCACCGACCGTGCCGTGAGCATGGGAGGACCACTAAGGGGGGTGGTGGAGAAGGGCGGTAAGGGGACCTCTATGGTGGACCAGAGGCCGTATTCGTGAAGCGGCGGGAGCGGGGATAAGCTATATCATAGCGATATCATCTCTCGCCCCTCTCTCCTGCCTCGCTCTCTCGCCTCGGTCGCTTCCCGTGGGAAGCAGGGAAGATCCCGGAAACGCTCATGAATACGGCTACAGGAGAGCGACCAGGAAGGAAAGGAATAACCTGGAGGAGGGGCCAGGACGGGGATACCAGCAAGAAAAGACCAGTAGGTGTCAATATTGGAAACAAAGAAGTGGGCCAGTAGCTGGGACCAGGAAGGTGGGGGACTAAAGAGGGGGAGGGAACACCAGTAAAGGCGGACCAGCAATTAGATCCAGTAAGAAGAAACGAGAGAGGGGAACCTGGCTTCGGAAGGCATGTCAATGATATCTGGAAACGCTAGCTGTTGAGCGTGAGAACGATTGCGGAAAAACAACCTGAGGGACAAAAGTACTGCGCAGCACAAACCAATGACATTACTAGCCGGTCAGGAAAGAATGTCTATGATGAAGGTACCGAAGTGATGAAGGGCTTGATCCGATAACGTACGCACCAAGTCCTAGATGCTAGCGAATTTTATGTTTTACAAAAAGTACTTTCCATAGGTCAGTGATACTACAAAGTCGCGCGAAGCGCGCAAGTGCGAGACACGCCGTTAGGCGTGTCGGAGCACTTGTTCATTATAAAGGCCAAGTACGCATCCAGGGTTGCCTCCGAGGTATCCCGTAAGATTAAGTTTCGTTGGACATCATAATCAAGGATTAGCACAATCCTGTTGTTTTTACTTTATCCTTATCTTTATGGTCTCTCCGAGCACAATGATGCCTGTTCTATGTAGCCTATTTGATAGGCAGTTTTGTAGAAGAACATTGACTCGTACATCGGTTTGTCACAGAAATTCATGTCATGACTTTCTAGCTGTCACACATTTGTCTATCATTTCAGCATGTCTACGTGAAATGTACGATGCTCTCAGAATAGGAATTAAACGCTGACCTCGGAGGGATTAAATAACAGCAATTTGACGTTTATTTCTTAGGCACTTTGCTGTGAACGTTTGAAGTAATATTTTTTGATATGGTTGTGAACAGAAAACCTCCTTGCCTTTTGTGATGTGCATATGTTCCATTGTTAGCTCAAAGAAGAACTGAGCAGAGCATAATTAGCTAAATACATATGTATACCGTTTGCATGTCAAATTAGATATTTTCAAATTAAGTTGGACAGGACTTTTAATGCGAGCTGGACACTTTCGAAACCAATCTCAACACCTTCGAAACCAAAACGAGGGTATTCTATCTTTCACACAACTTCTAGGATGGCTAAAATAATTTTTTGTAGAAGGAAAATTTTGGACGGTTTCCTCGATACATTGTAATTCACTTAGCGCTCAGCGACCTTTGGAGAGTTGCTTTATTGTTCTTCTAGGTGAAAAGAAATATAGCCAAAGTTGCAAAATCTGTGAGGTTTAAGACGAGTGTACCTTATCTCGGAAAGCAAATACTGGTGTCCCTTAGTTCCCTTGTTTTGCTTCTGTTCCCGTAGTAATTTATCCTAATTTTCAGTTCATGGTTGGTGACTTCTTCTGTGTTCTACTGTCCGCGGTTGCGACTGCCTCATTCGCGTCCCTTTTGCTGGGTCTACTCATGATTGGAGTGGTTACGTTGGCGAGGCGATTCAAGGTGTGTTCGTTTCGAGGAAATTAATCAATTTAAATTGTTCAATCCACCTCTTGATATTTGGCTTCAGGTATTTTCCAAAGCTTGAAAAACCGCTACAAAGTTTTGGGCATCTTAATTTTTAAATAAATTTTAACTATAACTTTTTTGTTGTTTTTTGCTGTTCTCGAAGAAACACCAAGCTAGCACAGCTTTATTTTGAGTGGTGTTTTTTATTCCTTCAGGTTAACCCGGATAATATCACGACACCTGTGGCTGCTTCATTAGGCGACGTTTCCACGCTGTTCATACTGGTACTCCTTTTATTCGAGAACAATCCTACTATAGCTTATGTTAATTCGCCTGCCCGTCTCTTCAGCTAGGCCTCGGCACGGTGCTTCTTCGAATCAAGGACCATTACTGGTGGATTATGGTCTTGATCCTTTTGAGCTTCTATGCTGTGGCGATCGCCAGCGCTTACAAGGCCTCCGAGGATCACTTCACGGTGGAAGTGCGTTGACAGCGATTCAGCAAAAGGCGTCTGGTTATGCTTCGCTACTGCAGGTGCTCAAACACGGCTGGTGGGCCGTGCTGGCTGCAATGTCCATCACGACGCTGAGCGGTTTCGTGCTGAAGAACTCGATGCGCAAGTATCCACCGCTTGCCGCTTTCCAGCTGTTGATCAATGGTGGGTGATGAGAGCTGCTATCATGGCTTACTGACGACCGCGTGAAATAAATGGCCATTTCTGCCTCCAACTACGGCAGACTACTCATCAGTTTGAATGCAGGAATTAGCTGGAATAGAATTATAATGACCAACGGAAGGGAGGAATTCACCTTATTGGAAGAAAAGCTTGCTTCGCGAATTCTAGACCTTCACGCTATTACTCTGTCCCTAACTATGCAACCTATAAAGGGTAAATTCATCGTGTTTTATTCAATTTTCTCGTCAAATTCGAAACTTCTCAAATCAAATTGGGCACTCGCTTTTCAAGTAATATTGCACCCTCTCCTGAGTAGGCCTGATGCATTTGAAATCAAGTGGGATCTTCAAAATCAAAGTGGCCGTTTTCCGGATTGAAATAGAGACCCTACAGAAAGGTTAGAGTAATTTTTGTCCAACAAAAATGTATGATATCTTTTGAACTTTTTAGAATTCACCTACATAGGGGAGAACATTGTTTTATGTTTTGTAAAGAAAAATCATAATTTAACACCTGTTTTGAAGTGCAGGAACGCCGCAGTTTTTTTAACAATTGCAGAAATCATACATATTGTCACATCGCTGGAAGAGCAATAACCTTCTAAAAGATGTTCTCTAGATACCGATCGACAAATCTTTTGTGCTGCCCTAGTGAGTTAACTAATGTGTCCCCTTGGTAAGTTCAGGAATTCGATACCAGTTCGGTAAGCAAAAATTTCGATCTTGTTTTGCTTCTTCAACAAGGGAACAAAGTTGTCCCCAATAGATGGCTTCAGTCTGGCGCGGTCGTCAGTGAAGCTTGCAGTTGGCGAAGACTGGCTCTTTGTCAAGAGAGTCCGTTTCAGGTGTCGGCGGCAACTTGGTGGCAGTTCAGGCCAGTCGCATTAGCACGGGGCTGCATCGCTCGCGCAAGGACCAGACTCGAGACCCTAAGAGCTTGTGGGCATACACGAATCCGTGGCATGCCTTCATCATGAACCGTGAGTCATCTTGTTGCAGCCACAATTCTCTAGTCACTCCATCTTGTTCCGCATGAAGAATACCGTGCCATTGCTGAGGTCGACCATGACGAAGGCCCTAGCCAACTATATTAGCCTGTCGCAAAATTAATCTCGGTTTCGAGATGTGTATAAGTAAATTTTTTGGCCCTAAGTCATCCCGCTTCGGGAAAAGTCATGCATACCGTCCGTTAGCTTTTTTCTGCTTTTTCAAAAAAAACGTATGTGGAAATTTTTTCTGACCGTCCTTTTCCAGGGCTCCGGTAAAGTCATGAACCGACGCGACTATCGAGTCGTCATTCTTTACGAATTTAAATTGGGATATTCTGCAGAGACATTCCGTGACATTAAAAGCGCTTTTGAGACTGACTGTCCTTGCGAACGAACGGTGAGGTTCTGCTTCGAAAAATTCGCTTCTGGCGGTTTTGACCTCGAAGCAAAACCGGGTCGTGGGCGCAGGACATCGCCTGACGATGAAGTTTTGAGGAGAGCCGTCGAAGCAAATACGGAGACGAATACGCCTGCGTTAGCAGAGGACCTTGACGTACATCATAGTACGCTAGGAAGACGTTCGGCGAGAATCTGCAAGGTGAAGAAAATGCCGAAATGGGTTCCTCATGAACTGACCGATGAGCAGCGTCTGGCACGTTTCGACACTTGCTCCAACCTGCTGGTTCGCTTTAAAAATGAGCCTTTTATAGCCGTACTATAACTGTAGATGAAAAATCGGTTCTTTGCGATAACAGGAGGTGGGTATTTGTCTGGGTAGATAAGGATGCTCCTCCAACATCGTCTCCTAAACCTTCAACCTAAAAAAGTTGTGCTTACTTTGTGGTGGTGTTGTTAAGGTGTAATCCATGGTTGCTTTTTGCAATCTGGTCAGGCAATCACAGCAGAGTTTTCCTGCTGTGATATGGACCAAATGTATGAGATGTTGCAAAAATTGTGGCCGGCAGTGGTGACTAGAGGTTGCCTGTTGCAGGACAACGGAAGGCCACACAAATCACTCGGCGAAAATTGACCCATTTCGGTATCGAAGTTCTCCTTCACCCACCATATTCTCCCGGCCTTTCCCCCACTGACTGTTACTTTATTCGAGCTCTTGATTCTCATTTGCATCAGAAATAATTCTCTAATTTTGCCGATGTTGAATGCTCCCTCCTTTATTTATTTATTTATTTATTTATTTATTTATTTATTTATTTATTTATTTATTTATTTATTTATTTGCACTACATAGTGCGCCATGATCAACAGCTAATAAACATGGACACAGTGAAAACAAGGCAACGATCTTTAGAAAATGAGAACAAAAACAAACAACTAAACTCCTCATTAACTCAACCTAGCGTTTAGTGATGATAGCTGACAAGAAAAAATTAATTAACCGGGGTCGACTTTCAAATAAATGAAGAGGAAAACGCAGAAACAAGGGTTGATGGAGTGGGCAGTTCAATGGGACACAAGCAGTGGCCCACCAACACTGCAAGTCGAAAGGGAGAACGGCTCCGGATACCATCTTTGTAGGTCCGCCGCTCCCATTGAACCCCACATGGCGGCTGCTAGGGGACGCGGTGGAAAAGTGGCAAATGAGTTTACAAAGGCATTAAGATTGACAAAAAACCAAGGACAGCAAAGAAAAGGTCTGAGGAAATTGAGTGAACAACAATGCCAGAAATCAGACAACATTGGGGGAACTAATTAGGCATCAATACAGAAACCAGACTAGTAACTTAAAGTAAAGTATAAACCAAACAATAAGTGAACAAAAAACACTTAACAGCACAAAAAACCAAAGTAAGTTTTTTAAAGTAAATAAAAGTAAAACGGAAGTAAAACCTACCAAAAAAGGAAAGCAATGTTGCATATATTCAGGAAATGTCCTTTAAATGCAGCGTCGAGAGTAGGTTTGAGTGGGATTTTGTTAATTCCTGTGATCTCAGGTTTTTTTATTGTAAGAGATTAGGTTCATTACCTGTTCGTTTGCTAAAATGTGTAGAATCCGCCGGTTTTTACAAGTTGTGTTTAAGCTGAGTTATAGCAGTTTGAAGTAAGAGGTCCGTTTCGGCGATTAATTTTGCGACAGCCTAATAAATACATTCTCAGTGATGATTGTTGCTGATAGTGGAAGCATAGCTATAGGCTAAATCCTAAAATGGAAAAGGAATGGAAGAGGGTTGTTGCTTATGAAACTGCTTGACCAAGCGCAGCAATACAATGACTTTGACAGCACTAGTGAGTATTCATTGTCCAGTGGAATTCCCATAACTGAGGGGAATTTTCATCACGATGAATATAAGGAAACCGTTGCTGCGGCCTCATCGTCATAGAAACGCTTCACAGGACAAGAAACCGTTCCGCTGCTTTGATAGTGTATGTCGTAGTGCTCACTGTCGTAGGGCTCACTGTCACGAACAATCCTACCTCACCATGGATGGTCTGATCCATCAGGTGGACCAGCGAGTTCGTTAAGGCATGCGAGCACCTTCCGATCGCATCCTCGTATCAAGCATTTGCCATCGCAAGCATTTGTAATCCAAAGCTAGGAGCCCAATGAAATCGTCTGGCAGGTAAAGTACTGTAGAGGTACTAAATCGTAGCTTCTGTCTTGCAAGGAATAGAAGAGAAAGGGAGTAATGTACCCTCGGTGCCATTTCAATTTAGGCATCTTAGCGGAGCGGTAAAGAAGATATCGATCAAGTGATAGCTCCTCGTTGGGGTCTGTAAGCAGCTGCACTAGATTTTTCATTGGAAAAATTAACCAGCTCAGTAAGAAAATTCCTTGCATTTTTATACCATGTTCGACTTTCGCGGAGTCTTGGTATAACGATGAAAAATCTTGCTCTCAAGCTTGAAGCTCTTCTACGATTACTGTTCATCCTTACGAGTAGTTATTTTGCCTCTTGCGAGACTAGGATTTGCACTCGAGCGGATGTGCTCTGTTTGCTAAATCAGATGGCATGGCTGTTTCAATAAAAGCTGTTCTGGATTAATTGACTGGAGTTCGCTCTAAACATTTTCCCAGTTTGCTCCAAATCTTCTCTGCCGGCCTTCAGCCTGTCTATACAGAGTATTCGAAGAGAAATGACCACCTAGATGCGAGTTGTAAACTTATAAGCGGACCGTTTTTGTGCTTCACATTTTCATTCCTAGATGTTAGCACTGCAGAGAAACTGGTATATACTGCTTACCCGGGTTGTCGCACCGGCAATTAGTGGCCGGACCGGAGGGCACGTTAGGTGGCCCAAGGAGGGGACCCACGCTACTTTATGCTCATGCGTGTCGACAAGAATGTGGTCTAGAATGAGCGGTTGCACGGTCGCAACAACAATAGGAGTCGGTCCTTAACCTTCCTTAGTTTGGGACAAATCTTACGACTCGAAATACCAGATCCGCGTCCAAACTGCTGCATTAGGCCTTCTACATATCTGGTACTGTTTTCACGCGTCATGTGGACCGCGATGTAAAGCGCTACTAGTTTACGGGAGGGAGATCATCTGCCGGAAAGCGACGCGGTCCAACATTGCGGACAGTGCCTCTGGAGTTAGCGTTGACTCGATCCGTGGCAGTGGCACTGACCGCTTCGCGATGAGCTAAGGCAGCTCTCGCCGCGGGGCGATGATGACTCAACCAGCCACGGAAGCCTGCAGGGCCCGGATTTATCGAGCGGAAGGTATGGGGAGGTACCGGAGGGTAAGATCACCACTCATCAGCTGTGGGTGTACGGTAGGGTTTTTTCTACCTTACCCTCGATTCGTATTCATCACACGAATCGAGGGTAAGAAAGAAGAACCCTGACAGACGCCCAGAGAAATATTTGGTCGAGTCATAAATTTTGCAACATTTCTGTTTTTTTTTCTGGAATTCAAAGTAAACCCGCTGAAGTATTATGTTTTGTTTGAAAGCTTGTTTCATGGCGATCATTTTAGTTATGAATCGTTAATTTTCCCTGAGTTTTTGAAAAGTTTTATTCACTAAACGATGACCACTCAAAGTGAAAAAGTGTGTGATTTCATTTGCAATTAGTTCAAACTCGGCCGCAACCCAGCGACGGAGGTCAAACACATTTAGGTAATCACTGGCAGATTCATTCTTAACCGAATAAACTATTGGAGATGGTATCAACAGAACCTTTCCGTTCCGCCCAGAAGGGCAACAAAGACAAACCACTCCCGGGAAGATCAACTGCTGTAAACAAAGGGCGCCTCCGCAAAACCATCAAGTCGAATTCTTTTCAAACCACACTAGGACTGCCCACTGATCTCCACAACTCCCAATGAACCGCCGCTTGTCAGCATTGGAAGATCGCCAGAATCGTCTTCGTCAGTGTCTCATACCTTGATGGAAACCCAAGTAAATCGCTGTGCTTCCGACTGCCGAGAGCTCCGGCACCGGTACAAGCGAGGAGGCCTCGATCGAGCCCTTGCCAGCGATGAAAAGGGGATGCTTCACTACAACTGCAAAGCTGGAACGCAACGAGCTGGGAGGGTTCTGAGGTCAAAACCGGAGCTCAGCCGAAATGAAGGTCCTGCTGTGTGTTTGGTGGATGCGTGGTGGTCCAGGGCACCGGGAGCTGCTCCACGTAGTCAGACCATCTTCGACGCTCGCTTTGCCAACAACTCCTCTAATACCAGCAAATATTAGTGGAGAAAGAAGTCGATACAAGGCAATGTTTCATCCGCCAGAACAACAGTGGACCGCATACGGCACTTCAAACGCTGGAAAAAATCTAGGAATTGGGCTGGATAAAAAACCAAGCCAGCACCATACACCAGGTCATTGCGCCGTCTGACTTCCATCTACTTCGGTTGATGGATCACCTCCTTCACGGTAGGCGCTTCGCCGAAGTCGATGAGGTCACTGCGGTGGTGCACGACTTCTTCAGGTCGAAATCGACCAAATTCTACGGAATCCACTCAGTTCATGAAAAGCAGAAGAAACTCAAGAGAATAACGGCAATTTCTTCGTTCAAGTCAATCGTTTTTCTTTTGTGATATAATCTTATTTTTGCTGGAAGGCAATTTTTTTTTGCAAAACTTATGACTCAACCTTATATTTGGTTCGACTGCAAAACCAAATTTCTTGGATATTCTTATATATTTGAAAACCTCAATCACTAGTACCAGCACAAGAGCATTTACTATGCAGCAGATCTACCAGTCGATGCTGATTCTGTCAGTTTATTCAAAGATGCTAAGTTATACGATTCGGTCCCGCTCAGAGGTCGTTTTCGTGGAGTAACAGCTGAGAGGTGAAGGTCTGCTACAGTCGCTGTCCCTAACTGAAAACTGTCACACATGCATTTCACTAACAATTGTAATTGCAGATAGTCTGCTGACGACAACACAACATCGATGACAAAAGTGGGCTCGACTGACCAGGATACTATCTCAACGGTAGGTCGGAACGGAGCAAGTGTTGTATATGGGCAGAACCGCCTCTCTCTGGGTAGTAACAAACTGCAAGTATCTCGACCCCAATACAACTCTGCGCAGAGTTAGGGGCGACGGAAGTCGCGGGTTGGCGCCCTGTTGATTCACGTGCTCCACAGCTGACGGGAGCGCGCGGGATGAGGGCTCGTATCGCGGCTAAGCGCAGTGCACAGGTGGCGTAGTAGGGAAGAGCCCGGGCTCGTAAACGCGGGGTCGGGGGTTTGGATCCCGCAGACTGCGTTCGTTTTGCACTTTTGCAAAATCCATGTTTATCATATAGGTAATCCACCTAGGGGTATTATAGTGTGTTATAGAGCATGTTTACATATAACATATGCTTCAAACTACAGATTAGCTAAAATGTTCACTTCTGTGTTTCACTTATTTTAAGCCTATTTTGTGTGAAGCTATAGTTATGTAACGATAGATATTT
The DNA here is from genome assembly GCA_947359475.1 of Heligmosomoides polygyrus bakeri. Lineage (NCBI taxonomy): Eukaryota > Metazoa > Nematoda > Chromadorea > Rhabditida > Heligmosomidae > Heligmosomoides > Heligmosomoides polygyrus. Next base: position 31,943,456 of record OX375865.1, on the reverse strand, counting down.
TGTGGCACTAGTAAAAAGTTCCGACTCCACCGACAAGACTTCGGTCAAAAAAATTTTTTCGCTGAAACTTTGTCTAGGAGGTTATTTGGGGTGCTGATCACGAATCTGACATTCGTTTTTCACGATTCGGTCGGAGGCCACCCATACCGTTAACAAGGGTGGTCCAGGCAGGGTCACCGATTTCGCTGAAACTTCGTCTAGGGGGGTTATTTGGGGTGCTGATCACGAATCTGACATTCGTTTTTCACGATTCTGCCTCTACCTGCCGTCATCGGCAGAAACTTTAAGAATGTAATCCTGTGCCTTCCTGTATCTATATTATTCAGCCGAATCGTGGAAAACGGATGTCAGATTCGTGATCAGCACCCCAAATAACCCCCCTAGACAAAGTTTCAGCGAAAAATTTTTTTTGACCGAAGTCTTGTCGGTGGAGTTGGAACTTTTTGCTAGTGCCACAAAATATCTATCGTTACATAACTATAGCTTTACACAAAATGGCTTAAAATAAGTGACACGCAGAAGTGAACATTTTAGCTAATCTGTAGTTTGAAGCATATGTTATATGTAAACATGCTCTATAACACACTATAATACCCCCAGGTGGATTACCTATGATAAACATGGATTTTGCGAAAGTGCAAAACGAACGCAGTCTGCGGTATCCAAACCCCCGACCCCGCGATTACGAGCCCGAGCTCTTCCCTACTACGCCACCTGCGCACTGCGCTTAGCCGCGATACGAGCCCTCATCCCGCGCGCGCCCGTCAGCTGTGGAGCACGTGAATCAACAGGGCGCCAACCCGCGACTTCCGTCGCCCCTAACTCTGCACAGAATTGTATTGGGGTCGAGATACCTGCAGTTTGTTACTACCCAGAGAGAGGCGGTTCTGCCCATATACAACACTTGCGCCGTTCCGACCTACCGTTGAGATAGTATCCTGGTGAGAAGTATAAGACAAGACATCTAATAAGAAATGTAAAAAACAGCCCACATCTCGCGACCACAGCCGATCACAGTGGAGCGTGCTTTTGTCAATAGGTCCCGAAATGGTCGATGGTATGCAGATGTATATACGAAGATCGACGGGTTTTCTCGACCCACTGATATACCCATGATGTGGCGGAGAAGGTTTATCATGAATGCCACATCGTGGATGCGTTCACCCCCTATACCCCGCATATCCGCGGGTATGCGCATTGATGAATCCCGCGCCAGCAAGTTGATCAGATTTTGTGTGACTGCGATCCGCCATCGCGACTGGAATGAATTTCAAGGGTCGCTTAGCATCCTTTATATGGGTGAGATTATATTATACAATCAAAGCGAAGCGACCAAACAGATCACGATCGGAGAAGCCCAAAGAAACATGGCGGCTACATGCTAACATTCGATCTAAGCAACTCCAAAAACGTCTAAACCGTCAAAATGAAGAATCTGTTCAGCACATCGGAACTTGGGTACTACTATAATAGAGCAGCCATGACCCATGGCTGCTTCAGTAACTGTCCATTTTGCATTTCGTGTTCTTCATGAATGTTGTCCTTTCCAGATGAGGACTCTATTGCCGCTCGAATTCTTATGGGCATATCGATTCCTGGAAATATTTTATTCATGAACATAATTTTCCTATTTGATTGCGGGTTCGCTAACACTGTGTCTTTTACCCTTTCATTTCTGGCCGTGTCCTTAATACAGGTGAGCAGTTCAATTTTCGTTGTGTCTGCATTGAAATTTTCGGAGATTCAGCAACAGTTAACTTATTTCAGGTCATTACTCTATTGTACATATGCCAAATCCTAGTTCGAGCCATGTGGAGGCTTCGAATAGATCCAGACAGTTCGGCAATTCCACTTTTGACAGCCACTGGTGACCTCCTAGGCGGCGTCCTTCTGATCGGATGCTTCTGGATAGCAGCCAACGTCTACGGAATGGCAGTTGAAGAACAGTACTTCCATGATAGGGAGTTCCGAATACACTAGTATGGGTGAGTTCAACGGTTTCATATGGAGAAAATGACCGATTTTCACGACGAGAACGCGTGCGCAATACCAGAGCGTGTTTTCTATGCACTACCTCAAAGCATCTGGGCTGACAGGAGTGGCCAAGAAGAACATACCATATGAAGTATGAGTTTCTTTCCTAAATCCTATGTTGGCTGTGTCATTTTTGATCTTGCTGAGTCAGACATTCTAACTGGTTGACACCATTATTATTATTATACATAAATAAACGCCGAAATCGATCTTGTTTTTCCTCTTCGAGGTAAATCCGTCGCCGTCGTTCATCCTCTTCTGGTGTCCCGCCGCTGTAAAGGTAAACGAATTTTAATGTATTTTTGCAAAAATGACACAGCCAACATACGATTTAGGAAAGAAATTCATACTTCATAAGGGATGTTCTTCTACACACACGAACACGTTTGTCAGTCTTCTTCGAGAAAGACCTGATCGAACGATGCGACGTTCCTTGTGTCCCTCGAGTAGCGGCAGGTGATAATTATTCTTATATCACTAGTATCCATCGTTGGCGGTCCTAGGCAATTGTAGGAAGATACTCTTTGCCCTACCTTCCAAGTGATCGTCCCTTAGGATGTTTGGTTATAGCAAAGTTATTTCATTTACACTAAACTACCTATACCGCCTATCGGGGATGATGCGTTTAGCACATATATTTGGAACAGGAACATATTTTTGGATTTAGCGTCCAAAGCCGCAGCCAGTGATGTATTAGGTTGTCCCATAAGTCCTTGCAGTTTTTTTAACGATTCACTGCAGATTTCGTCGGCGGCAGTCTCTTGCATAGCGCTGCATAGCTTTCGAAAGAGATGATTTGCTCTATCAGAAAATGTATTGCGTTTCTTTTTTCATCATGAATTTTGTCAATTTTTAGGTCGTTGAAGTGAAAAGTGAAAAGTGAAAAAGTAGCCATTTGCGCACTTGTTCTCTCCGCTTAGGTTTGTAATTTTTTGCGCAGTTTTTTATAGCGCTTGGAAGACAATGTTCTGTGCTACAAGAATATGTGTTAGTGCTATTTGCTTATTGTCCTTGTTGATTTTTAGGCCATCAAATTGGGAATTCCGACTTTTCCGTCCGAATTTTTACCAAAACTCCGGTTCTGTGGTTGGACTTTTTTGCTTGGTGTCATATGTCGTTTGGAAGAGGATGTCTTGCTCAGTAAGAATTTGTGTCGCGTTTATTGGCTCACGCTGATTTCTGTCGAATATCAACAACTGAAGGAGGAGAAGGAGTTGTTGGTGAAGACGATTTTTCTCTTTTTGGCATTTTGTTCATGTTCAATAGAAATCAATAAACGCGACACATATTCTTATAGAGTAAGACATTCTCTTTTGAATGACATATAAAACCAACCCAAAAAGTCCAGCCACAGAGCAGGAACTGTCGGCAAAAATATCCATCCCTCCTCGGACGTCCCAATTTGATGACCTAAAAATCAATAAAGGACAGATGAGCAAATAGCACTAACACATATTCTTGTCGTACAGAACATTGTATTTGATCGTTCTGTGCCACCCAGGTTTGTTATGGTGGTACAACTTTTATTTCGGCCGACGTTTCGACAACCCGTCTTTTTCAAAGGCCTGAAAGTACTTTGTTTAGAAATCAACCCAAAGAGTGCATTTCAATAACCAGCGACTTCTTGCCCTTCATCCCGTTGTGTGAGCTCTGATACTGCGCAGTCTATACTTATTAGTATAGATCTGCATGGTAGGTCCCAAATGCTCATTGATGGTCCTATAGCTGAGCCCTCTCTCAGCGCTGGTGGAACAACGGTGAGTTCGGTATGCTTTAGAGGGGCACTTCTTGACATTCGTGGGAACCCGTTGTAACTAGAGATATGAAGAAGTATGCCTTTGGCGGAATGAGTTGCCGGATCTAAAGTTTCGAAGTACTTTCAGGCCTTTGGAAAAGATGAGTTGTCGAAACGTCGGCCGAAATAAAAGTTGTACCACCATAACAAACCTGCGTGGCACCTAACGACCAAATATATTGTTATAGCATGCCCAGGTTTTACGAACGTCGGACATGGAGACAGAACATTGTCTTCCAAATGCTATAAAAAACTGCGCAAAAAATTACAAACCTAAGCGGAGAGAACAAGTGCGCAAATGGCTACTTTTTCACTTTTCACTTTTCACTTCAACGACCTAAAAATTGACAGAATTCATGATGAAAAAGAAGTACAATACAGAAATGCAATACATGTTTTGATAGAGCAAATCATTCTCTTTCGAAAGCTATGCAGAGCTATGCAAGAGACCGCCGGCGAAATCTGCAGTGAATCGTTGAAAAAAAACTGCAAGGACTTATGGGACAACCTAATACATCTCATCTCAGCGTCGATCGTCTGCTATCCTTTCTTTGTTAATTCTTAGTCGTTGAAATGAGCTTAGTTATTCTGTGGTTTGGCTTTTGTAGAGTAACTCATTAGTGAGCAATTGATCATCAAAGAGATGGTGTGATACCTAACCCGGTCTATGGAATCCTGCTGCACTAATGCATTTTTCCTTTACAGTTCAAACTATATACCTTCGATTATGTGAAGGTCACCTCGTTGTTTTCAGCACTCAGTCAACGGCACACTTCTCACGGAATCACTTCTTCGGGTTCGCCGAAATGAGCTTGCGCTGCAGAACATCTATGGTCAAATGCGAACTGATCTCAAGAACTTGTAAATGATGATAGGCACCAAAATGGCTCGTTTAGGTGCGCGACTGCATATAAAACCTGTAGTGGTATGATGTATGGGTATTTTGTAGGACGACAGACCTTAGGTTGTCACCACAACTTGAAGAATGTTCAATTAGCCGTGTCTCTTTGTAGTTGTGGATTACGGAGAAAGATTTCGTTCATGTCGCTCAATGCTCCGAATCTTTGACATTTTATTGCGAGCAACGAAACGTTATTAAATATTTATGATACAAATATACATCTGACTTCCTATCGTACTCCTAGTCTCCGTCGCAGTCGTAGTCGCAGTGTACAAAGGCCCTCTCAACAAAGTCCAACTTCAACAATTTCTTTTCGAGCGGATGACAGATGTCGTGAGTGATCTGAAATTCAATTCCCATTTTCTTACTCTGATCTTCTTGAATTAGAATTTAGAAGGGAATTTTATGCCAATCTCCTATGGTCTATGTTTGTGTAGCATACACCAAATATTTATCCTGTTCTCACATAAACCACTTTCACGTCAAACTGAACACTCTTCGAATCATATTGGACACTGCTCTAAACAAGCATGATGTTTTTGAAATTAAACTGAACATCTCACAAGTGAAGACAAGCGTTATCCATAGAAAACTATATTAAACTATACACTTTCCAAGATGATTGGTATAAATTTTCGTTCAGGGAATAATGAGTATAACCCTTCTTGAATTCTTTAAATTCATTTGCCCTCAAAACGATCAAAATGGACACCTTCCAAGTCATAACCAATGCCTTCCAAATTAAATTTGACCGCAAACACACACACACACACACACATTCCCTCTCGGATAAAAATGATTTTCCATTGAAAAATTCAGCTCTGACTTTCTCTTGAAGCTTATAACCTATGTCCAAGAAATTGAAAATCAGTGTTTGTCGTGAAAATTTCATTTTTGGGGCTTTGGGGCCCAAAAGGATTGCCTTTTGGGGTTTTTGGGGATTTAGGCCTATCTGTGTATATGACACGAGAATATCGCGCTATCCACTTCTTCAGCTCTTCACCTGATTGATGAAATCAAGGGCAAATCATTTCGTGGAGCAAACCTATACCGCTGGCAAATTTTGAGCCCAGGCACTTCACAGTATCAGCTTCGGGCAGTTCGAAGCCGTCCACTCTGATTGAGCCTCAAGCTTAATGTCGTTCCCGAGGTATTCTAGGGCATTCAGACGTAATCCAAACGCTATGAGGCGATCGCTCTAACTATTAGGTTGTCCCACAAGTCCCCGCCGTTTCTTTTTTCAACGATTCATCGCGGATTTCGCCGGCGGTCTCTTGCATAGCGCTATAGCTTTCGAAAGAGAATGACTTGCTCTATCACAGTGTATTGCAGTTCCTTCTTCATCCGGAATTTTGTCAATTTTTAGGTCGTTAAACTGAAGAGTAAAAAAGTGAAAAAGTGACCATATGCGCAGTCTCTTCTCTCCGGTTAGGTTTGGAATTTTTGCAGCGCTTTTCATAGCATTTGGAAGACAATATTCTGTACTACAAGAATACGTGTTGGTCCTATTTGCGCATTCATTCTTTATTGATTTTTAGGTCGTCAAAATGGGACGTCCAACTTTTCCGTCCGAATATTTACCGACAGCTCCTGCTCTGCGGTAGAAATTTTTGCTTGGTGTTATAAGTCGTTCGGAAGAGAAAGTCTTGCTCCATAAGAATTTATGTCGCGTTTATTGGATAATGCTGATTTTGATCGAATATCAATAAAATGCCAAAAAGAAAGAAAACATCTTCACCAACAACTTCTTCCCCTTGTTCAGTTCAGGAAGGACAAATGAGCAAGCGCCAACATGTATTCTTGTAGTACAGAACATTTTCCTCCAAATGCCATCCAAATGCCATAAAAAGCTGCGCAAAAATTCCGAATCTAAGAAGGGAACTGTCTGAACGGTACGCCGGAACGGCAAGAACGAGTACTATAGGGAGAATCCCCGTCCTCCAATTAGTGACAAAACGTGTTTTGCTTTTGCCGAATCCTTGAGGTAAACGAGTACGAGGGTGTAATGGTTAAGGGTCCGCAGAGCAAGCTCTTCACGGCAGCGCAAGACCCCGGTGTCGTGGACTGGCTGGCGCAGTGGTAGAGGGCATTCCTCATGTTCGTGAGGTTGAGGGTTCGGCTCCCATGCTATGTCGCGTTTTTGCACTTTTACCATAGTATCGGATTTCCATAGAGATTTCCATATCTGAACTTGTTTTTGCAGTTTGCTACGGTAAGATGTTTTTATTGCTTATTATTTGTCCGCATCTCGTAATTCACCAGCAATGTCCGAAATATGCCAAATGCGATTATGTATGGAATATTTATGAAATAACTTCACCACCAATGATACACAGGCACAAAGTGCATAAAACAGTAAGACTGATCACAGTAGGGGCAACGTGTGAAGGCTACAGTTTCTTCACATCCTGACTCATCACATGGGCCGAGGTCTTTCGGGAATGCCATTCCACTTGGGTTTTCGAAGCAACCAAGATGTTGGTGATGATGTTGGTGGTGATGCTTCATTTTCATTTTTTCAAAGAAATCTAAAGCAGTGGCTAGTACTTTCTCTGGTGCGGGATTGCGGTTAGTGGTGTCGTGACTCCGACACATTCCTCTTCTGGTTGAAACTTGTGGCCCTCTTCTTCGACTACCTCCAACTTTTCCACTTCGTCGATTTTCAGCTGTCGCAGTTCGAAATCCTGTAGGATACTTGCTATCCTTTCCGCCAGCTTCACTTCGTCTCTCGAAGGGACAGCATCCAGTGGAGGTCCGCACTTCAGTGTCAATAGGTGAGTGACTACTCGAGGGTTAGCAGGCATTGAAGAGTCAGTGTTGGCGGCAGCAGCTTGTTATAATCGCGCGACTTTATAAGCATATCTGAGGCGACAATATTGATCGAGGTGGCAGGTCAAGTTGAAGATCATGTGGTTCCCTTCCTAAACTGTGAGCACACAGGTGGCACTCACCTCACCGACACTAATACATTGCATTCGAAGCATTTTTCTAGCTTTCTACCGCTGTTTCATGTTGTTCCTGCGTCAAAATTTCTTACATTGACAGTGAGAACATTTTATTGGAGTAAAAGTTTCATATAAAATCGCATTTGGCATATTTCGGACATTGCTGGTGAATTACAAGATGTCAACAAATAATAAGTGATAAAAACATCTTATCGTAGCAAACTCCAAAAACAAGTTCTGCTATGGAAATCTCTATGGAAATCCGATACTATGGTAAAAGTGTAAAAACGCGCCGTAGCATGGGATCCGGACCCTCGACCTCACAAACATGAGGCAGCCCCTCTACCACTGCGCCACCGACTCCACGAAACCAGGATATTGCGTGAAGAGCTCGCTCTGCGGACCCTTAACCATTACACCCTCGTACTCGTTTGCCTCAAGGATTCGGCAAAAACAAAACATGTTCTGTCACTATTTGGAGGACGCTGATTCTCCCTATAGTACTCGTTCTTGCCGTTCCGGCGTACCGTTCAGACAGTTCCCTTGTAAGCGGAGAGAAGCGACTGCGCAGATGGTCACATTTTCACATTTTCACTTTTCACTTCACCGACCTAAAAATTGACAAAATTCAGGATAAAAAATGCAATACAAGTTCTGATAGAGCAAATTATTTTCTTTCGAATGCTATATAGAGCTACGCGAGAGACCGCCGGCGAAATCCGCAATGAATCGTTGAAAAAAAACGGCGGGGACTTATGGGACAACCTAATACAAGCCTGCACTTAATTCCACATACAGGTAAGGTTTCCAAACGATCACTACATCAGAGCATTTATAGTTTTTCAGTTCCGGAGCAATTTGTACATATGAAATCGTGGAAACGGACCACCGGCGTTTGAACATAGCGACTACTGCTGAATAATCCCCAAGCGGAAGCCATGTTTACCTAGAAACGGAGAGTCAGGTCTACCATAGCAGGGCTAAAAAATATGCAGCAAACGAATAAATCCACAGCATGACAGAAAAGAAGCGAAAACCGTCCGAATATGGACTTTCTACAGCACGCAACACTTCATTTGAACAAGTTTGTAGGACCAACACCGAAGGAGAATTGATTGTGTCAATAAGCACATGGAAGTCTATGAATGTGGAGGCGTTCCAACCGTGAAGCACATGAACATATATGTGTTCGCCTGCATTCCAAGTCTGTTACCATTGGACCCCCCCCCCCCCATGGAATAGAACGCTAGGTTGGTCTGAACGCGAAGCAAGCAATGAACTCGAAGTTCGGTGTGCACGCGATAGCCGCCGCCATCCAAACCTCACCCACAGAAACGGCAAACAAAAGCGTTTCTAAACTAGAAAATGTACAGCACTACCAGCTCGACAAAACATCGGTTAGGTGAAGCTAGGAGGGGTCTTCAGTTCTGTCAAGATCCAGCATATCGAATATAATATCTGTGTCGTCTCAAGCAGTATGTCGTTCAACCCACCTTCAATGGCAGGTTCTCGTCCATCACAATGTGGATCTCGACCGTCGCCTGAATGCCGGTGTGGTAGACCATCACGTGGTCGATAAATCTGCAAAGTTTGAAATATGGTTCGGCAGAACCGTGAGCCAGACCACTCCAGCCTTCACTCATGCACTGCTTCACCTTTCGTGCATATGTACTTTACTGCGACAAAGAGCAGAAATTCAGAAAAAGAACTGATCCCGCGTTTTTTAACGAATTCTAACTGCGTCGTTTACCCAAACTACATAAAAAGCACCTACACAATGGAGCAACACCACTACTACAGTGCGTTTCAAAAGTATGTATCCACTCAAAAACTTGCCCATATCTCGTTTCGCTTTTATTTCTGCAGCACCGCACTAGCTTCACTAGATTCCCCGTGGTCGAAAATAGGTAACCATTCGCGTTCAGAATTTTTTCGTCTCAAACAAGAATCATATTTTTTGAAGAAAATTTGTTGAAAATTGGCGTTTCAAAAGTATGTATCCACTTGTGATAAACAAACATTTCACTAAATCCAAAAGTCGATCGAACCACCATTATTCCTTATAATATCATGCATCGTATTATTCATGCTATTGACAAGGTTCTGGATGATTTTGTCTTCGCTGGTGTCCCTTATAATCAAAATTGCTACCACGTCATTAAACTGTCGGTTATTCGCGTAGACTCGTTGAACCACCATCGACACATGTCCTCCATTGGGCCGCAGTCAGGTGAACAGGCCGGCCAATCCGATACTTGAGTGTTGTGACGGTGGAGCCAATCTTTGGTCGAGCTAAATACATGGATTGCAGCGTCGCCCTGCTGCAGAACATGTGTCTGATGTCTTCTGCCTCCTAAGAAAGGCAGAACGATAGACTACAGTACACCTTGACCTCCAGGCTGTCCATGCGACACGCGAAAGTCTAAGCTTCAGCATTCCGCTGCTGCAGAAGCCGACCACTGTCACTAATGACCCGCCTCCAAATCGCTTCCAATGTTGTGACGACGGGGACTTCTCGCAGGTCTCTCCATTAATGTCGGTATCCATCAGAGTCATCTACATTAGATTTTTCCCGTTGGTAAAGATAAAGGAAACTTATTCTGAATGGTCTCCGATGGATACCGACGTTAATGGAGAGACCTGCGAGAAGCCCGTCGTCGCAACTTTGGAGCGGCTCGCCATTGACAGTGGCCGGCTTCTGCAGCAGCGGGATGCTGAAGCTTGGTCTCCCGTTGTGTTCCATGGTCAGTCTGGAGTGTCAATATGTACTGTAGTCTGTTGTTCTGCCTTTCTTGAGGGGCAGAAGACATCAGACACATGCTCTGCAGCAGGGCACCGCTGCAGTCCATGTGTCTAGTTCGACCAAAGATCGGCTTCACCGTCACAACATTCAAGTGTCGAACTGGCCGGCTTGTTCTCCTGACAGCAGCCCAATGGAGAACATGTGGGAGATCGTGGTTCAATGGGTCTAGGCGAATGACCGGCAGTTCAATGACGTGGTGGCAATTTTGATTCATGGGGGGCAAGTTTTGGAATGGATTCATACTTTTGAAACGCACTGTGTTTGAGGGTTACTACATTACTATCTCCGATTGTGTCACAGTTGTCTCCACCAACTGCTGAGAATCCTTTAGTCGCAAGAATTTTGTAGGGAAGGTGGGGTGAAGCTATGTATAGAAAATAAGCGAAAAACCATGCATTCAAAGTTTGTAAGAAGATGAAAGCGCACTTCAGCAGCGTCTGTATACAGTTAAAAGTGTCGCGGGACCTTCCAATGACTAAACCAGACGCTAAGATTTTCAGTGTGGTCGGTCGGGCAAGATTCCGGATTAATTTTGTTGAGAATTCAGTTCATCCGGGTCTGGCAGTCTAGAAATCCGTTAAGAAGAATGACAATACTGAAGTGGAAAAGATAAGAAAAATTAGAGTAAATAAACAGGCGATCAGGGAGAACGCTCTACGACATCACGGACTGGCAGTTTCAAAAACGCGTTTTTGGAGTTGCTATAGCCTGATGAGGTGATGCCATTCCTAGTTAGCCTTTCTAGTATTGGTAGAGTGCTGTTGGGAAAAAGGAAGCGCCATCAGCTGAGTTTGACAAATTTAGCCTGGCGCTCCTCGGCCCTTCCTCTGGTGGAACAAACCCTACAGAAAAAGATCCCTCGGTTTAATACTTCTTCCGAAATGAATTTTGTAGAGAAGAACGAACTGAGCGCAAGCTTTGCTACTGGACGACAAATTATGAGGTCTAACCATAAGTTTTGCTTTCTTTCAGTGCTAGAGGATATCTGTTCATAAACAAATCAAGAAGTCTCGCATATACTGCCTTCTATCAATTCATAGTCACTAATCAGATGGAGTAGAGTCTATCCCATATCCTACCGTATTCGATCGTCGTGTTCGATGACAATCTTCAATATTCGGCTGAGATGATTCCTCTCGCCACGCACTCCAACCAGTATCGGAACATGTTCAAGGGCGTGATGGAACCACGAGAACGCAATCAGACCGCTGCAATTCGGGAAGGAGTTTAGGAGAAAGCGTAAGGAAGTCAGTCGCTACAACGGAGGGTGACTGACCAGACCAGGATGGCACCGATTGGATCGGCGTACGCCCAGAACTTGTCGCCAATTGTGGCGCACACGATGGCCACAAGTGTTGTGGCGATGTCATTTCGCATGTCCATCGCCAGAACCTAAGTCCGCTGGGTTTATCGTGACACCGTATCAGATGGCTAATGAGAACTAGTAATAAGGACCCAGTTCAGTGACTCACTTTTGAAGACGCGGAACCTCGTTTGTAGCAAACAACCATGAGGAGCACCTTCAGCGAAGCTCCGATCAGCATTATCAATATTATTAAGAGGTTAACTTCTGGAGCGATCTAAAGAGCACAGTGAGAAATATGAGAATTCCATGGAGTATTTCAGAGCTTTTTGAAATTCCGCTTTTGGATCGCAGACTTTTCCTAATTGCAACCTCAGCTGTAGAGCTGGCACGCTATCATTCTAATTAAAGGAAAATGCCAAACTTCTGGATGCAGTGCGCTTGCCGAATTTGGTTTTTGTGTTTTATCATTGAAATCTAGGGATAATGAAGCCTCTTCCACTTAGTATGTAATGAAGGCTCCAGTCTCATCAGTGCCTTCACGCTTCTTTCAGGATTTAAATTTTAGTGATGACGTTATCCGTAGCGATCAGGATAGTGCAATTTGTTCGCGAGACACGGAAGCGGAGATGCGGAATGAAGGGCTAAAAGAGGAGAAATTGAAGTATGGCGACGGTAACACCGCTTACACATTTCTGATGTTCACGAAATAATCCTCCATTCCATCCCTAATTTTTCGCTTTTCGCTTTTTCTGTTCTACCCGTTCATATTGCTGCTGTGGTTTACCCTGCCTATATCGACTGATCGAAACATGACCATCTGTAGTTTTATCTCGCATTTTGGATAATTTCTATCTATGGTGCTTTATATAATGATTACTGACGAAAAAGATCTATTACACTCGAAGAGAATAACTCGCTGAATCTATCAATTGGTAACGTCTCACCTTTCCTGTAATGATGGCGGAGAGTGACTGCATAATGAGAAACATATTTGCTATTCCCATTATTATTGAACATAAAATTACGCCCAGTAGCTCAAGCCTGAAACAACGAATTTATTCAAAACACCAAAGCGAAGACGAGTTGAAATCTCTAAGGTGGTAAAAGATCTGAGAAGCTAGCTCCATGGGTACACTCACTGACAGAAGAGAGGGAGAGAAAACTCTATGGTTGCCATGAACCAGAGAAACAAAGAAACAACGCGATGCGAAAAGGGTGAGGGTTCCATGAATATTTCGATGCTACCCGCACATACCTTTACCTTAATCTCGTGAACCGTTCAAGCTACACGACTTGTGTTACAGTGTCAGACGGGAGCGACGGTAGCATTGAAAACGCTTCTCGATAGTGCACAACCTCCATCTTTGCGAAACACTTTTATTATGTCTAAGGAGACGTTTAGTTGTGTAGGGCATGCGCTTGTCATCCTACTAAAGCGTGACCACCATACAGTTCCGTGATAACCCCACTCCATTGGAAGCGCCTTGTTCCAAAAGTTCCGGTTCTTAGAGTATCACCTTGTCCATGCTCTCCAACAAGAAAACCTTCACGGAATGCTCCTCCACCTGTGAAGTACAGTCTTCTGATCTCTATCACCCTGATTTTCGACTGTGCAGGAAGTAGTCGTCACTGAATATGAAGTTGCTCAGCAAAAATTGGGATGTATTGGTGGGAGCACGTAGTACGTACAATACCGCTCGCGTCAAAAGTGGGCGAAAAAACGCCAACAAAGCGTCGGAAAGCGTCGCACGCTCATAACTCCTTCAGGTTTAGGCTTTTTGAATAAAGGTTGGTACCATTCGATTCGCCTCTTCGAGATCTACACAAACATTTATACAATTTTACCGGAACACCCATATTTTCGCCGTGGGTGGTCCAAAATTGACTGGACGGGCGGTTAGAGCAGCTTATTTCCCAGGATATGCGTGCTTTCGGAGCATCTCAAAGATGGTGTACGTCGCCAGTGCTCCGTCATGCCAGAAATGTCCGAGAGTGCGCCGTGCACAATGCACACAGAACCTAACCTATCAATCGAGTGGGCGAGCGCATGTCCCCTGCGCTTCTATCTTCTCTCAGTGGGAAATGCGAAATCCTCAAGACTATTTCGAACCGTTTGGAGAAGGTTCTCAGAAATTTCCAGTCACCACATTCAGGATTACTTCCAATCTGTCTCAGCGAAACTTTGGAGTGAGCCGTGTACAATGCGGACAAAGAAAAACCTTTCAATCGAAAGAGAGCAGCTTGTAAACTGAGCGTTTGGAGAGTTTTGTCAGAAATTTGCAGCCGCCCTAGTCAGAAGTTGCTCTAAGGCTGTCCAGTGAGCCTTTGGAGTGCGCCGTGAACAATGCATACAGATTCGCACCTTTTAATCGAGGGGGCGACCGCTCGCAAATTGCAGGCGCGGGCGTGTTCGGAGCGCAATAGCTCTGTCAAGTTCGTATCGTTTCGGCTGCAACTTGTGGGTCTTGTAGGCAGCAGACTGTCTACTACTGCGTTAAAGTAGAATGGCTTAGCTTAGGAGGAGACAATGTTAGAGCGGTGCGAAATGTAGGTGAGACTTGCGTGACGCATTTTGTTCCGATTTCGGTGGACCACTGCGAGAAGACGCGGAGAGCTAACGGCATCAGAATGCGTACGCGAACAGATCACTTAAGGTACTTTACGGTGACTGGATCAGATCATCAACAACGGCTGACGCTCTCCGCGCTATTACTCGCCCAGATTACCGCTTTTCCCACTACAAATGAAACCATTCAATTCAGCATGAAAAGCTCTATCGAATGGTATCGAGCATGGCCCAACTCGAAGACATCGATTTTTCGATGACGTCATCGTCCTTCCGCAGCGGTCTCGTCCTCAATGCTAAACAGTCAAAAAATTGATGTTGCCCAAATATGGGCGAGTAAGAGGGCAGGAAACTTCAACCGCTAAGTCCGCTGCCCTAAAACGGCAGCTGGTGCTAAGGCAGTTTAGGCAGGTAAGAAGTTCTGATCCCGTCACCGTAAAGTACCTTAAGTGCTCTGCTCGCATACGCATTCCGATGCCGTTAGCTCCCCGCGTCTTCTCGCAGTAGTCCACGGAAGTCGGAAAAAAATGCGTCACGCAAGCCTCACCTGCATTTTCGCACCCCTATAACATTGCCCCCTCCTATGCTAAACCATTCTGCTTTGGCGTGCTAGCATACCGTTCGACTGCCTACAAGACCTACAAGCTGCAACCTGAAAGGTTCCAACTTGGCAGAGCTATTGTGCTCGGAAGACGCACGCGCGTGCAATTTGCTAGCGGTCGCCCCCCCCCCCCTCGATTGAAAGGTTCGATTCTGTATGCATTGTTCATGGCGCACTCCAAAGGCTCGCTGGACAGCCTTGTAGCAATTCCTGAGTAGGGCAGCAAGAAATTTCTGATAAAAGTGCCCAAACGCTCAGTCTACAAGCTGTCCCCCCCCCCCTCGATTGAAAGGTTCGATTCTGTATGCATTTTTCACGGCGCACACCAAAGTTTCGCTAGGACGGAATGGAGCTAATCCTGAGTGGGGTGGCGGGGAATTTCTGATAACATTCTCCAAACGGCTCGAAATAGTCTTGAAAACGTCGCAGTTCGCAGTGAGAGAAGATAGAAGCGTAGGGGACACTCGATTGATAGGTTAGATTCAGGGCGCATTGTGCGCGGCGCACTCTCGGGACATCCCTGGCATGACAGAGCACTGGCGACGTACGCCATGATTGAGATACTCCGAAAGCACGCATATCCTGGGAAATAAGCTGCTCTAACCGCCCGTCCAGTCAATTTTGGACCACCCAAAAATATGGGTGTTCCGGTAAAGTTTCATACATATTTGTGTAGACCTCGAAGAGACGAATTAAACGGTGCCAACCTTTTTTCAATACACCTAAAACTGAAGGAGTTATGAGCGTGCGACACTTTGCGACGCTATGTTGGCGTTTTTTTCGCCCACTTTTGACCGTGCGGCGCGAGCGGTATTGTAGTGTGTTGCAAAATGTTGCCGCATGCGTTAGAGGGTGTTGATAATTAAGACGAAATCCAATAGTTCCTGCTAAATATTTACTGCCGAACTCCAGTTTTTCTGAGCATAAAAATAAAGAACAATAAAAATGTAAAAAACAAACAAAACAGGGACAAAATTAATGAGGAAATCAATCAAGAAAATTCTCAAAGATCTCAGTGACTGGATACACACCTACCGGCCTGACGCAATGCAAGACATCCCTACTCCCGAGGAAACATCACAAAAACTGCGTGTTAGTCATGAATGAAATTCGGTAAAATTACTGGGAGGGTTTCTAAACTGCGTGATAGTCTCTCACACGTACATAACATCAAGAAATGACCGCCTTGCACGTCCTTTGGTAAAATATCACTATGTTTGTGGAAACAGAGGTGGCGATGTCCGTTCCTCCACGTGGTGCCACTGGAAACTGTTCGCTCTGCGAGCTAAGCCGATCACGGACATTCGATTGCAGGCGACAGGCCCTTGTGACAGGCCGGCCTACGAAGACCCATGTCACATCACATGGTGTATGACAGCTCAAGTGTTTCGAGATAGTGCTACGGCGTCCGCGGAAGCCGACGCGCACTCGCAAAGCCCGGCGAGTGTGAAAAGTATGCGAGGGTCCCTGGTGCGAGGACGGCATCGAGGGCAACTGAGTTAGTCCGAAAGTCCCGTAACGTAAGCAGGACCCGCGTGGCTACGCTGAAGGTGGGTACGTTGACGGGCCGCTCGTGCGAGTTGGTTGAAGCACTGGAGCGTAGAAGAGTTGATTTCTGTGCGGTGCAGGAGACGAGGTGGTCCTGCCGCAAGTCAAGGGACATAGGACGAGGCTTCAAGGCCGTTCTATGTGGAAGTCCTAGGACCACCAGTGGTGTCGGAATAATCGTCTCCGAACGATTTCGTGACTCGATTGTAAGCGTTGAGCGCTTTGACGATCGATTGATGAAGATCGTTGTCGCCGCTAAGGAGCGACTCTTCCACTTCTTCTCTGCGTATGCTCCGCAGACTGGCTGTTCCGATCAAGCCAATGAAGAGTTTTGGAGCCTGCTTGATGAGAAGAGAGCAGAGGTACCGTCGAAAGATGTCATCATAGTCGCTGGTGACCTCAACGGGCACGTCGGCGCGACGAAAGACGGGTACGGCTGTCATGGTGGGTTCGGTTACGGGTCGCGTAACGCAGATGGTGAGCGTATCCTTGAATATGCGGAATCGCACAACCTCACCATAGTGAACACCGTATTTCGCAAACGCGATTACCACCTCATCTCGTTCTATAGCGAGAACACCAGGACTCAGATAGACTTTGTCCTTGTGAAGGATCGAGACCGAAGTCTTGTCACAGACGCGAAGGTCGTGCCGTATGAGACGGTCGCCCCACAGCATCGACCGCTGATCTGTACTTTAAAGATCACCCCTCCGAGGCTGAAGCAGGTCGAGCGATGCGGTGCGCCAAGAATCAAGTGGTGGCGAATGAAAGAGAAGGAAGCAGCTGTGATTTCTCGCGTGCGGTTACCGACAGTGACAACTGTCGACGAAACTTAGAAGAAGGCGACCGACGCGATTCGTCAAGCTGCACAGTCAGAACTCGGCATTACGAAGCCTGGACGACGGAAGCTCGACAAGCAGGCCTGGCTGTGGACAGATGACGTGAAAGCCAAAGTTCGAGAGAAGAAGATGCTATATCACGTGTTTCTCGACGAAAAGACAGCCGATAACTGGCGGAAGTACCAAGAAGCGAAGAAAGCTGCAAAGAAGGCCGTGGCTGTTGCGAAAGCCACTCATTATGGAGATGTCAACGAGAAGCTCGAGTCACGCGATGGCGAGCGGTATCTGTACCGACTCGCAAAGAATCGCCATCGCCAGACCGAGGACATCGAGAAGTTCTTCGGCATCAATGATGAGAACGGCCATCTTCTTACGGACCGCAAGAAGGCATTGAAGCGATGGCGCGATTACTTTGAGGAAATCTCTACAGTAGAATTTCCTCATCCAGCCATCCCCTCAACGGCTCCAACTCACGGCCCGGTTCAGAAGATCACCGTGGAGGAGATTGAAGCGGCTTTGAAGAAGATGAGGCCAGGCAAAGCGACTGGGCCCGACGACGTGGCAGCAGAACTGTGGAAGTCGAAGTTTTGGTACCCTGCTGAGTGGTTGGCGAAGTTCTTTAATCAGGTTGTGGCGGAGAAGAAAGTGCCTGAGTGTTGGCGCCAAAGTACGACGATTCCGATTTGGAAGAAGAAGGGCAGTCCTGCAGACTGCTCCAATTACCGTCCGATTCGCTTGCTTTCGCACAGCATGAAGATCTTTGAGCGAATTGTCGACGGACGAATTCGGGACATCGTCCAGCTGTCCAGCAATCAGTGCGGCTTCGTGGCTGGCTGTGGCACCATTGATGCCATTCACGCCGCCCGCCTCCTGATAGAGAAGCATCGCGAGAAACAGAAGTCGATGCATATCGCCTTCCTCGACTTAGAGAAGGCCTTTGACCGCGTACCGCGTGAAGTGATTTGGTACGCCTTGCGACATCATGGAGTCCCTGAAGAGCTCATAGAGTGGTGCGAATTCTCTACTTTTGTCCAAAGAGTCGAGTTCAAGCTGCAGCTGGAACCTTGATGAAGTTCCCCATCTCTGTCGGGGTACATCAGGGTTCTGCTCTTTCCCCACACCTCTTTGTTGTCGTCATGGATGCCATCACACGAGACCTTCAGAACCCCGTCCCTTGGACGTTGCTTTATGCTGATGACGTAATGCTCGCTAGCGAAGATAAAGATGAACTCGAGCGAGAGGTGCAAGCTTGGTGTGATCGCTTGGAGCGGTTTGGACTCAGATTGAACGTGAAGAAGACCGAGTATTTAACGACGGACGTTACCGAGTCCAGCTCCATCAAGGTTAACGGCATCGAGCTTCCACGCACTGCGGTCTTTAAGTACCTTGGATCAGCAGTCGCGTCTGACGGCAAACTGATGATTGAAGTGAATTCACGCGTGAGTGCAGCTTGGTCCAAGTGGCGCTCGTTGACTGGGGTGCTCTGCGATAGGAAGATACCGGAGCGCATGAAGTCGAAGATATACAGAGCAGTCGTCCGGCCAGTAGCGATGTACGGCGCTGAGTGTTGGCCTGCGACCAGGGAAGTTGAAACGCGCCTCAGCGTCATGGAGACGAAGATGCTGCGCTGGACGGCTGGAGTCACGCGCATGGACCGCATTCGAAATGATGCTATTCGGCAGAAGTTCGGTGTCGCGCCGATAGCCGACAAGATGCGCGAAGCTCGCTTGCGATGGTACGGCCACGTTCTGCGTGGAAAGGACGACAGCGTCCGCAAGATAGGCCTTAACTTCGAGGTAATTGGAAAGCGGCCTAGAGGGCGACCAAAGCAGCGCTGGGCTGATACGTTACATGCGGACTTGAAGATTACTGGTGTTTACCCTGATCTAGCGCTGGATCGGGAAAGGTGGCGTCATAACACCAGAATAGCGGACCCCGCTACTATGCGGGACAAACGCTGAAGAAGAAAAAGAAGAAGAAGTTTGTGGAAACAGATCCGAAGGAAATTACACACATAGACGGTGACTTCAGGGTTCACGGCTTCACACGCTTAACATCAAAAATTGAGCGAAACCCTTGAATTTTTACTGAAGTCATAATAATTAGCTGTTGAGGGACCGAGGAGAGAACTACCTAATCATTGCAGCCTTGTTACCATCCTCGTCATATTTCACCGTGTAGAAATACTCCAGAGTAGTTATGAATGTAGTTATGAATGAGCGCCTATACTGGGCTGTCAATCGAATCACGTTAGTTTCCTTGAAAATGTTCCGTGTTGATGTCTGAACGAATTCAACGACAACCACATGCGTCCCATTCCCTCGAAGTGAACTTCATAGTATTCCCGTTTGTATATTGTATAGTACTCATGTCCGGATGACTAATTCGAATCTGAGTCAGGTATCTGAATGATTTTTATTTAAATTTGAGCACTTGAATTCAAAGATCCGAAACATTGCGTGTTTTTTCAAATGTTATCAAACCCGACTGCTTAAGAAATCGACGTTTCGGACGTAATTAGAATCGAATATTCAGATAGGGCCTACCGAATATATTCGAATTTAGATGCACAAAATGCTTCGGTATTTTAATCCATTTAAGGTACATGTCACGAAGATCCACAGCTATGGTTTTTAGGAACCCGCCAGAAATCATGCCGCATCGAATGGATGTCCCATTCAGGGAGGAAGCGCAGGGTCGATGCTGTGTTTGATTATGATTGACTGGAGCGTTCCCACATCCCAACGCTGTGCATCTTCGCGACATATACCCCATCCGAGTGCATAGAAGTTTCCAAGAAGGCATAATTATTGAAGTACTCATATGTGCCATGTGAAATTGAATACGATTAGGTTAACCGGGAAGTTCTCAGCCTTTTGAGTTACTAAATATTTTCCATTCGTTTACTATTTTTAAGTAAAAATTCAAATTTATTCAACAAAAATTGCGCAATGCTACTTTCTGTACAGAATTTTTCGCTCTATGTGATTGAATAATTTATGTTTCAACGTTGTTTTACATTTCTCTTCTTAAAGGGCTTATTGAAGTATGTCGATCGAGCAATTCTGGACGATATTTTGTTTTAACTTCGAATTGGGACAATCCGCAGCGGAGACAGGACGACAAATCATTGAAGTGTGGGGGCCTAATAGTGTTGGAGAAAGCACTGTGCGGCAGTGGTCCAGTAAATTTCGGACCGGAGATTTCAGCCTCGAAGATGGCTCAGCAGTGGTCGACCTAGACCAATACTGGACGACGAGTCGAAGAAATTGGTGGAAGCTGAACCATTCCAAACAGTTCTCGGGATCGCGGAAGAGCTGGGCGGTAGTAAAACTAACTGTTGCGGAAAGCTCGAATAGTGGGTGCCCCACGAGTTGAGTGAGCGGCAAAATTTGTCACGTTTCGAGGTTTGTTCTTCTCTACTTTTACGCAACAGAACTGGCCCGTTTTTGGATCGAATCATCACCTATAATGAAAAGTGGATTCTGTATGATGACAGGAAATGTTCCGGAGAGCGGTTGGACGCCGACGAACCCCTTAGGCATTTTCCAAATGTGAACCTCCACCAAAAAAGGTAATGGTCACTGTGTGGTAGTCGGCAGCTGGTGTGATCCATTACAACTTCTTGGCACCAGGCCAAACGATCACGGCAGAGTCCTACTGTAAGGAAATCGACAGAATGCACCGAAGATTGCGTCTACTTCAGCAGGTATTGGTCAATAGAAGAAGCTCAATTCCTTTGGAACGGTAACTCCCGCCCACACGTTTCACAAATCACGGTTCGAAAATTGAACGAATTAAGGGTTGAAGTTCTGCCTCATTCGCCATATTCTCAAGACCTCTCACCAACCGATTACCACCTTTTTAAACTCTTTCAGAACTTTCTTGCTGGTAAAACTTTCACCAATCAGGATCACGCCAAAACAGCTTTCGTGGATTTTGTCGAATCTCGACCACCTAATTTATTCGCTAATGGAATAAGACTGATGGCCCGTAGGCAGAAGTGTGCTGATCTGAGCGCGGCTTATTTGGACTGAACCCGATATGATTTGAGAATTATGGTAGTTCAAAGCGAAGCACTTAAAACGCTGATAACTTTCAGGACAACCTAATAGCGTAACTCGTAGCTGTGTCTAACTGACCTGTTCGAATATATAAAAACCAAAAAAACGGGAAAAGCTTAACCATAATAGAATCACGTGCTAGACGATGCTGTTTTCAACTGTTGTTCCATGCCAGTGATCACTATATGCGTGTGAGATGTGCTTTTCGTGCAGTATGTGTTCAGTATTCTTTTTTCCCTCCTTTTCGAATAAGACTGCTGTCTGTCTTTGTCCACTAAATAACTAAGTGTTCTTACCTTCCTCTTCCACGGGGATACTTGTGCTTGTTGGTGTGATGTATCAACCAGAGGCACAGTCCAAGAATAAGACTGGTCGTGATGTCCATGAACGAGTCGATGAACGTACTGAAGATGTCAATTATCAACAGTTCGCCGTGCTTTTATCAGGTCTACCACTGTATTCAGATTTTCTGTGGAGCGCTGCTGTGACATGTATTTCATAAAAGCTTCAGAAGCACTCGCCTCACTATTGACAAAGAACCAGTGACGACAGAAGCGAACAGATTTACAATGAGCAGAACGCTGTTGAAGGCAAACGAAATTCTGGCCAGAATCCGATCTGGGCCAAGTTCACGCTGAAATGAAGGCTTTGAAAAAACTGTGAGCAATCCCTCTATCGGCAGTTCCATTCTGCCTTTCAGATAGTACGCCGCTTTAAAAACAGTGTCATCGTCATGTAGAAAAATTTGGTTATTTTCTGCATATAAATTGCTTTTGGAATATTCTCTTGTTTTTGCAGTGGAAAAATTAACCAGCTCAGCAAGAAAATTCCTCGCATTTGTATACCATGTTCGACTTTCGCGGAGTCTTGGTATAACGATGAAAAATCTTGCTCTCAAGCTTGAAGCTCTTCTACGATTACTGTTCATCCTTACGCGTAGTTATTTTCCCTCCCGCGAGACTAGGATTTGCACTCGAGCGGATGTGCTCTGTATGCTAAATCAGATGGCATGCCTGTTTCAATAAAAGCTGTTCTGGATTAATTGACTAGAGTTCGCTCTAAACATTCTCCCAGTTTGCTCCAAATCTTCTCCTGGCCTTCAGCCTGTCTATACCGAGCATTCGAAGAGAAATGACCACCTAGATGCGAGTTGTAAACTTATAAGCGGACCGTTTTTGTGCTTCATATTTTCATGCCTAGATATTGGCACTATAGAGAGACTGGTATATACTGCTTAGCCGGGTTGTCGCACCGGCAATTAGTGGCCGGACCGGCTACTATAGTAATGCAAACCTATACAGGGTGAATAGTTAGAGTGAATCACGCAAGTTCGTCAGGGAAAGTGTGCAGAAGCCATCACACTTATTCAGCATCCCAGGTTACTTATCCATTGGTGTTAACAGGTGTTTTTTTTTCACTACCTTCCCTGTCAGAATATCTCGATTCAATAAGTTGCTCTCACGTAGGGTGATCCCACAAAGACCTCTCAGAATTGCTATCGAATCAGCTGGTAGAATGTCATATGAATGGGACAAATAGCTTTCTCGCACCGTCATCAAAGTTCTTCATTCTGATGACGCCTTTTGTGGCAGCAACACCGTGAGCTCACATTGCTTAGCAATTTGAAAATTAACTGGCCTAAAATTTCAAGCCTACCCTTGATGTCTTATTAGATGTTTAATGCGTAGGCAACTCAAGATTTTTTATCGATTGCTATGATGCATAGAACGTTACTGTTATTTAGAAAAATTCTGCGAGAATGCCTATCTGGAAAAAATCCATGGAGTAGAACTTTTTCAAGTTGGCATCTCACCTCAAGAGCAGCATCGTCGCCATCGAGAACACGGTTATCATACTCGAAAATCTCCTGAAGATCCTCCAGCTCTTTATAATACTGAAAAAGTTGCAAGGATGATGGGAGACTTTAATAGGTGAGACAAATCGTGAAAGAACCAAATAATGCACAGTAGCATCTGAACCGTGGAAACTAGCACATACAATCACAGTCGAAATTGCGGACAACTACCAGACAAGATTTAGTGACGTGAAGGCATTTAAGTGATTGGTAAAAGAAAGGGAAGCAAAACTCAGCTAGTGTTGGATTTCAACAGGGCGGAGAATACCACCTTGTGTCAGAGGCATTGCGAATTTAATCACCCCTACCTTTGCTTTCGCTCGGGCTCTTCGTTTTCTCTCACAGTAGCCGACTTTAGAGTTGTGATAGTGTCTGACAGTGGAGCTGGGCCCGTGCACCACCGCTATCTCTCCGTAGTGCTTGCCCTTCTCAGCATCCTGGAGGCCGTTCAGCAACGGCTGCTTCTCTGTCATTTCCGAGTGTCGATATCAACAGGTCCTGAAAAAGCCGTGGTGAGCGGAAAAGAAGGCCATACGTCACTTGAAGAACTTAGTGACGTGAAGGCATTTAAGTGATTGGTAAAAGAATCAACTGACGGGCAAAAGAATGGCTCGTCAAGGTTTAAGAAACGGAAGTTTTTCGAGTTGAATGTTGTATTTCGCTAACAAGAGCATCCTATGCGCGAATGAAATTAAACTGGCGGAAAAGTCTCGTGCCACTTAGTTCTGTACCTTGCCAATTTTTTTGAAAATTCTTCTCAATCCTTCCCAGAACGTATATAAAGGAGCGCGAGTTCGACTACCTCCTGGCGCTAGAATTTTGATCGCAACAAAACATCATTATGAGCGCGTGTATAAATGTTGGCCAGTACTCTACATATACCCAAACTTTCCTAGGATGTATTTCGATTCGAATATAGCTGAAGAAGCCGTCCTTGACTTCATAGAAGTTTAACCACTCCTGCTTTACGAATTGTACAGCGGAGCATGTGATGCGGTAAAAGATGTAAGTAACGCGATGGGCTCTTCAGCTGTTTCCTAAGGCATGGAAAAATTCGGCTCCGTCAAAAACCACTTCTTCTTCTTCTTCTTCAGCGTTTGTCCCGCTTCGTGGCGGGGTCCGCTATTCTGGTGTCATGACGCCACCTTTCCCGATCCAGCGCTAGATCGGGGTGGACACCAGCTACTTTCAAATCCGTATGTAACGTATCAGCCCAGCGCTGCTTCGGTCGCCCTCTAGGCCGCTTTCCTATTACCTCGAAATTAAG
The DNA here is from genome assembly GCA_947359475.1 of Heligmosomoides polygyrus bakeri. Taxonomy (NCBI): domain Eukaryota; kingdom Metazoa; phylum Nematoda; class Chromadorea; order Rhabditida; family Heligmosomidae; genus Heligmosomoides; species Heligmosomoides polygyrus. The sequence goes on along the minus strand of OX375865.1, from coordinate 31,918,932 downwards.
GCCTATCTTGCGGACGCTGTCTTCTTCTCCACGCAGAACGTGGCCGTACCATCGTAAGCGAGCTTCGCGCATCTTGTCAGCTATCGGCGCGACACCGAACTTCTGCCGAATAGCATCGTTTCGGATGCGGTCCATGCGCGTAACTCCTGCCGTCCAGCGCAGCATCTTCGTCTCCATGACGCTGAGGCGTGTTTCAACTTCCTTGGTCGCTGGCCAACACTCAGCGCCGTACATCGCTACCGGCCGGACGACTGCTCTGTAGATCTTCGACTTAAAGCGCTCTGGTATCTTCTTGTCGCAGAGCACGCCAGTCAACGAGCGCCACCTGGACCAAGCTGCACTCACGCGTGAATTCACTTCGACCATCAGTTTGCCGTCAGACGCGACTGCTGATCCAAGGTACTTAAAGACCGCAGTGCGTGGAAGCTCGATGCCGTTAACCTTGATGGAGCTGGACTCGGTAACGTCCGTCGTTAAATACTCGGTCTTCTTCACGTTCAATCTGAGTCCAAACCGCTCCAAGCGATCACACCAAGCTTGCACCTCTCGCTCGAGTTCATCTTTATCTTCGCTAGCGAGCATTACGTCATCAGCATAAAGCAACGTCCAAGGGACGGGGTTCTGAAGGTCTCGTGTGATGGCATCCATGACGACAACAAAGAGGTGTGGGGAAAGAGCAGAACCCTGATGTACCCCGACAGAGATGGGGAACTTCATCAAGGTTCCAGCTGCAGCTTGAACTCGACTCTTTGGACAAAAGTAGAGAATTCGCACCACTCTATGAGCTCTTAAGGAACTCCATGATGTCGCAAGGCGCACCAAATCACTTCACGCGGTACGCGGTCAAAGGCCTTCTCTATGTCGAGGAAGGCGATATGCACCGACTTCTGTTTCTCGCGATGCTTCTCTATCAGGAGGCGGGCGGCGTGTATGGCATCAGTGGTGCCACAGCCAGCCACGAAGCCGCACTGATTGCTGGACAGCTGGACGATGTCCCGAATTCGTCCGTCGACAATTCGCTCAAAGATCTTCATGCTGTGCGAAAGCAAGCGAATCGGACGGTAATTGGAGCAGTCTGCAGGACTGCCCTTCTTCTTCCAAATCGGAATCGTCGTACTTTGGCGCCAACACTCAGGCACTTTCTTCTCCGCCACAAACTGATTAAAGAACTTCGCCAACCACTCAGCAGGGTACCAAAACTTCGACTTCCACAGTTCTGCTGCCACGTCGTCGGGCCCAGTCGCTTTGCCTGGCCTCATCTTCTTCAAAGCCGCTTCAATCTCCTCCACGGTGATCTTCTGAACTGGGCCGTGAGTTGGAGCCGTTGAGGGGATGGCTGGATGAGGAAATTCTACTGTAGAGATTTCCTCAAAGTAGTCGCGCCATCGCTTCAATGCCTTCTTGCGGTCCGTAAGAAGATGGCCGTTCTCATCATTGATGCCGAAAAACTTCTCAATATCCTCGGTCTGCCGATAGCGATTCTTAGCAAGCCGGTACAGATACCGCTCGCCATCGCGTGACTCGAGCTTCTCGTTGACATCTCCATAATGAGTGGCTTTCGCAACAGCCACGGCCTTCTTTGCAGCTTTCCTCGCTTCTTGGTACTTCCGCCGGTTATCGGCCGTCATTTCGCCGAGAAACACGTGATAAAGCGACTTCTTCTCTCGCACTTTTGCTTTCACGTCATCTGTCCACAGCCATGCCTGCTTGTCGACCTTCCGTCGCCCAGGCTTCGTAATGCCGAGTTCCGACTGTGCAGCTTGACGAATCGCGTCGGTCGTTTTCTTCCAAGTTTCGTCGACAGTCGTGACTGTCGGTAGCCGCACGCGAGAAATCACAGCTGCTTCCTTCTCTCTCATTCGCCACCACTTGATTCTTGCTGCACCGCATCGCTCGACCTGCTTCAGCCTCGGAGAGGCGATCTTCAAAGTGCAGATCAGCGGTCGGTGCTGTGGTGCGACCGTCTCATACGCACGATCTTCGCGTCTGTGACAAGACTCCGGTCACGATCCTTCACAAGCACAAAGTCTATCTGAGACTTGGAGCTCCCACTATAATATGGGATGAGGTGGGAGTCGCGTTTTCGGAAGACGGTGTTTACAATGGTGAGACAATGCGATTCCGCATAGTCAAGAATGCGCTCACCATCGGCGTTACGTGATCCGTATCCGAAACCACCATGACAGCTGTACTCGTCTTTCGTAGCACCTACGTGCCCATTAAGGTCACCAGCGACTATGATGACATCTTTCGACGGTACCTCTGCTGTCTTCTCATCCATCAGGTTCCAAAACTCATCCTCGGCTTGATCGGAGCAGCCAGTCTGCGGAGCATACGCAGAGAAGAAGTGGTAGAGTCGCTCCTTAGCGGCGACAACGATCTTCATCAATCGATCGTCAAAGCGCTCAACGCTTACAATCGAGTCACGAAATCGTTCGGAGACGATTATTCCGACACCACTGGTGGTCCTGGGACTTCCACACAGAACGGCCTTGAAGCCACGTCCTATGTCCCTTGACTTGCGGCAGGACCACCTCGTCTCCTAAACCGCACAGAAATCAACTCTTCTACGCTCCAGTGCTTCAACCAACTCGCACGAGCGGCCCGTCAACGTACCCACATTCAGCGTTGCCACGCGGGTCCTGCTTACGTTACGGGACTTTCGGACTAGCTCAGTTGCCCCCCGATGCCGTCCTCGCATCAGGGACCCTCGCATACTTCTCACACTCGCCGGGCTCTGCGAGTGCGCGTCGGCTTCCGCGGACGCCGTAGCACTATCTCGAAACACTTGAGCTGTCATACACCATGTGATGTGACATGGGTCTTCGTAGGCCGGCCTGTCACAAGGGCCTGTCGCCTGCAATCGAATGTCCGTGTTCGGCTTAGCTCGCAGAACGGGCAGTTTCCAGTGGCACCACGTGGAGGAACGGACATCGCCACCCTCCGTCAAAAACCACGACTTTGAAATAAGTGGTAAACCGCGATCTGGTCGGCAGCTTGCAGGAAATGAGGTGCTCCTTCTAGAGCTGATTGAAGAGAATCCCCGGCGTGACATCCATTAGGTAGCAGAGGAGCTCGTAAAACAAGAGCTGCTCATCTGCATCACTTTGGAAAGGCATGAAGATTTTTCGCAACGCGCATACCTCATGATCTGAGTGCTCACCAGCTTCAGGCGCGGAAGATGCGTGCATACGCCTTTCGACATCCCGTCGAGATCCCGCTTAGTCTGACAACTCGGTTACTGGTGATGAAAAGTGGGTTAAGAGGAAGTCACACACGGAGGCACCAAAAGCTTAGATGAGAAATGAGAAGAATCTAGGACCAAAAACATCAAATCCGATGCCAAAGCCGGACAAGCCTTTTCGTGCTTGTCCGGCTTTGGCATTGGATTGTTGTTGTTGTTTCATAGAACTGCGAAGGAACCACTCACTGGGACCTGCTTCCAAGAAACTGTTACCACAAAGTCTACTGCAAGCAACTGCTCCCCCCCCCCCCCGCTGCGGCTCCACGTGGAAAACGGGAGGTCTTCTTTCTCCTCAACAGCGCTTGTCTACACATTGCGAAGAAGACTCAGAAAAAAACTCCCAAGCTTTGGAGTTTGGAATGGCCCACACACCTCATTCGCCAGACTTGGCGCCAACAAATTGTTTGTTTGGTTCGCTGTCCAAAGACCTACATGTCAGGAAGATTGACGATATTAAACATCTCATAAAGTACATCATCAAATTTTTTTATCTTGAAAACCCCGGTATACAAAAATTACCTGGTAAATGGCAATATGCTATTGATAATGCATGTGCACGTATTTGTTAATTATTTATTATATTGATGACGATAAATAAACTTGAAAACTGTAAAAGTGGCAGGAAACGTTTCCTTAAACCATCTGGGAAGTGAGATTCAATGCCCTACTCATCCACCCCTACTCACCGTGTAGGCCAAGTACGTATTTATGCCTCCTTTACGAAATCCAATAAGAGTGGAATGCGTGGCGGCCCTCAAAAGCAAATTGCAATTCTTAAATTATCGGGCTTGTTCCACAAATATAAGCATAGATTAACGATCAAATTCGGGCAAATTTCAGAGATAGGAACCTACATAGATGCACTTTTCGATAGGTCTCGTTCGAAATGACACTTGCTGTGTGTATTCCTGAAAGAGAGAATAGCAAATGGTATTGAGCAACGGAAGGGTATTCAAGCTACGTAGAAGCGCTATTACAGAAGAGGAAGTGCTACTGATTTCTAAATGTGAAGGTGGTGATGAAGATGCGAACGTTTATGACACTCTAGAGTCAGTGATCTAGAAAAGTTAACGTTTACCCGGGCCATCCCTGAGAACTGTAGGAAATTGGGTTTAGAACACAGAATTTAGAAGCGTATATATTAGGTTGTCCCATATGTCCTCGCCGTTTTTTTTTTCAACGATTCACTGCAAATTTCGCCGGCAGTCTCTTGCATAGCGCTGCATAGCTTTCGAAAGAGAATGATTTGCTCTATCAGAGCATTTATTGCGTTTTATTTTTCATCCTGAATTTTCTCAATTTTTAGGTTGTTGAAGTGAAAAAGTGAAAAAGTAGCCATTTGCGCACTTGTTCTCTCCGCTTAGGTTTGGAATTTTTTGCGCAGTTTTTTTATAGCGTTTGGAAGACAATATTCTGTACTACAAGAATATGTGTTGGTCCTATTTTCTCACTTGCCCTTTATTGATTTTTAGTCCATCAAATTGTGAATTCCGACTTTTCCGTCCGAAATTTTACCAAAACTCCGGTTCTGTGGTTGAACTTTTTTGCATGGTGTTATCTGTCGTTTGGAAGAGGATGTCTTGCTCAGTAAGAATTTGTGTCGCGTTTATTCGCTCACGCTGATTTCTGTCGAATATCAACCACTGAAGAAGGAGAAGGAGTTGTTGGTGAAGACGATTATTCTCTTTTTGGCATTTTGTTGATATTCAATAGAAATCAATAAACGCGACACAAATTCTTATAGAGCAAGACATTCTCTTTCGAATTACATATAACAACAGCTCAAAAAGTCCAACCATAGAGCAGGAGCTGTCGGCAAAAATAACCATCCTCCTTCGGACGTCCCAATTTGATGACCTAAAAATCAATAAAGGACAAATGAGCAAATAGCACTGACACATATTCTTGTAGTACAGAACATTGTCTTCCAAATGGTATAAAAAACTGCGCAAAAAATTACAAACCTAAGCGGAGAGAACAAGTGCGCAAATGGCTACTTCTTCACTTTTTCACTTTCCACTTCAACGACCTAAAAATTGTCAAAGTTTATGATGAAAAAGAAATGCAATACATGCTCTGATATATCAAATCATTCTCTTTCGAAAGCTATGCAGCGCTATGCAAGAGGCAGCCGGCGAAATCTGCAGTGAATCGTTGAAAAAAAACGGCGAAGACTTATGGGACAACCTAATAGAAACAACACTTAGATGGACACCGCTTCTACTGGTGCGTTGTGCAGCATATTCATCTGATGTAAAAGTGTTCATTATGCCATCTAGTTGAATAATCGATGGGTAAGAAATCGGCTTCAGTTATCACCGGCTTATTCGGATTACAACCTGGCTCAAAAAGGAGAACACCCATTGATTGATGATACACTTCTTATCCTCAAAGTTACATTAAAATGCTTAAGAAGCAAGAAGGATAAAATCTTCTGGTCTGTTAAGTGTTAAAGCTGCAGCAAGCCGTCTGTGCTTGTTTCTTTGAATGATGATATGATTTTCACTTAACTAAAAAATAATAACAAAAAGTTGATTGCCCAGGATCAGTGATAAAAACTTGAACAACTGCTGCTAGTTCAATCAAAGTCTCCTAGCCGCGCTAGCCGTGCGGTTGTTTTAAGAATGAATCTTCTTTCTTGAACGAGGAGTTACGTGGCTAGCTAATTGTTGATTACTCAAGCAGCGGCAATTTTGACTACAAGGTGACTACAAGATTTATAGGTAATCTTGGGCAATCAGAATTGAGCGATTAGACGAAATCACTGATTTAGCCAACATTTGCGAAAAATCGCAAGCACTCTTCTATGGAAAAAACTTTTAGTAAGTGCTATTCGAGTACTACTACTATTACACTTCAAACAAATAAATACATCAAAACGATGAACGCAAGGAGCAACAGAAGTATCCATCATAATATAATATAATACAAGGCTTTGCAAACTCAATCTTCGAAATAAACTGTAGAACTTTGCAGAAGCCAAGAAAAAAAGAAATTGTTTGTGAATCGGTCAAAATTCAGTTCTTCGGCAAACTATATGAAAACTGAATATGATCATAACATGGATTGCAAATTTCCAAGTTCTTATGCAACCCCGAATGCGTAAAAAGTTGAAAATTTGAAAACTGGATTTATCCTTGTGAGAGGGAGCAATTCACTCTATCTGATTGGCACTGTGCACAGAAGTCGAAAGTGGACGGTCTTACGATAACGACATACTAAACCTTTTTTGCATTTTGCGCAGCCATGAAAGACCCCACTGTTTAAGTTTGTTTTCGTTCTTCTAGGGATGTGGCGCTCCGACTACGATAGATACTTGGGGCTTCCTCTTAGATACATAATTTCTTTGAACACTTCTACGCTCGTAAACGTCCTCCTGGTAATCTAGTTACTAGAAAAATTCGTAGAAAAGGCGACACACTCTAAACGGATAAATATGGCTACAAAAGCGGTGGCTGTCAAGAAATATTTGTATCGTAGCACAGAACAGCTAGGAATATAACATCTGGGCGCTAAGCACTGCTGCGAACCTATACGAAATAGGTTTCATCTGAAGGAAGTGAGGTGACTACCCCGACAGGCAGAGGGAGGTTGACTCATATCTTATCTCATCGCGAGCATGATGACGCTATCGACCGAACAGTGGGCGGACTGTGTGGTCTGTGACTGAAACTCTCCTGAAGAAAACAAGTTCGACACCAGATCTACGTTGACTGCACCTCTTGTTGATGAGAGCTTACTCGAGTCACTGCTACTAGTATGCAACTTAAAGTGTTCATCGCTACGTCACTCAGCCTTTAAAAAACCACATATGTTGCTTGGTATCGTATTTTGGGGCGCGTGTAGCGCAGTCGGAGGAGGCGCGACTGTCGCGTGCACTCGATACCAGGTTCCTGGTTCGGATTTCCGCCCAGGCCAACCAAGCCTTCCATCCCTCCGGGGTCGGTGAATTGGTACCAGACTCGTCCGGGAAGGATAAAGCGCTGACTTGTTCATCGGCTGGCCACCGCAAGTCATTGTATGGCCAAATACGCATTCATGTCGCCTCCACGACATCCCGTAGAAGTAGAATGCGCTGGCGCATCCCAGAAGGGATTGAGTAACGCCGTCCTTTATCCTTTATCCTTTATCGTATTTTGAGTATCCCACAGCTCCACTAACTATTAGGTTGAGTCATAAATTTTGCAACATTTTTGTTTTGTCTGGAACACAAAGTAAATCCGCTGAAGCGTTATATTGTGTTTGAAAGCTTGTTTCCTTGCGATCATTTGAGTTATGATTCGTTAATTTTCCTTGCGCTGTAGAAAAGTTTTATTCACTAGAACGACGACCTCTCAAAGTGAAAAAAATGTGTGATTTCATTTTCAATTGGTTCAAGCTCGGCAACAACCCGGCAACGGAGCCAAGCACAATGAGCAAGTCACCGGCAAGTTCACGCCCAGCCGATTAATTTATTGGAGATGGTGCAAGAAGCTCCTTTCCGCCCAGAAGGGCAACAAAGACAAACCACTCCCGGGAAGATCAACTGCTGGAAACAAAGGGCGTCTGCGCAAACCCATCAAGTCGATTTCTTCTCAAACCACGCTGGGACTGACCGCTGATCTCAACGCCTCCCAGTGAACCACCGTTCGTCGGCTGCAGAAGATCTGAAGGTCGCCAAGATCGCCTCATGCGATGACGGAAACTCAAGTAAATCGCTGTGCTTCCGACAGCCGAGCGCTCCTGCATCGGCTCAAGGGAGAGAGCCTGGATTGAATCGTTACAAGCGATGAAAAGCGGATGCTTCACTACAACTGTAAAGCTGGAAAGCAATAGCTGTAGCAACGAGCTGGGGGTTTTGACGTCAAAACCGGATCTCCACCGAAAGAAGGTCCTGCTGTGCGTTTGGTGGATGTGTAGTGGTCCAGTGCACCGGGAGCTGATCCACGTAGTCACACCATCCTCGACGCTCGCTTTTGCAACCAAATCGACTAGTTCCAGCAAAAATTGGCAAGAAAAAAGTCGGTACGAGCTAATGTTTCATCTACCAGGCAACAGCTGACCGCTTGGGGCACTTCAGACGCTGGAAAAAATCTAGGAACTGGGCTGGACCAAAATGAAACAACCGCCATACACCCCGGACATTGTGCCGTTTGACTGCCATCTGCTTCGGTCGATGGATCACTTCCTCCATGGTAGGCGCTTCGCCGAAGTTGATGAGGTCACGGCGGTGGTTCACGACCTCTTCAGGTCGAAACCGACCGAATTCTACAGAGATGTAATCCACTCAGTTCATAAAAAGGGAAAGAAACTCATTGGGAATAACTGCAATTACTTCGTCTAAGACAGTCATTTTTCTTTTGTGGTATAATCTTATTTTCACTGGAAGACAAATTTTGTTGCAAAATTTATAACTCAACCAAATAGAATTCAAATTGAAACCGATTCAGAATACACCACTTTTCACGTCAAAACAGGCGCTTTTCTAAACAAATATGATGAATCTGAAATCAATGTCTTCCAATTCGTAAAGAGATCATTACAAACTACGGACTCTCCAAGATTGTTGGAATAGTTTTTTGTTAAAAGAAAACTTGGGAAAACTTCAGCTGAGTGTAAAAATTTCATAGCTTCTTTTTTGAAAACAACAATGTTAAATTAAACTTTGGGTTAAAGCGCAATAAGGCAGTAATCACTTTAGTGCACTAAAAGACAGGTAGAGTCATGCCCTCTTTGAGATTTTTCTTGATTGCTAGTACAAACGCTGTTGGGGGATGGGCGGTGGAGGGGGGGGGGGGAGGGGGGAGGGGTGCTCATTTTTTGTTGTAAGGTTCACAGGTGTAAGTGTAACTCCATGTATAAGGAAATTTTAAGAAAAAATCAATCGAATAAAATTCGCGACGTCTTGGAAGAGAGCATGGCGCAATCTCTTTTTGGCACTGAAAAATTGCCGCCTTCTTGTTTTTTAAACATACATGAAGTCATTAGCGTTCCTTGAAAGAAATGAGAATTTTATAAGATTTCAAACAATGTGTTCACTTATCTGGCAATAACTAAAGAACTAAAACTTCAGTGAAAGTCATACCAAATTTTTCTTGACCAAAAAAATATTCTTTTTGAAGAGTCTCTAGTTTATTGTGAAAAGAGCTGTTGGAAGAGCTCCTAGCTTATGGAAGATGTTCTTTATGATTTAAAATGCGTTAGACTTGTTTAAAAGAGTGTTCAACTTCACGTGAAAACTGTATATAATTCAACCCTCAGGAGACACAGTCGAGCAGCACTGTTTAGTTACCAAAACGAAACACATGAGAGACATGAAATATGCAGCTCTCACCGGCGAACAGCAGCATTTATTGGACATTCATTCAAGAAGAACGTCACGTGCTTCACGTACGTCACGCTACGATCCTAGATTCCCAGGTTTATTGCTCCGCCATTCCTCTTTAATACGAAAGACAACGCGTGGCACACTCCACATAGTGTCGTCGTCCTCTGTCGCTTGTTTTCATTTTCACCCTTTTCCACGGAAACCTAACTTGCCCAGAAGCTTTTTGGTACATGTCTCAGGATTGGCTCTATTGCTGTCTGATTGCTACGCGACACCTCTCGTTAAACGTTATCAGCTTGCTTCCCGACGATAGACAGTGTTTTTCGCTTTTAGTGCAGCTCCATTAAACGTCGTCGGTCGCCCACGTTTTTACGGAGAGCCTGCTGCTTTTGACTGGCAATAGCGAACATAGCAACCGACTAAGTAGAGTGCCCTAATTTGATTACAGGATCACAGTCTCTCGATCTGCACCGCCAGCGTTTTCCCAGAGTATGGCACTAAGATAGGCTTTAAAAAGCTTATGCTGCATGTGTTAAGTATGGATCGTTGGAGTTGTGCTGTTAAGCCTATGTTGTACCTCCGCGGGAGTGTCTCTGGACGGGCACGAATCGTGGCCAGTTCCCTCACCTGGCCAATCACCGCGCCCCGTCAGCCCGCCGTCCGCGGATCGCCGCTGGTGGACGATGAGCGGCTGCTATGCTTCCCGCCCGCTGCACCGCAGAAGGCTGTCGGTCTGCGGCGACGTTTCGAATTCAGCGCCAAAAACGCACTCCAGTGCGACGTGGACCGTTCCCGGTCGATGACGACCATCCGCGGCGCACTTCCTTCCGTGGATCTGCCGCGGGCACTCCCCGGGAGTATTCCATAGGCCTTAGTGCCTACATTTTTAGTTTTTGTTGTGTCATGGTATTTACTTTTTGTAATTAGTAGTTGTATGCTAGGTTTGAATTCTTTCTATGTAGTAGCTCTCGTGGTGAATGTGTTGTATTGATTATTTGTACGTGCGTGGCAGTGAATCCGGTGCGCCGCAACCGAGCCAATAGGAGGGAGAGGCGACGCTTTTCCCGCCTGGCGGGTATGAGGTATTAGCGCAGAGCAACGAAATCATTTGAGGGCCGAACCAAAGCCCTAATTTTCCGCCTTTTGGTTTTCTAACACGGCTAGAATTTTTGTTACTTGTTAGGCAATGCGTGTTCGTGTACGCTCATGCGCGCCCGTGTGCACCAGTATATACGGTTGCCAGAAAGGAGTGCCGTAAAGCAGTAAAGCGTGGTGATCCATCCTTCTGTGGACTACGCTACAGCAGAATTCCGTAGACATTGCGTCACATGTTGTCTTTAGAGAACGTGCGTTGAAAGCAATGGCGGACAGTTGCAACGATGTTACTTCTGTGAAGCTTGAAAAGCTGCTCTTGTAGGAAGTCAGCACTACGGATCAGCCTAAATAAATGCGAGCACAACTCAGCCAGTTCCTGAAAGTGGTGAACTCGCTAGTCGAACGTACGGATGAGCTCATGGGTTGAGGTGTTGCTTGAACAGTTAGCGAATCTCGGGAGCGTGCCGCAGTCGCCCTACAGCAAGGAGCGCAAGATTGCTAAAGCAGCCGCATCGTTGACAGTTTCTAACCAATGGTAAGTGATACAGTGCCAATAGGCGCAGCATTATGAGAGCTATAGAAATTGAAGCGAGTGGAGAGAAGATAACACACTTTGTGTACAGCACTCTGATAAAATTTGTCCTCTCAGCAACGAGCTGCGCCTTCAAGCAGGTAACAGAGATGTGTTCAAAAGTGAAGTCGTGTCAAAAGCGACACCGAAGTCGTCATCTGCAGAAGCAGACAGCGAAGTTAAAGCGCATTCCAAACAACACTTCCATGACTCGCGATTGTTGCCGGAGACAGAATATTGTGCAGCCAGGAGAAAATCCAGCGGTAATCGAGTGGTTGACTGCGCATGAGCACGAGGGCACTGTCTACCAGAGGAGTTTGATTCAGTCGGAACCGCTAGGGGTGACATCGCAGGTAGTGTGCAACAGGAGTGGTCCTAAATAAAATCTAAAATTTCGTAAGAAAAAAATCGTAAGAGATTCTTTATTTAAGGTGCATCTGAATTCCTAGAATTTTTTCTGAGACGAAAGAACGCCTAATTTCTGGGTCCTTGAGGACCCCCAGGGGCAAGGCACACACGGCCCATCGCTTGAGGAACTATAGGTCGTATATTGTCCCATATGAGCAACGGGGACGAAAACACTGAACCCTACACCACCGGAAAACGTCATCGTCTCGCGGAACGAACGACGGAGGACAAGGACATCCTCTGGCTACTCGACGATCTTCGAATTAGAAGATTCGCCCTACTCTTACGGTCTCCGGGGTGTATTAGGTATGGGTCGTTCTTATCGCTGTGCTGTTAATGCTTACATTTTTAGTTGTTGTTGTATTGTAGTATTTATTACTTGTGATTAGTAGTTGTACTACTTTGAATTGTTTCTATGCAGCTCTCGTGGTGAATGTGTTGCATTGATTATTTATATGTGCCTCGCTGTGGACCCGAATTGCCGCAGCCAAGCCGGCAGCCCGGCCAGTAAGAACGGGTGGAGTGGCTTCTTCCGCTTGATCGCCATAAAGGCGAGTGCCCGGAGACAACGGCATTTGAGTCTTGCGTGCAGGAGTGAGATAGTTAACCCAATAAAGGGTTCAGAATTGCGCTATCAGCGCGACCAACGAATCATTTATGAGGGATAAAGGATGGCATTAACGATCCCTACTGGGATGCACCACGCGTACAACTTTAAGAGATTACTGTAAAGGCAATTTCAATGCGCATTTGGTCTAGACAATTACTTGTGGTGATCAGCCGTTGGACAAGACAGTGTATTTTTGAAGACAAGTCTGGTACCCATTCACCGTCGCCGAAGGGATGGAAGCCTCGATTGGTCTGTACGGATACCACCGAAACATGAATTGATTCGGAGTGGACCAGAGAGCTGCCGCCTTCTCCGACTGCATTACACACGCTCTAAAAAAACTTCATAAATTACAAAGAATGTACCACTACCTACCAAGGAAAGGACATTTAAAAAACTAATTCCGCGGTGCAGTGTGACCGACCATGGTTACCTACGATGTAGTGTAAGGCCGGTATAGGTACGATAGTAGACTTTTGACCTAGACTGCAAGCCCAACCCTAGTTAGTGGATGTTCCGAACACAGGTGTAGAAAGAAAATTTATTAACACAACAAAAAAATCACAAGGCACAATAAATAGCACGCAGATCGTCGAACGGCAGCTACACACCAGGAGGTCTTGGGCTCGTCCACGGTGGACTTCCAGAGGAGACGGCTACAGACTCGGGGATCCCTAACTCGCCACGAAGGCAATCACCACACAGATTTACTTAAGACTTTGGTGCACTGAGCACCACCACGAAGGGTTCACTAACAGTTTGGTGCACGAAGCACCACCAGGAAGGAGATAGGCAGAGCTAACCACAGCTCGTGCCGGCGCAGCTACAGACGACTGACTACTTTTCCCTCACTTCCCACACCTTACTTGTTCGCGCCTAGATTCCCCGCGCGATCTTTACTGCAGACCTCTGACCACCTGCATTCCTCTACCGCACAGCCTCTGTTCCCCCCTAGAGACAGCTGGTCAAAATCCCTACTGCGCCCGCCTCTTTAGCGGAGGTCTTCCGTGGGGGCTTGACCTCCTGGTTTGCTTAGCCTCTTTACCACACACGCCCCCTCTTCCGGGAGTCGATGTCCTCATCGACAGATCCTGAAACAAATCTGGAAGCTCCATATGAGGGCATCGCTTGCAGATAGCTTCGTAGAGGTGTTTAGCCGATGCCACACCTGGATAAGCTCTATGGAACTGGGCCGTTCCTTCCGGGCATCCTACTTCTAGGAACACCTTTCCGTCGCTGATCATGTTACTCGCGGTCGTTACGAATTGTCCTGGACCGGCAAACTTCTGGAATGTCAAATCCAGAATCCGCCAGAGCTCTACCATCGCTTTCCACTTCCCGAAGTTCTGTGCTGTTACGGGGGTCCATGCCGTAACAATTCGGCCTCCGTCCTCCAAGTGGGTCTTGGCGAGCTTTACGATTTCTTCGAATATGCTGCAGTCCCCTTTCTCTTCAATCGGGAAGACCAAGATCCATGTGCTGAACTTTCTCTAACTTGTCAATGTTTCCAGCAGCTTAGAGTAGGACATCACCACTCTCGTAGTCAGTTCATTTCGAGGGCCATCCTTCTCCATCAACAATGCTGATTCGGGTGCTGCATAACCCACAGGACCTTTCTTCACGCGCCTTATAGTCCTGCTTTCTTCTTTCAGGTCCTCTTTGAGCTGCTCGAATGCAGCTTTATAGAACTCCACGATACAGTTACCTTCAATTGGCGGATGTTTTGCAATCCCTTTATTGACACACACAAATTCTGTCCATTCTGTGCATACTTCGTATGCCATCCGCAATATATTTCGAAGGGCCTCCGCATCGAGAGTCACCACTCCTTCCTTGTATAGTTGGATCTTCTCCGCAACCGTCAGGTCGGTCCTTATAAATATCGACATGGTTTTCCAAGCCGACCATATGTCCCCAAACGGTTTCCTCGAGAATGCTCCTGGGAGTGAGATTCCGCGAACGTCTCCTAGCGTAGCATTTCGAAAGCACTCATCGAGACATTCGAACTGCAGGTGTCCTTTGTCCATAACAGCTGTTATGGTCGCTCCTCTGAAACAGGAACTATAAATCTTGCTTACGCGTATTTTAGGTTTTCTTCCCCTCCGTCCTATATTACGCGTGGTGTCTACGCTCTCATCCGGTATTTCTTTCGGGACTATCCGTAGCATGTCGAATTGGACCCTTATGGGCTCCGCATTCTCCCCAATTCTTCCTACAAGTGCCGAGTTGTTACTTATTTCCAACACTCTAAATGGGCCCGTCCACTCTCCTATCAACTTAGGATGAGAGTTGCGTGCTTTTTCATTCGGAGATAAAACGTATACTCTGTCGCCGACCTTGGGAAAGATTTTTCCCTCCACTTTGTTATCTAGGTCGTAGTGTCTTTTCATCTTTTCTCTCACCCGGTTATTGTATTCCCTCACTCTTTCGTGGGTTTCTGCAACAACCTGCAATATCTCCGCTTTGTATTCGTCAAGAGATTTGTCTAGCATGTATCGGCTTATACCCGCGTTCGGAATAATTTCCGACGGAAATACAGGATCCATTCCGTGAAGAATAAAGTATGGACTTTCTCCTGTGCTACTGTGAGGGATCATATTATATGCCATCATGCAAAATGGAAGTCTAGAATCCCATTCTGTTGGAATGATCGTGCTCCTCCGTAGCATAGCCACAATAGTACCGTTCAACCTCTCCGTTACTCCATTTTCGCGAGGGTTATATCCCTTTGTTGTAACGTGAGTTATCTTCGTGATTTTAACCATCTCTTCCATCACCTGGTTCACAAATTCACTTCCCTTATCCGATAAAATGGTCTTCGGCCACCTGCAGCCCTCAGCAATCCATCTAATGAAGAGCGTTTTGGCTATGGTTTCCGCCTTCTTATCGGGTACTGGATAGGCTGCTGCAAATTTCGAAAAGTGGTCGATCACTGTTATTGCATATCGGTTACCACTTCTCGAAGGCCCCAACTCCAATACGTCTATGCCAATTATTTCATATGGTTTTGACGTTACTATAGGCTTTAGTGGTGGAACCAGCTTTTCCCGGGGATTGTGTACAAAACACTTCTGACACTCATTTGTCCATCTGTGGACGTCCTGTGGCATTCCTGGCCAGTACACCTCCCTTCTTAGCTTATTTAGGAGTTTGTGAGCACTAAAGTGGCCCGCAAACAAACCGCTGTGTGCCTCAAAAAACGCCTCATACCTGTATGCTTTCGGCACCACAAACACTGACTTTCCGTTTTCCAAACAAAATTTTAGATCTCCTTCCTCTAGCACGAAGTCGGCCACTCTTAGAGGGTTCTTCTCACCCGGAATTCTCACTACATAGTCAAGTTCACCTCGCTCTACCAAACGTATTACCTCTCCTAAATGGGGATCCTTCCTAAGTTCCGAAAGCCATTTGGATTCTTCCTTGGCTGTAACTGAGCTCACTACTGCTTCATCCAGACCTTCTAATGAATCGGCCATCATTGAAGCTTGTACCCCTCTGCTGAGCGCATCTGCCACCACGTTCGCTTTTCCTTTCACATATTCGATTTGGACCTTATACCTCTGAAGCTCTAGAGACCACCTCAATACTCTGGCTGATACGTTAGTGCGCTTGAATAAAGCCGTTAGTGGTTGATGGTCTGTTATCACCACGGTTGGTAGCCCGTATATGAAAAGATGGAATCGTCTTACGGCGAAAACAACAGCCAGCGCTTCTAGATCCGTTACATGGTATCTTCTTTCCGCCCTGCTCAAGCTTTTTGAAGCAAAGAATATAGGATGAACATGTTTATCATCTCCTTCTTGAGACAAGACAGCTCCGATCCCATATGTTGATGCGTCAGTAAAAATCAAGAATGGTCTACTGCCATTTCTCACGTTTGGCACATCAGGTTGCTTCAGGACGGGCGCTGAAGTAATCATCTTTTTAATTTCTTCAAATGCTTGATTGTGCTGTTCTTGCCACAACCATTTTTCTTTTGTAGACGTCAGGCTAAACAAACACCCTGCAGTCTTTGCAAAGCCTAGGCAAAACTTTCTATAGAAGGACGCCATGCCCAGAAATGTCCGGAGCTCTTTGCCGTTCTTGGGCACTGGATAATTCTTAATGGCTGAAATCTTTTCCGGATCCATGTGCACACCTGATGCATCTATGACATGTCCGAGAAAAGAAACTTTCTCCTTCAAAAGATGACACTTTTGCGCCTTGAGGCGCAGTCCTGCCCCTCTTAGCTTTTCAAAAACCTTTTCCAACAGCTCTAGATGCCGTTGGCGTGACTCCGTACATACCATAATGTCGTCTATATAGCAAAAAACTTCTGATCCTAATAGATCTCCCAAAACCGTATCCATGAGCCTTTGAAAAACGGGTGGGCTCGTACTCAGACCAAATGGGGTTACTCTGAATTGAAACAAGCCTTCGGGTGTAATGAATGCCGATTTTTCCTTGGCCTCCTCCGCTAGTGGAATTTGCCAATATCCACTACATAGGTCCAGCGTTGAGAAATACCGCTTTCCGTTTAAGCTTTGCACCACTGCCTCAATGCTCGGGAGGGGATACGCATCCTGCTTTATCCTTTTATTCAATTCCCTATAGTCTACACACAGGCGAATTGACCCATCCTTTTTCTCGACTAAAACTATGGGAAAGGCCCATTCAGACTTACTTTTCTCGATTATGTTCCTTGAAAGAAGATCTGACAACAGTTCCTTTAATTTGAAACGAACCCCTAGTGGCACTGGCCTCGCTTTCATCTTTATAGGCTTAGCATCTCCTGTATCTATTGTCATTTTAACCAGGTCGGTTTGTGACAGTTCTTTGTCAGATATTGAGAATGCCTCTTCGTATCTTTTCAGTAGGCTTAAGATATCTTCCCTCGGTTCACCCGTGTCGGAATTTTTAGCAATAAACTTCTTCAATTGGATCCACCTCTCTTCCTTTGACAAATTTATTTCCTCACTGTCCAGCATTAGTGGATTAATCTCTTCCCATCTCTGATGCCATTTATCTGTCCCCCAATGTCCTACGTCCTCCCCTTCTTTGAGGATCATGGGGTCATCACTGTTATTAAAAACTGGAATCACTGTTTCACGGTTCTGTATCTCAAATACACCGGCTGCTACTCCAGTTTTGCTTGGCCAAATCACTCTATCCACCTTGCCTATGTCTGTCCTTGAACATTGGACAGATACTAATCCTGACTCTCGAGGGGGCACGTACACTCGTCGAACCATGTTACTCTCCCACTCTCTATACTGCCGGAATTATCCGTGGTTCCACAGTTCCTTCGTGCTATAGACACGTTGACCCCTAGATGTCTTAGTGCGTTAGTGCCAATAATGATTTCATCGCTCTTCGAGTCACTAATATGGAAGGGAACCGTACACGACATTCCACCTTCTAATTCGGCCTCAATGTGAACTGCTCCAAGAAAGTGCATTCTGTTATTGGATGCATCAAACACTGGTCGGAGCTCCGCTTTTTCGATGAGGTTCAAGGAGTCCACATTGTACCCTCGATCCTGTGCCTTTCCCAAAACCTCTATTGGAATTATGCTAATCATTGAGCCCGTATCAAGTAACGCTATGTGACTGCTGTCTAAGAGGCTAAGGCGCCGTACTATCCTTTCTCCAACTAGCTCAGTTGATTCGCCGCTGTAATTCATTACTGCCATCCCGAGGCTGCGGACCTGCTTGATGAGACCCGAGACACTTAGCTTCTCTGCCCGTTGGCCTGCCTCCCTGCCCTGAATTTGGTTAACTCTAGTAGATCTCTGTGGGCAATCCTTGCTAATGTGTCCATGCCTTGCGCAGTTATAGCATTTCCTACTCTCACCACTTGACTGCTGCGGGACCATTCTATTCGGACGTGGAGATGTCTGTGGACCCCCTCGTCGCACCCTCATTTCATCCCTTCTAGAGTTCTCCTTGACTACCTCCTCCCGATGTAGTCCACTCAAGTGATCTGGTTCTTTATTCCTAGCCGAGTCGCGGTACTGGGCTGCCCTATTTTTCCAACTAAAGGACATCCCTTCTATTAATGTTGAGCATGAGCTTTGATTGCTCGATACTCAATGCTAGCTGCTTAACTTCCTCGTATGCCCTACGAGGATCTACTTTATGCAAGGCTCCTACCAGTTGAAAGTGTTCAGGCCAATCACTTAAATTATCCAAGAGTATTTGCGCGAACTCGAGGGATCTATCCTCTACGGTGCCCTCCGGGTAAGCCTGCCTTCCAATTTTCTCTATCGCGACACAGAATTCCGCCACGTCTTGATTTGGTCGGATTCTCAAGTTTTTCAACTCCGTCATGGCCCTTAGTCTACCAGCAGTTGAGTCCTGCGCCAGTAGCCTTGACATCTCTTGGACCACTGCATCAAACCCTTCTTCCTTAATATATACTGGGAGGGTCATAAAAATGTTTTTCGCTCGACCCGCTAGATGGTCGTCTGCGAGGATATCTAGGAGGGTCGCTTCACACCTCACCACCTCTTCATACTTCCTTCTGAACCTCCTCACGAATTCGCTAAAGTTCTCATTCTTATTGCCTCTAAAGATCCCAGGGTCAGAGCACGTCATAGCCCTTAGATAGTTTGCTAACTGCTGTGAAGCCAACACACCTTGATTGCCCAGGGCCGATTCGAACGCTTCCTGCTTCTCCAAATGTCGACTCGAGGCTCCTGCATATTGCGGTCCAGTCGAATAGTCCTTCCCCTGGAATACATTCATTTGTGCTGTTGCTCTTTCATCCTCTTGACGTGGTGGCACCCGATAAGGTCTACCTTGATCTTTCCTTCTCAGGCAGTCCTGAAGTTCAGACACTTCCGATTTGATCTGAAACACATCAGTGCTTAGCATTTCACAAATCTGAGACAGAACTTTTCCATCCCTTTCCATAGTTTTCACGTAGTCCTTCCAGTCCTCTACCGACTCTATTCCTCTCTGCCTTAGCATCTCTCCTATCACTTCCAACAGTTCACGAGATATTCCCACTCGACCTACACGTTCCCTCAAAATCTTGTCGACGATCCCAAGGCTCGTTATGAATTCCGTCTCTATTTCGCCTTTCTTTTCTTTTGATATACGTGACTCCGATAATACATCACACACTTTCTTTTTCAGATCCTTTAAGACTTTCATGCACGCAGCACCTTCAATCCCTGATTGAAGGCCCAAGCCCTCTTCAGTTCTTACCTGGCAGTTTTCGTCATTATCTTCGTTGACGTCCATTCTGCTCTCCTCCATCTTTTGACTAGACGAAAGGCGGTGTTCTGAAACAATCTCGCTTAGCTGACTGTTTCCCACCTCACAGCGTTGCCGGCTCACGCACAGCACGGGCACACTTCCACGCGGCTGTCAGCTTCCCTCTTCACTGACACCCCAATAGCTCCGGGTACCCCTGCTTTACGGTAGCCTCGGAGCAACGATGAAACGCGCACGACGTCTAGTAGTCGTAGACGGCTCTCCAAAAGTCGATGCCACACTACTGTGTAGCCACTGATCGAATACGAGGCGCCCTCAGCTGTAGCGCCGCGGTAGGCAGATGACGACACCCACTAATTAGTGTCGACCTCGCAGTCAATAGTCAAACCGGTTCGGCCCCCATGTAAGGCCGGTATAGGTACGATAGTAGACTTTTGACCTAGACTGCAAGCCCAACCCTAGTTAGTGGATGTTCCGAACACAGGTGTAGAAAGAAAATTTATTAACACAACAAAAAAATCACAAGGCACAATAAATAGCACGCAGATCGTCGAACGGCAGCTACACACCAGGAGGTCTTGGGCTCGTCCACGGTGGACTTCCAGAGGAGACGGCTACAGACTCGGGGATCCCTAACTCGCCACGAAGGCAATCACCACACAGATTTACTTAAGACTTTGGTGCACTGAGCACCACCACGAAGGGTTCACTAACAGTTTGGTGCACGAAGCACCACCAGGAAGGAGATAGGCAGAGCTAACCACAGCTCGTGCCGGCGCAGCTACAGACGACTGACTACTTTCCCCTCACTTCCCACACCTTACTTGTTCGCGCCTAGATTCCCCGCGCGATCTTTACTGCAGACCTCTGACCACCTGCATTCCTCTACCGCACAGCCTCTGTTCCCCCCTAGAGACAGCTGGTCAAAATCACTACAGTACCGGACATGCCGCTGCGTCCAACAAGCACAAGCGGCGCAAAAGATGGGAAGCGGCGCAAAAGGGCGCCGGAGAGCGCCGTTTTCCGCTCGCCACGCGCCGCGTCTGAGGCAAGTCGCGTTAGTGCGCGGCGTCCTCGACTTCTGGACGTTAGACTGAATGAAGGAGCTTATCCATGCGTTCGGACGAGCATGGCCTACTGTTTAGAACTGACTTCCGGCATGGCGCGCGCTCTGAACAATGCATATAGGCCCGGCAGAATCAGTCGAGTGGGAGCGACAACCTGTAGAGCGAGCGACAGCTTGAACAGTGAGCGCATGGAAAGTTTTAATGAAAATGCCTAGCCTTCCTACTCAGGCATTGCTCTAGGACTGTCCAGCTTGCATCTGGAGTGCGCCGTGAACAATGCATATAGAATCGAACCTATCAATCGAGTGGGCGCGGAAGCTTGTAGAGTGCGCGTTTAGGGAGTTTTATCAGAAATCCTTAGCCGCCCTACTCAGGAGCTGCTCTAGGACTGTCCAGCTTGCATCTGGAGCGCGCCGTGAACAATGCATATAGAATCGAACCTATCAATCGAGTGGGCGCGGAAGCTTGTAGAGTGAGAGTTTAAGGAGTTTTATCAGAAATCCCTAGCCGCCCTACTCAGGAGCTGCTCTAGGACTGTCCAGCTTGCATCTGGAGTGCGCCGTGAACAATGCATATAGAATCGAACCTATCAATCGAGTAAGCGCGGAAGCTTGTAGAGTGAGAGTTTGAGGAGTTTTATCAGAAATCCCTAGCCGCCCTACTCAGGAGCTGCTCTAGGATTGTCCAGCTTGCATCTGGAGTGCGCCGTGAACAATGCATATAGAATCGAACCTATCAATCGAGTGGGCGCGGAAGCTTGTAGAGTGAGAGTTTAAGGAGTTTTATCAGAAATCCCTAGCCGCCCTACTCAGGAGCTGCTCTAGGACTGTCCAGCTTGCATCTGGAGCGCGCCGTGAACAATGCATATAGAATCGAACCTATCAATCGAGTAAGCGCGGAAGCTTGTAGAGTGAGAGTTTGAGGAGTTTTATCAGAAATCCCTAGCCGCCCTACTCAGGAGCTGCTCTAGGACTGTCCAGCTTGCATCTGGAGTGCGCCGTGAACAATGCATATAGAATCGAACCTATCAATCGAGTAAGCGCGGAAGCTTGTAGAGTGAGAGTTTGAGGAGTTTTATCAGAAATCCCTAGCCGCCCTACTCAGGAGCTGCTCTAGGATTGTCCAGCTTGCATCTGGAGTGCGCCGTGAACAATGCATATAGAATCGAACCTATCAATCGAGTGGGCGCGGAAGCTTGTAGAGTGAGAGTTTAAGGAGTTTTATCAGAAATCCCTAGCCGCCCTACTCAGGAGCTGCTCTAGGACTGTCCAGCTTGCATCTGGAGCGCGCCGTGAACAATGCATATAGAATCGAACCTATCAATCGAGTGGGCCGACCGCTCGCAAATTGCACGCGCGGGCGTGTTTGGAGCGCGATAACTCTGTCAAGTGTGAACCCTTCCGGCTACAGCTTGTGGATTTTGTAGCCAGTAAAAAGCTCTAGCAGCTGGCCGAACCACAGCGAAGTAGCCTAAGAACTGACAAAGTTACGGTGGTGCAAAAATGCAGGTCAGGCTCGTGTGACACGATTTTTTCCAAATTCAGTCGACCCTTGCGGAAAGACGCTGAGAGCTAGCATCTTACAAATATACAGGCGAGCAGAACGCTTAAGGTTCTTTACGAAAGCGTGCTTACAACTCCCTAGCTTATTAAATTGCCTTAGTACCAGCTGCCGTTTTAGAGCGGCGGAGGCAACAGTGAAGCTTCTTCCCCCGTTAATCCTTCCGGTTTTGAGTTTTCGGCACTCGCAATGACACCGTTATCTTCAACTCGATGAGCTCTATCGAACAGTGTCCCATTCGCGGCGAAGAAGAGGATGAGGCTCTCACCGCTCTTCAACGGAGCGCGCTTTTACAGCCACGGGATGTGGTGCTCGTGTCTCCATTGGAATTCGTTTCACTCAGTGGTAGTAAACCATCTAGTTGAAGTTGAAGTGGGGTTGGAGATAAAGTGTAAGTTAAGGGAATGGTAGGATTGGATAAAAGAATTTTTATCGATAGCAAATTAACAACAAAAAGGGATCAATATCAAAATCAACAAATATCAAACAACAAGAATCAACAAATATCGAACAGTCCTGGGCAAAAATGGAGACATACATTTACATTGTACATGCATACAACGTAAAAGCACATCACAGCACAAAAGCCTAGAATATCGATCAGTTGCTTGATTCTATTTATATTTTTGATGACCTCGCAGTGGTATCCAATTCTGGGCTGACGCACAGAAGTGTGTCGGTAAGTCTGAGAAAATGCCAAATTTGCCTACTATCGTTAAAATCGAAAATGCGTTCAATATCGATCAATGATCGATAATGATTCTAATCCTTGTGCTTTTCGCTTGAGGTTAACAGTTTAGGATTCGAGGGATGTTTGTGGCCTATGGTATTGCAGATGTTCCTGATAATTTATTGAACTATATTCCGTCGACCTATAATATATGGGTGATAACAAGTAATCTTTTAGAATTAGAGATCTCCTGGACCGCAAACATTTTATCGGTGATTTTAAATAATTCTGATATAGGTGAGTATTCATTTGCTTTATGTCAAATGTGACTAATAACTGAATACAAGTTAGCCTCACTGAGCCGCTTCGCCTCCTACCCTGTGTCTTCATGAGGCGCACACCAGTGAACCAAGTCGCTCACCCATGGTGAAATCAGAGTCCTCTAAAACTGCCGAGTGCTATACTACCCATCTTGTATCCAGAAACCTTTGGATGCTTTCGGATAAAAAACACAACACAATTAGAAATGTGGTTTCATTGTACTATTCAATCGTTTGCAGCCATAATGTTATCTAATATGGACGAGTCAGGCCTCGAAAGTCCGCAGGTGGACAGAGAGACAGCTTCCGTTCATCCTTAGGCAGCTTGGAGTCTCGTTTGAGAAGCGATGCGTTGTCTGCTTGAAGCATGTGACTCAAGATTACCTCTCTCACTCCCAAAAAATCCCCTTCCCTTCCTAAAGTGCATCCTGAAGGCTTCAATGTAGCCTCCCAAACTCTTGCATGCCACCAGCCCTAGTGCGCTGGCCGGTCTCAGCCACTTTAGATTTCGCAAGCCGTCATCGCGCTCGGAGACTCCCTCCTCGCGGCCGCGAGCACGTGATTGACACGTGGACCAAGTCTGGAGACCATTCGCGCCCGCGTGCACGCTAACCGTCTGGGATCTCCCCTGCCGCGCTCGCAACCGCGGTCGCGGGGGCGAGTAGCCCCGCAACCCGCGGCAGAGGGTGATGACGTCATCGAAAACCGATATTTCCGAACCGGGCCAAGTTGGTTAAGATTCGATAGAGCTTTTCGTGCTGAACAGAAAAGTACCATTGCGAGTGTTGAATGCTCAAATCTTGGCGAGTAAGAGCGCAAGAAACTCTAACCGCTATCTTTCGACGCTTTAAAACTGGCAGCTGTGCCTAAAAAAGTTTAGGCAGCTGAGGCGTTCTGAGCACGTCATCGTAAGGTACCTTAGGCGCCCTGTTAGCCCACGCATTTTAAGCGCGTTAGCTAGCTGCGTTTTCCCGCAGTGATTCACCGAAATCGGAAAAAATGCGCCACACAACCCGCATCTGCATCTTCGCATCTCTGTAACATTGCCTCTTCTTAAGCTACGCCACTTCTACTTTGGCGTACTACTAGAACATTTTATTGCCTATAAGACCCACGAGTTGCAGCCGAAATGACTCGAACCTGACCGAGTTACTGCGCTATGAATACGCCCGCATGTGCAATTTAGCACAATAACGGTCGATGTTCTCTCTGCTTTTACTCGCCCAGATTACGGTATTCGCTACTCGTAGCAGCGCTGTTCAATTCAGCACGAAAAGCTCTATCGAATCTTAACCAACTTGGCCCGGTTCGGAAACATCGGTTTTCAATGACATCATTACCCTCTGCCCCGACCTAGAGCGGCGCCCTCTTCTTCGCCGCGAATATCAAAAAATCGGTTTTTTCCAAAACTGGCCGAAATTGACACCGTTCGATAGAGCTCATCGAGCTGAACAGAACAGTGTCATTGCAAGTGCCGAAAACGCAAAAATGGAAGGAATAAGGGCGGAAGAATCTTTACTGTTGCCGTCCGCCGCTCTAAAGCGGCAGCTGGTACTAAGGCAATTTAATAAGCTAGGGAGTTGTAAGCACGTTTTCGTAAAGAACCTTAAGCGTCTGCTCGCGTGCATATTTGTAAGATGCTAGCTCTCCGCGTCTTTCCGCAGGGGTCGACTGAATTTGGAAAAAATCGTGTCACACAAGCCTTACCTGCATTTTTGCACCACCGTAGCTTTGTCAGTTCTTAGGCTACTTCGCGGAGCTTCGGCGAGCTGCTAGAGCCTTTTACTGGCTACAAAATCCACAAGCTGTAGCCGGAAGGGTTCACACTTGACAGAGTTATCGCGCTTCAAACACGCCCGCGCGTGCAATTTGCGAGCGGTCGGCCCACTCGATTGATAGGTTCGATT
>OX375865.1:31867335-31893774 GCA_947359475.1 Heligmosomoides polygyrus bakeri | reverse complement strand
CATAAAGCTTCTAACATTGATTAGTATTCGTTAAAAGGCCGAGCTTCTCTGCAGCTAGCTTCGATGTGATGAAGGGTCCGATTTTTGATAGATTTTTTTGTGTAAAATCGATCAAACGAATCCCTAGGTCTACATAAATTGTGTTATTTTTGGAAGTTTTGGCAGCTGCTTTTTCATGAAGGAAATTTTCCTTTCCTTAATTTTGTAACGCGCTATTAGTATAAATTTCGAACCCTGCTTATAATACAGTAAAAAATAATTCTTTCGGCAGCAATCTTCGATATGATTAGAGAGCCTATTTTTGCGCGTGATAGCGTGTCGTGCGCACACGATTCCGGGTTCCTGGTTCGGATTTCCCGCTAGGCCAACCAGCTAAGGCTGCCCAGCTGGCCTTTGGAGTGCGCCGTAAACAATGCATACAGAATCGAACCTTTCAATCGAGGGGGAGGAACAGCTTGTGGACTGAGCGTTTGGGGAGTTCTACCAGAAGTTTCCTACCGCCTTACTCTGGAGTTGCTTTAAGGCTGTCCAGCTGGCCTTTGGAGTGCGCCGTAAACAATGCATACAGAATCGAACCTTTCAATCGAGGGGGAGGGACAGCTTGTGGACTGAGCGTTTGGGGAGTTCTACCAGAAGTTTCCTACCGCCTTACTCTGGAGTTGCTTTAAGGCTGTCCAGCTGGCCTTTGGAGTGCGCCGTAAACAATGCATACAGAATCGAACCTTTCAATCGAGGGGGAGGGACAGCTTGTAGACTGAGCGTTTGCGGAGTTTTGTCAGAAATTTGCAGCCGCCCTAGTCAGGAGTTGCTCTAGGGCTGTCCAGCTAGCCTTTGGAGTGCGCTGTGAACAATGCATACAGAATCGAACCTTTCAATCGAGGGGGAGGGACAGCTTGTAGACTGAGCGTTTGGGGAGTTCTACCAGAAGTTTCCTACCGCCTTACTCAGGAGTTGCTTTAAGGCTGTCCAGCTGGCCTTTGGAGTGCGCCGTAAACAATGCATACAGAATCGAACCTTTCAATCGAGGGGGAGGGACAGCTTGTGGACTGAGCGTTTGGGGAGTTCTACCAGAAGTTTCCTACCGCCTTACTCTGGAGTTGCTTTAAGGCTGTCCAGCTGGCCTTTGGAGTGCGCCGTAAACAATGCATACGGAATCGAACCTTTCAATCGAGGGGGAGGGACAGCTTGTGGACTGAGCGTTTGGGGAGTTCTACCAGAAGTTTCCTACCGCCTTACTCTGGAGTTGCTTTAAGGCTGTCCAGCTGATCTTTGGAGTGCGCCGTAAACAATGCATACGGAATCGAACCTTTCAATCGAGGGGGAGGGACAGCTTGTGGACTGAGCGTTTGGGGAGTTCTACCAGAAGTTTCCTACCGCCTTACTCTGGAGTTGCTTTAAGGCTGTCCAGCTGGCCTTTGCAGTGCGCCGTAAACAATGCATACAGAATCGAACCTTTCAATCGAGGGGGAGGGACAGCTTGTGGACTGAGCGTTTGGGGAGTTCTACCAGAAGTTTCCTACCGCCTTACTCTGGAGTTGCTTTAAGGCTGTCCAGCTGGCCTTTGGAGTGCGCCGTAAACAATGCATACGGAATCGAACCTTTCAATCGAGGGGGAGGGACAGCTTGTGGACTGAGCGTTTGGGGAGTTCTACCAGAAGTTTCCTACCGCCTTACTCTGGAGTTGCTTTAAGGCTGTCCAGCTGGCCTTTGGAGTGCGCCGTAAACAATGCATACAGAATCGAACCTTTCAATCGAGGGGGAGGGACAGCTTGTGGACTGAGCGTTTGGGGAGTTCTACCAGAAGTTTCCTACCGCCTTACTCTGGAGTTGCTTTAAGGCTGTCCAGCTGGCCTTTGGAGTGCGCTGTGAACAATGCATACAGAATCGAACCTTTCAATCGAGGGGGAGGGACAGCTTGTAGACTGAGCGTTTGGGGAGTTTTTTCAGAAATTTGCAGCCGCCCTAGTCAGGAGTTGCTCTAAGGCTGTCCAGCTAGCGTTTGGAGTGCGCCGTGAACAATGCATACAGAATCGAACCTTTCAATCGAGGGGGAGGGACAGCTTGTAGACTGAGCGTTTGGGGAGTTCTACCAGAAGTTTCCTACCGCCTTACTCAGGAGTTGCTTTAAGGCTGTCCAGCTGGCCTTTGGAGTGCGCCGTAAACAATGCATACAGAATCGAACCTTTCAATCGAGGGGGAGGGACAGCTTGTAGACTGAGCGTTTGGGGAGTTTTGTCAGAAATTTGCAGCCGCCCTAGTCAGGAGTTGCTCTAAGGCTGTCCAGCTAGCGTTTGGAGTGCGCCGTGAACAATGCATACAGAATCGAACCTTTCAATCGAGGGGGAGGGACAGCTTGTAGACTGAGCGTTTGGGGAGTTCTACCAGAAGTTTCCTACCGCCTTACTCAGGAGTTGCTTTAAGGCTGTCCAGCTGGCCTTTGGAGTGCGCCGTAAACAATGCATACAGAATCGAACCTTTCAATCGAGGGGGAGGGACAGCTTGTAGACTGAGCGTTTGGGGAGTTTTGTCAGAAATTTGCAGCCGCCCTAGTCAGGAGTTGTTCTAAGGCTGTCCAGCTAGCGTTTGGAGTGCGCCGTGAACAATGCATACAGACTCGAACCTTTCAATCGAGTGGGCGCGACAGCTTGTAGACTGAGCGTTGTGAAAGTGAAGCGAGTTCGAGCAGTCTTTCTGGGATGCGCCACGCATCTAAACATTGTTAAAGCGTAAATGCGAAATGAAAAGCACAAGCGTATAAGTATAAGGGAGAGGTCGTAGTTGTCCAAACCTTGTTTGGTGTACTATTCTACTCCACTCTCGTTTTTGGAAGGATCAATATGGCGCCGCGGCACCGGAAGTGTGAAAACTGTAGTTAGGCGATTTACGGCGCTCTCAGATGGCGCGAGGGGTCACAGAGGCAGGAGAGTGGACTGGCTCCGGAACTAATCTGGGTCCCGACCAGGGCTATGGTACATTTGACTCGTGAAAACCGGTACAAGTGAACGTAAATTTGAAATCGAACTATCCTTCGAGTCAGAATTAACTAGGGAATGGCCTCGTAGACAATTTTTCAGTTTTTGGACATTTTTTAAAATGACACTCAGTTAGCATTTGAGGTGAGTTTGCTCTGTAACAGGGTGACCAAAATGTCCTCCGGGCCAGTCGAAATCCCACCTGTAGAAGACTATAAGGTGTTTTCATAGGCCTCCAGATATCTACGTTCCTGTCTTCAAGGAAACCATTTTGTGCCCACTTTAATGATACGAAAAGTGTACGGCTAACTACGAAGAAGTGTCATATGGGCAACTTTGGCAGCGTACAATCGCTAACGATTTCAACCTTGAAGGTTCCAACTTCGCAGCTTGATTTTCACTCTTGCCTCCAACGTGACAAACGAGTATAAGCACAGACAATCTTGATATGACGAAATTAGAGTCCTCCAAAGCGGAGGCATTTTCTGAAAATAACAGCACTTAAATTGTCGGATCCTTTAAGGAAGTAGATCATTGTGATCGTGAAATACTAGGGAATCCAGAGAACTATGTGTGACTATGTATATAATGCAGAAACTAGGTTTTAAAGGGCCGAATCTCTTCCTTCATTAGCCACTTGGGAGCTGTGGGTGTAATTATCTCCCGCGAGCACAGGGGTCAGCCGCGCCGGGCAGAAATTAGGTCACTGAACTACATTTCAGACGCTCGCTATGCGATTTTCAGCTCATTGGGAAGAGAGCTCGGTCCTGATCACGAATATGTCATTCAATTTGCAATGCGCTCAATTTGAAGAGCGCTACAGAAAAGCGGCGGAAAAGGCGGTTTTTTTCGCTTTTTCCGCCCAAAGACCAAAAGATAAGGCCGGTATTGTAGTGTTGAAGCGACTCTACGTCGCAGTCGTGTGCACATCACCAACATCACCCTCGAAACTCTGTCTGTTTGGAAGGCAATTATTTCTTCCCAGTAACAATGCCACTTCGCCACACGTCTCCAAACTAGAAGACGACTAGTGGTAGATGCATATTTTAGAAAAAAATCACTGTTTGTGGATCTCTTCTGCGGAAGATGATGACGCATTCGGAAAAGACGTCGGGTTTTGCACGCACCCAGTCCAAGATTATCGGATCGCGTCCACCCCTGGCTAACTAGGCGTCCACCCGTTCGGCGTTGGTGAATTGGTACCAAAACTGCGTGGAAATAATAAAATCCTACTTGTTCATCCGTAGTCATCTCCACTGCATATTTGAGCATACTAAATATACATTCGTGCTGCCTCCATGAGATCGGATGGAATAAGAATGCAAGGCACAAGGGGACTGACTAATGGCTTCCTTAACCCTAATGATTTTTTCCTGCACTCACAGCCAAATTATTCGATTATTACATTGACAAATTTATCTCATCTTTTGAAGAAGAATATTTTTGTCTACATTACACTAGCCGTTTCCTGTAGAAATTTTCGCAAGGATTTGTAGCTGCTAGGCTCCATTCTATGTTAGTTTTCTATTTTTGTTGGCGCGAACTCCAGCTAGCCCTACACATTTCATTCCTTCAATACGACTTTAGTGGTTAGACTATTTCTTTCTTCTATCGATCGCCACGTTTAATTTTAACTGCGTGTGACACCAGTAGCACAACCGGGACTTCGGCTATATGGTGATGCGATTAGTGATCTACACTTATTAGCGGTACATAGGGTCAAGGTCTATTCACTCAAAAAACGCTTCATGTCTAGTAGATGTGCAGCTCATGGAGACTGATGCTTACTTAGCCCCATCAATCTCATTTTTTCTTCGTAAACATCTGCTGGACTTCAGATCGAATGATAACAATTGTGGCTTCCAGCTCAAGGGCAACATCGATATGAGGCCATCATGCCAAGGCTCATTGAAGGTCGTGTAATATGAACTACTTCTAGACTTAACACCTTGAAATGTTTATTCTTCGGCGTATTAGAAAAACAGTAAAAAAAGAAGAAATCGGCCGCTGTCAACATCCTATGCCCACTGCACGCGAAGCGCTCTTCTTGTTGTGTTAAGAGATGTCTTTCTTCTTAATGGAACACCTCATTGTCTCAATAAATGATAAAGGACGGCGTTACTCAATCTCTTTTGGGTGAATTGGTACCAGACTTGTCTGCGAAGGATAGAGCGCTTTTCAGCGCTCTATCCTTCGCAGACAAGTCTGGTACCAATTCACCGACCCTGGAGGGATGGAAGGGTTGGTTGGCCTGGGCGGGAAATCCGAACAAGGAACCTGGTATCGGGTGCATGCGACAGCTGGCGCCTCCTCCGACTGCGCTACTCGCGCCCATTGTCTCAATATGAACAAAAATAAGCGCATGGCTTCATAGGGTGTCGCGATTAATGTAGGGTCGTAAACCGGACATAAGAGTAGTTCGGCACTTGTGTTCCCAGTCACAGCACGGCCCTCATTCTTCTGAAGCAAATCACGGATTCTGAGTTTCAGCACATTTGTCGACTCATGCGTCGACATCACTACGAGCGCCGTGCTGGCCGTTTGTCTGTGGTCGATACACAACACGAACAGATACATCTATCCTCGCGGTAGAGAAAGGTTTGAGCCCTATGTCCTCCCTTCATCCACAAGAGGATATTTACTGCCTTTGAAGCGTAGAAGAGTTGGTGAGATCCAAAACGAGATCAGTGAAGCTAGCTCAAGATCAAATATTATGCACCAGTAGTAACATCAGGTTGGTTAGAAAGTCTTGAGCGGGTTTCCAGAACTATCTGCTCATGATAGGCACCCATTATCTAACATGTGCTGGCTGTAGATCATTCTCGAAGCTTCTCCGTGATAGGTAAAATAGTCACGTTGCCTTCCGTAACTTGAATCACGATGTCAATTCCACAAGGCTATCTTCGAGCCATCGTCTTCTATGAATGGCGTCGTGTCGCTGGAGTGACGGCAGCCGTTTGAATGCAACATTGGGAGTGGACACCGCCTCCATAAACACTCGTCAAAGCTGGTTCGTTCGCTTCAGGGGAGGAGACACGGACTTCGGAGAGAGACCTCGGTTATGTTCAAGGGTAGCGAAATTTCTGTTTTCTGATTTTCTAGCCATTTTCAGCAAATTTTTCTGTTTTCAATTTTCTGGGAAAATGACCGATATCAGTCAGAAAACGGAGCATGCTATAGAATTTTTGCATTAAGTATCCGACATCAAAATGTAATTCGTATCACAACACCGTAGGCTACGCATCAAATGTTCCTAGGCTTTCAAACTTCGAAAAAAGCTGTTTACTCGATAGAAACCAGAAGTTGCGCCATGCAGTCGTCTGGTGATGGGTAAGTGCTACTGTAAGTGCTATTATACTTTACGTCTTTTGTAAATTGGATTTCGCAGAGTCGCAGATTCAACAAATCCAACAACTCAAAACTTTCTGACCAACCTATGTAGTGTTAAGTGCCATAGTAGGAGCGGGCTTTTGCTACGTTATCATTTTTCAGGCTCGAGTTGTTAGGAGTCATATTATGCTCCGTAATAATGGTTGTCTCGAACATATTTCTTGTTCTGCAGTCGGTCGAAGCAATTCTTACAGGAGAGGTCAGTTGATATAAAGAAATATAAATAATTCCTATTCGCAAAAAATTCAGAATGATTTTGTGAGCCCCTGGTAGATACTATAACAAGGTTTCCTTTAAAGGCGTAACAGAGCGTTATACTTTTTCTGTTGTTTTGACATTTTTAATAGGTTATAATTCTCCATTATAAAATATTAAATATTTCTCCACCTTATCCATCGTTTAGCAAAGATTGGTAAGCGAAATGAACAAATATGGGGCAGTAATCACTGTGGTGTGCCACGTGTTCCACTGTGCATCAATCTAACCATAAGGGATATTTTGGAGTGGCGTTCTACCCCCGCCCTTTAAACAGAGGCGTTGCAAATGTCTGCGTCTCCACTACCTTACAAGGCAGCCACTGGACTCTCGAGCAAGCCCCCAGGGGGACGAGGGGCTAGAACGCTCGTCCCCCAGAATTAGGTGAACACGAAGGGACACAAAACTTGGTTGACCATAGCGGGACCCGAAACCTGCATTCTTTTGGGCTGCACGAAACAAGCCTCCTGCAACTGAACAATACTCGCCCAAGATAAAGCGTACCCACGGAATATTTCTTCAGTATCTAGCCTTAAGCTGTGTTGATCAGCGGCCCACTGCACCACTCCAGAATTCGCCATCCTTACCATTATATTGAAGAATTAGTGAAAATTCGAAGGATTTGCTGGCATATCGTTTAATCGACTAAATAAGATGTGCAACTGCGTCGAAGTTGATGAAGCTCCTGATTTGGTTGATTGTAGAACCTGCAAAAAACTCCAATGAACAGCACAGAAGGCGAAGCTTTGTTGGGAAGCGAACAATATGGTGAAAGAAGGCCACACATCTTGGTCCTGTGGGCTGGACTAGGAAGGCTCTGATCTGATTCCAGCGAACTACATCCTTTGTTTTGCGTTTTTCTGAAGGCAACACTTCAGGCATAATTCATGCAGTGAGCAGACGCTGCAGTCCGCTAACTGCCGCCTCTCGTGGGCTTGGGTTCTGTCCAGGCTGACCATGGCTTCCATCCCTTCAGTGTCAGTAATATAGTACCAATTGTCTTGAAAACTGGGTTGTCAACCGCTTGGCCACCGCGATTCGCTATGTAGGACAAATGCGCATCGCAACCACGATAAGAAGAAGAAGTAGAGTATGTTGTGAGTTCCTCATAGGGAACGATCAACGTCGATCTTTATACTATTATATTAGGTTGATTGATTGATTGATTGATTTATTGACGTGTGCTTTCGCACACGTAAAAACAAACAAAACATCAAATTCAACGCGAACAAACAGCTAAACATAACCTGCTCGTGTACAACTAGTATAAGATAGAACCTGAAAAAAAAAACAAGATAATATAAAGGAGACCACGACAACACAACAAGAGACATGGTAAGAAAAGAAAAAAAAGTGATTGGTAAGAAAACTATGAGGCGGGAGCAAAAAGAAAAAAATATATATATACGAGGAATCCTCGAGTCTACATCGTCAGCCTTCCAACAACAGCGCGAAGGGCCCTTACACTCATGCTTGCCAAGTCCTCGCTCCAATTCTTATTTAAAATAGGTATAACCCTAATGCTGAAGAAGTTGTTCCGTAATTGAGTACGAGCAAATGGCTTTCTATTTTTATAAGTGGAGCCTCTCGTTCTGGACCTGTACCAAGCAAAGAATTCGCGGATCCAGTCGCGTTTTATTAGTGATTATTTTGATAGCCATCAGAAGATCGTTCTTCCTTCGTCTGCTACACAAACTCGGAAGCCCGTAATTTCGACGGCGCTGCTCCCCATTTGGCAGAAAACGATAAGGCAGACCAGTGCACTGCATAGCAAGTTTGCGGGTAAAATTATTTTGAATGCTCTCCAACAATGCAATAAACTTTTTTTGGTATGGGGAGAAAACAGTTGTTCCCGACTCTACCAAGGGCCTTACGTAGGACTTGTAGGCCTTTAAAAGAGTAACGGAATTTTTACTTCTAGCTGCTTTAAACAAGTTGTATGTTCTATGAATAGCCCTGCCAAAAATAAGTTTGAGGTGCGGCTCGAAGGAGAGCTTGTTTGTAAATCTGAATCCTAGGTCTGTGATCTCATTTACATTCTCCAATATAGATTCTCCGATATTGTAATTGTAAACAGATTCCTTGTTTCCAATATGCAGGACCTTGGTTTTTTCCGCTGCGATTGGCAATCCCCACGTTGAGGACCAGTCATCAACCGCTGAAATAGCATCTTGCAAAACTAAATTATCACGCTGGCTCTCAATAGTCCTGTACAATTTGATGTCGTCTGCGTACATGACGCAGCTGACCCCAATATCAGTAAGCGTCGGAGGCAAATCGGCAGTATAAATCAAAAACAATAAGGGTGAAAGAACACTGCCTTGCGGGATGCCACTAGGAACATTATACGCCTCAGAGAACTCACAACCCACACGGACTCGGCAGGAGCGGTCACGCAGAAAATTACCAATCCAGTCCACCAGCCTGGGGTGCAACCCCACCCTGGCCAGTTTACCCAGTAACAAAGTGATAGGTACTCTATCGAACGCTTTTGAAAAGTCAAAGTACACAACGTCCACACTCTTTCCAGCACCAACCGCCATAGTCCAGCCATTTAGTGAAGAGAGCAACGCAGTCTCAGTAGATTTTCCCTTACAAAAGCCATGTTGGCAAGCCGGTATGATGCTGTTTCTGTCTAGGTGCTGGACCAATCTGCGCTTAACAAGTTTTTCGAAGGCCCTAGCGAAGATGGAAGTAATACTAATAGGGCGATAGTTGCCAGGAGAATTATAAGGACGTTTTTTAGGCACCGGAACTATGAATGATTGCTTCCATCTCCTAGGCACTTCGGCGCGCATGTACGACAAGTTGAATAGAAATTCCAGTGGCGTCACAATGTGGTCTACAATGCGCTTGATAAAGTGAAGCGGAACGAAATCAGGGGTTACTGAGAAAGAGGTTGGCCACTTGAGCAGAACTTCGGCGATATCATCCCGATAAAACCAGATGTTAGGCTCCATGAGAGGAGCACAAGGAGTGAGATCGGGACAAGGCCTACAATTGGCGGTAAGGTACACTTTTTGAAATTGCTCGGCAAAAAGTTTAGCTTTGTCACGGTCAGAAATAGCTAACAATTCTCCGTCAGTAACAATCGCAGGTATGCTGTAGTTTGCTTTGAGACGCTTGCGAATGTAAAAATGTAATTTAGCTTGGTCACCGGATTCGACAAGCTTACGTTCAATGTACGTAAAATATTTGGAAAGAGATTTCTGAAGACGTGAATTAAGAGACTTGTAACTATCAAAGTTTCCACTATTATCAGATTTCACAGCGCGATCCCATAAGCGGTTTCTGAGATTGAACATAGAAACAAGATATCTAGGCAAGTTTACACCACTTTTGCCGCGGCGCAAAGGGACAAATAAATCTATGACATGATGAAGGATACCAAGAAAGATCTCATGCTTCTCATCTACCGTGTTACCATTCCCGAATGAGCCAAACCAGTCAATATCGGCCAAATAGTCAAGGATAGCACTGTAGTCAGCGGATTTAAAATCCCTGGTCCAAGTCATAACGTCGTCAATCGTGCGGTGGCGAATGAAGAAAGTAACGCTGGAATGATCACTGCATCGGAGGTGCTACGGACACATTATGGATGATTTGGTTGTCGTTACTAAGAATAAGATCAAGATACGACGAGCCGCGAGTGGGCTGGGAACGTACTGAATAAAATTATGTGAGGAGAACAAACTCAGAAAGTCTTTGGATGTAGGGTAGTAGGCACTGCAACAATTCCAGTTAATATCAGGGAGATTGAAGTCCCCTGCCACAATAGTAGGGCAGTCCACCACTGAGAAATCACTAATAACTTTACAAAGCATAACGGGAAGTGCAATTAGGGGCTCTGTAGACAAGGATGATCTTAACTACCTTATCTTCCGGAAAGATGTCACAAACTAATACCTCGTAGCCATCCTTAACAGATTCCTTGAAAATTTCTTTGTAATAAATAGTGTTCCTTAGCAAAATAAACACCCCTCCACCAATTTTATGCAAGCGATCACAACGAATGATAGAGTATTAAGAATTTATAATGCCCAATAATGGCTCTGTAGCGTGTTTGTTATTTAACCAGGACTCAGTGACAAGTACCATCTCGTAGCTCATGCACATCATGGCAGAAACAAAGAAGTCACGGTTCCTAACCAAGGAGCGGATGTTTGCAAGCATACATCTGAGCTCACCTCGGCTATGATTAGAGGCTCTTAGACGTTTCCCGAAGATCCTTCGTTTACATGAGATTGAGAAAGATTGCCTTGGCTCATATCCACGGAGTTTTCACAAGAAACAGTTATATTTGCAACAGTGTTGAAAAGACGAGCGGAATTGGGCATGCTGGAGCCAAACCTCTTACTCCGCTCCTCACGCAAGCGCACCAATTCTTCCTTAGAAAGTGATGGGCGTATATATACGCCACTAAGGAAGAAAGAGCGCAAGCGCAGCGAAGTCCCTGTGCTTTGAGGAAGGGAGAACAACTTTCAGCAAACAACTACCAGTAGACTTAGGCCTACCCATGCGGTAAACAGAACATGGAAGGCACTCAATATTTAGATGGGCGAGGATAGAATTCACCTGTGCAAGGTCATATGATGCGCGATCAACTGATGAAAAAGAGTATAACTCTGGCACTCCGATTACAACAATAGATCTCTTCCTTTCCATTTCATGGCAAGGACACAAGTCAGGAGCATTTGAAATTGCGGAAGAGAAGATATTTTGAGAAGAGGTTCAGACGTACAACGGGAAGTGCCGATACTAGAGTCGCGTGACTCAGCTAACTGCTTTAATTGCACAATCTCTAACTTAAGCTTAGTGTTCTCTTCAGCTACATTAACGCACCACTGATGGATTTCACTCATCTGCTTCATCGTTTCAAGTAGACATTCCATCATCACTTTGGCATACGTCGGGATCTCCTCGCCAGCACGATCAAGCAGTTTAGCTATCTTGTCCTGTCCGTCTGGTGACGCGAACTCCACATGCTTTCGCTTGATGGCTGGAACGGACAAGGAACGACGAGGTGTAGAGTCCATGACCGACAAGGCAAACACGAAATAGCGCGCAAAAACGAGAGAAATACACCTGAGCAGGTGGCAATAACGACGATCTTCGATATTCGATTCCCTGCCACGAGGAATCACGCTGACCACTGAGCCGAGTTCTGCGACAAAAACGCGATGCTGAAGTAGCTGCGGGAGGCCGGAAGAGAAGAACCAGCGGTGAAGTCGCCAGATGTAATACCAAATCGTACAGCCGGAGTCAGACCGAAGAATGTCCAGCAGAATATGTAGAAACCAGGTAGCAGACGGAGTGCGGTGACGGGCGACCGAAAGAGGCGGCCACCCGCGACGACGGCAGGCTCACGACTGGTTGGCGAAAGGGTCTTCCACCAAAAATCCTGAAAATTTTCAAGATTTATCAGGAACTTCAAGAACTGTTTGGTGCCACGTAGTTGTAGCACAAACATTCTAGAATATTTCGCATACGTGACAATTTGCTTCTGAGTGCATATAAATACTACGCTTGCAGTGAAGACTGGCTGACTCCGTGACTCGGACAAGGCCAGCGCCTGACTAGAGCTCAGTTTCTCCCTGTTCGATTTCGGAATAAGGACTTTCTCGAGAATGTCGTCATGGGAGATGAATCCTGGGTCTCTCTCGTTAACCATACTCGGAAGGCCCAGTGGCTCCCTCAAGGAGAACCACAACCTTAAGGCGGACATCCATATGAAGAAGGTAATGCTGTGCTGTTGATGGGATTCTCGAACGCTCTATCGTGAGCTTCCTGACGACGGCACCGCAGTAACAGCGAACATCTACGCTACACAGCTGCAGAAGCTGAGCGAGACCATGTCCCGCAAACGGCGGAGGCGGAGGGATATTTACCCTGTTCACGACAATGCTCGCCTCCCCCCCCCCCCCACATTGCAAAGTCGTCTCGCTAGAAGCTGCAGGGGCTTAGGTGGGAGGTGCTGCCCCACCCACCGTATTCGCCAGAACCTGAGCTAACGACTACCACCTCTTTCAAGGTGTCAAGCAACATCTAAGGGATAGGTTCTTCAACGACCGAACTGAACTGGAATCCGAGGCGGAGCACTTCTTCAAGTCACGGCTGACTTCATTCTGGAAGAAAGGATTTCATGATCTTCCCGTCAGATGGCAGAAGGTTGTAGATGTAAATGGTAACTACTTTGTAAATTGAGGTCGTTCACAAAAGAAACAATAAAATTTTGAAAAAATTACGCTGTGGTGCAAGACTTTTTCACCCACCTAATATAATACAATGATTCGTAATCGCACTTTAGATCGCTCCAGAAATGAATGCTATGATACTGTCAATCATGCTGGTTGGATCTTTTCTGAAGACCGTCCTTATGGTTGTCTGCTACAGAAGAGGGTCTCCATCTTCAAAGGTGGGTTACTGGCTACTGGAAAAAATTTGCTGCCTGGTAGAGAAACGAAAACATTCAGGTGCTGGCGATGGACATGCGAAATGATGTGGCTACCTCGCTAGTCGCTATTGTGTGTGCCACGGTAGGAACCATCTACTGGCCTTATGCGGATCCGGTTGGAGGCATCATTGTTTGGTGGGGCATTTTTTGCAGCAGCCATTTCGATTTTTTTATTCATCAATTAGTTGGGCTAGTACAACGATTGGCTTGTACTTCCCTCTTAAATTATTAATTTTAAGAGTAGTCACATCGAAGACTGGAATGATGACCTGCATATCACTACCTTTTACAACAACAATAACAGATTTAGGCTACTTTCGGCTATAAATCATCTAAGTAATCCGAGCATTCGTTTCGAATTTTTTTGTTAAGAAGTCATCAAGGTCCCTGACAATATGCAAAAAT
The DNA here is from genome assembly GCA_947359475.1 of Heligmosomoides polygyrus bakeri. NCBI lineage: Eukaryota > Metazoa > Nematoda > Chromadorea > Rhabditida > Heligmosomidae > Heligmosomoides > Heligmosomoides polygyrus. Next base: position 31,880,298 of record OX375865.1, on the reverse strand, counting down.
CTTTGCTTTCTTAGGTTGTTCAAAGGTATGTGACATTTCAGTAGGTTCATTTGAAGCTCTCTTCCACAGATAATAAATCTTATGAAAGTAGGAGGTGGAATAACAAACAAACCACAGTGTCTCCTCCCATACAGGGTGTCTCAAAAAAATGTATTCACTGTTTGAAAGGTAATAACTTTACTCGCACGTAACCTACTGGAAATTTTAAAGGCCCTTACAAAAGCTTAGAAAAATAGAAATATTTATATGAGCGATATGGATTGCGCCATGCACTCGCCTGAAATTTGGCATTTTACACTCGATTGATTGCGGTTCGCTTGAATACTTGTTATCATTTCTCGGCAAAGTAACCTTACTGAATGATTCTTGTTTCTTTAGGTTTTCAAACTTAAAAACACACTACGGCTGTCGAAAATTGCAGGGTATCCCAAAAATGCAGATACTGTTTGAAAGGTTCTAACCTAGCTTTTGATGATGTTTGAGGCCCATATAAAAGCACGGGGTAACGAGAGTTCTGCGGCGTGTAAATAGTCCAGATTGCGCCACGCCCTCGCCTGAAACTTTGCATTTCAGGCGTGGACATGCCGCAACCTCCTCGACTGATTGGGCGTGGGCTGAATGCTTGCCACAATCTTGCTTTTAATCGACCACATCAAGTTGCACTGTGCTTCTTTTAACGTTTGGAACTGACAGTTACGTGAAAGACACGTGACATGCGAGTTTATTGGTTGCACAATTTAAATGTGAGCAGGAGCCTCATTTTCCAGGACGAATTCTGTTGAGTGTTGAAGCAACAATCAAACTGAACGGAAAGGTTGACCGGCATAACTGCAGCTACTAGGCAGCGGAAAACGTTAAAAGAAGCACAGCACAGGTTAATATGGCCAAGTAGCAACAAGATTGTAACAAGATTCAGCCCATGCGCAATCAATCGAGTCTGAAATGCAAGGTTTCAAGCGAGGGCATGGCGCAATCTAGACTATTTACACGTCGCAGAACTCTCGTCACCCTATGGTTCTCAAACATCTTTAAAGGCATTAGCAGCAATGTAAGAACCTCTCAAACAGCACCTGCATTCTTTTAGGATACCCTTCTTTTTTGCGAGTCGCAGTGTGTTTTCAAGTTTCAAACCCTAGAAGAGCAAACATCAATTGATACGGTTACTTCTCTGAGAAAATCTAACAAGTATTCAAGCGAAACGCAATCAATCGAGTGCAAAATGCCAAATTTCAGGCGAGTGCAATCCGTACCGCTCATATCCTACTATATATAAAGGAGCAAGCGTGTGTGTGTGTCACTGTGTGTGTCATTGTGTGTGTGTGTGTCACACCGTCCGTCCGTCCCACTTTGAGTTGGGGCGCGGCAGCCGAACACGTCGACAACCGTGGCTGGCGATGCCACAGAAGTGCCGAACACGTCGGCAACCGTGCATGGCGAGCCGGAGACGTGCCAAACACGTCGGCAACCCTGCATGGCGAGCCATAGACGTGCCGAACACGTCGGCAACCGTGCATGGCGAGCCGGAGACGTGCCGAACACGTCGGCAACCGTGCATGGCGAGCCGTAGACGTGCCAAGCACGTCGGCAACCCTGCATGGCGAGCCGTAGACGTGCCAAACACGTCGGCAAATATGCATGGCGAGCCGTAGACGTGCCAAACACGTCGGCAACCCTGCATGGCGAGCCGTAGACGTGCCAAACACGTCGGCAACCATGCATGGCGAGCCGTAGACGTGCCAAACACGTCGGCAACCGTGCATGGCGAGCCGTAGATGTGCCGAGCACGTCGGCAACCGTGCATGGCGAGCCGGAGACGTGCCGAACACGTCGGCAACCCTGCATGGCGAGCCGTAGACGTGCCAAACACGTCGGCAACCCTGCATGGCGAGCCGTAGATGTGCCGAGCACGTCGGCAACCGTGCATGGCGAGCCGGAGACGTGCCGAACACGTCGGCAACCGTGCATGGCGAGCCGGAGACGTGCCGAACACGTCGGCAACCCTGCATGGCGAGCCGTAGACGTGCCAAACACGTCGGCAAACATGCATGGCGAGCCGTAGACGTGCCGAACACGTCGGCAACCGTGCATGGCGAGCCGTAGATGTGCCGAGCACGTCGGCAACCGTGCATGGCGAGCCGTAGACGTGCCAAACACGTCGGCAACCCTGCATGGCGAGCCGTAGACGTGCCAAACACGTCGGCAAATATGCATGGCGAGCCGTAGACGTGCCAAACACGTCGGCAACCCTGCATGGCGAGCCGTAGACGTGCCAAACACGTCGGCAACCATGCATGGCGAGCCGTAGACGTGCCAAACACGTCGGCAACCCTGCATGGCGAGCCGTAGATGTGCCGAGCACGTCGGCAACCGTGCATGGCGAGCCGGAGACGTGCCGAACACGTAGGCAACCCTGCATGGCGAGCCGTAGACGTGCCAAACACGTCGGCAAGCATGCATGGCGAGCCGTAGACGTGCCGAACACGTCGGCAACCGTGCATGGCGAGCCGTAGATGTGCCGAGCACGTCGGCAACCGTGCATGGCGAGCCGGAGACGTGCCAAACACGTCGGCAAGCATGCATGGCGAGCCGGAGACGTGTCGAACACGTCGGCAACCCTGCATGGCGAGCCGTAGACGTGCCAGACACGTCGGCAAACATGCATGGCGAGCCGTAGACGTGCCGAACACGTCGGCAGCCGTGCATGGCGAGCCGGAGACGTGCCAAACACGTCGACAACCATGCATGGCGAGCCGTAGACGTGCCAAGCACGTCGGCAACCATGCATGGCGAGCCGTAGACGTGCCGAGCACGTCGGCGGCACGAAACTTCAGCCCTGGGGGTAATCGAGGTCGCTGAACACGAATCTGAAGTCGACCAATCGATATCGATCGATATTATCGATTTTTTGAGGATTTTGTTCAGGCAGCACGAAACTTCAGCCCTGGGGGTAATCGTGGTCGCTGAACACGAATCTGAAGTCGACCAATCGATATCGATCGATATTATCGATTTTTTGAGGATGTCGTTCGGGCGGCACGAAACTTTAGCCCTGGGGGTAATCGAGGTCGCTGAACACATCTGGAGTCGACCAATCGATATCGATCGATATTATCGATTTTTTGAGGATTTTGTTCGGGCGGCGCGAAACTTCGGCCCTGGGGGTAATCGAGGTCGCTGAACACGAATCTGAAGTCGACCAATCGATATCGATCGATAATATCGATTTTTTGAGGATGGCGTTCAAGCGGCGCTAAACTTCGGCCCTGGGGGTAATCGAGGTCGCTGAACACGAATCTGGAGTCGACCAATCGATATCGATCCATATTATCGATTTTTTGAGGATTTTGTTCAGGCGGCGCGAAACTTCGGCCCTGGGGGTAATCGAGGACGCTGAACACGAAGCTGAAGTCGACCGATCGATATCGATCGATATTATCGATTTTTTGAGGATGGCGTTTAAGCGGCGCGAAACTTCGGCCCTGGGGGTAATCGAGGTCGCTGAACTCGAATCTGGAGTCGACCAATCGATATCGATCAATATTATCGATTTTTTGAGGACGGCGTTCAAGCGGCGCTAAACTTTGGTCGTGGGGGTAATCGATGTCGCTGAACACGAATCTGAAGTCGACCAATCGATATCGATCGATATTATCGATTTTTTGAGGATGGCGTTCAAGCGGCGCGAAACTTCGGCCCTGGGGGTAATCGAGGTCGCTGAACACGAATCTGAAGTTTGTTTTTGAGGTATGAAGGTCTAAAAGTTGGGAAAAGAAGATGGTCGGAGTGTTCTCTTCTCGGGGTTTGGGGGCGAAGCCCCCAACCAGTCGGAGGCGGCCGCTAGGCCGCTGAACGACTGGTGTCAAATATTTCTATTTTCTAAGCTTTTATATGAACCCTCATGTTCATCAGTGCCTTTATTGCGAGCAATGTTATCATTTTTCAAACAGTGTACTTTTTTTTGAGACGCTCTGTATTACAGGCTACAGGTGACCCATGGAACTAGTTCGAAGAGTGCTTTTTGTCCATTCCACTACTGCATACAATTAAAGGCTTCAGGAAAAAGTGGAGGAGACACCTGTCTGTTGCTGGATGATACATAATCACCACTTTTCTTTAAATAAGGACTCAAAAGGTATAAAGTGAAGTCGACGCTAGTTGATTTCAGTGGTTTGATAGCTGCGTCATGGCTCCACTATGCTCTCGAGCATGTACCGCGTCTCGTAGGTGTTCGAGCTGAAAAGGCTTATCTCAGTCGGATCCTGAAAGTCGCTATCGAACACGATGACAGAATACGGTAACAGTTTTTTATGCATAATATTGTGCGACAGGAGCGTGTAGCGCAGTCAGAAGAGGTGCCGGCTGTCGCGTGCACCCGATACCAGCTTCCAGGTTCGGATTTCCCGCCAAGGCCAACCAGGCCTTCCATCCCTCCGGGTCGGTGAATTGGTACCGGAGTTGGCTAGGAAGGATAAAGCACCGAGTTGTTCATCGGCTGGCCACAGCAAGTCATTGCATGGCCAAACCGCATTCAAATCGCCTCCACGATATCCCGTAGAAGTAGAATGCGTGGCGCGTCTCAAAAGGGATTGAGTAACGCCGTCCTTTATCTTTATCCTATTACGCGACAACAATAAATGATACATGTAATGGCAGGCTACCAAGTAGTTACTGATCCAAATTTTGTGAAGACAGCAAGAACTTTAAGCGCGATGAAGACGCGTCGCGAAAGCAAAACACTGAGCGTTTAGTCGTTCTATCCATAAGTGCTCAAGATGAATTTATTTATTCATTTTGGCCAACATGAAAAATTATAAAAATGCAAAGGCGAACCACGGAAGAATTTGGTGAGTAATTGGCTCTTTGCAAAAAGCGATAGAATCTTCTTCTTCTTCTCCTGAGCGTTTAGTCCCGCGCAGTCGCAGGGTCCGCTGTTCTTGTGATCTGTCGCCACCTCATCCTATCAAGGGCGTCATCTGGCGTGGCGCCGACTTCGGCGAGATTTCTCTTGATGACGTCCTTCCATCTTTTCCTTGGGGCTCCTCTCGGACGCTTTCCGGGTGCCTCGAACCTAGGGCCAACCTTGTGGGGTGATCCTCTGGTCTTCTGAGGACGTGTCCATACCACCTCAGACGCTGCTCTCTCATCTTCAGCTGGATCGGGGCTGTCTTCATCACTGCCCTAACATCCTCGTTTCGCACCCTGTCCCGACGGGTCCATCCACATGCCCACCTCAGCATCTTCATCTCCGCCGCGTGCAGTTGCCGCTCCTGCACCTTACCCAGGGCCCAGCACTCACTGCCGTAGAGGAGGGCAGGTCTCACAACTGTTCTATAGAGCTTGCCTTTGAGAGTCATGGAGCATCTACGGTCGCAGAGGATCCCTGTGGACTCCCTCCACTTGAGCCAGGCTGCGTTTATCCGTCCCCTGACCTCCTGGTCCACATTTCCTTCCTCGGATAAATGAAAGTGGTATTAGTCGTGTCTAAATAAAATGCGTTTTTGGCACATCAATTTTTAAGGAGCCGATTCGTACCATTTTGCCTCATCAGTACAAGCTTAAAACGAAAGTTGTGCAGGCTCATAAAAGTGTGGTGGAAACACGGGGACTGGATGTTTTTAATTCTCAGAGTTCAACCCTCGCCTTAAAAACACCAGTCCGGAGACACATACCTCCATCGTGAACCAGGTCGGGGTCCGATCCCCGAAATTGATGACGACTACCTACTTGAAGTCATTTAGTCGAGTAAGATCCCAAAAAACAGTACGCGATTAAAAGAAGAACCGCGGATGTCATCTTCGGAAACTTGCAAGGGTGAAGAAGATGGATCAGCGGGCTCTCCTCGAACTGAACGGACAGCAGATGTTCAAGGGCAATCAGACCTCATCGGCTCTAATTTGCGTAACAAGAATGTGCCTTCTCTTGAACGAAATGTGACCTGTGATATAAAACGGATCCTGTAAAACAACCGAAGGCGTTCTGCGCAATGGCTGGACGATGTTGAGCCCCGAAGCAGAAACAGCACTAAAGGAATACCATGGCAACTGTTTGGTGATATTCCGCAGGAGATATTCGGCACTACTGTACTCGCCTTGGCCAGGCGGATGGCGAACTTCTCTCCCTCTGGCCCGTCTAGTTTCTCGTACAGGGCATCCATTTCCGCGTTCTTTGTCTTCGCTACAGCTGTTTTTGCCAGCCACTTCAGCTTCCTGTAGGTGTGAGATGCTCGAGTGCCCTCGTCTTCTGCCACAGCTTGTATGCCTCCTTCTTCTTCTTCACCGCAGCCTGCACCTCTTCGTTCCAGAACCATGCCGATTTATCCCCTCTGTTTCCTCCCTTTGTTTCTCCCAGGGTTTCCTTGGCACATCTCAGGGTTGTTTGGGCTACCCTCCTCCAGGTCTCACTCACGGGACCAACTGGATCTGAAAGGCCTGCTTCGAGCATGCCCTTCGTAGCTCGTTCCGCTCTGAACCCCGCAGTCTCCACCATCGGATCCTGGGTTCCGTCCTCACTTTGGGCCTGGTGGGTAGAGGTATGCTAAGGTCGGCTACCAAGGGTCTATGCTGTGATGCCACGTCTTCTCCCAGAATGACCTTCACATCCCGGACTGTTTTCAGGGCAGCCCTTCGAACCAGGATGTGGTCGACTTCCGTCCTTCTTCCTCCGCTAGCGTAGGTCACCTTCTGGCTCTCCCTCCTCGCGAAGAAGGTGCTACAGACAGCCAGGTCGTGGGCGATAGCCAGATCCAGAATTCGTTCTCCATCCGGGTTTAGCAGGTCGATCCCTTTACCTCCATGAACCCTTTCCACTCCTCTTCTGCCCCTCCCCACATGCCCGTTCATGTCCCCTGCTATGGAGAGGTAGTCGCCTTCTGGTATGGACCTTATGGCTTCCTCGAGCGAGAGGTAGAAGTCATCCTTGTGCTCGGGTCTATTGTGAGGTACCATGAATTTTTGAACGATGTGAAAGTGCTTAGGTGAGCAAGTCATCGGTCAGCAGATAGTCAAGCAATGCATACTTAGCGTATATTGCGACACAAGTGTCCGTACTAAATGACCTCAGCAATGCCACTGATAGTCCTAAATTAGTGTCGTGTCGGCTAGAGCGCAGAGACACTCTCTCAGAGCCGCTGGTGGCGCGCTCTGCGCCCCTGCCCTATGGCTAAGGATAGAGCAGCGGCAACGCCGCAAAAGTATTGCAACTCAATCAGCTCGTTTGTTGTCATAAATGGAACGTGCGGTCGAGCACTGTCATGGAGTAGGACATCGAGTAGGACAACGCCTTTTTTGATCAGTGCCGGGTAAATTCGATGCAAGACTGCATTCGTTTAAGATTTATTTGATTACCAATGACAAAAGATAGCAGGCGCAAAGGCGCTCAGTTTTTTGCACCAACCTAATACACAGCATTCTCTTATTTATTTAAATATTTCTACATGAGGTAGACGTCAGAGAAAAATACAATCACTCAAAACAACAAAATAATAACATAAAAGTCGATACCCAGCGAAAAGCAGAATAGCAAGTATGGATTAAATCTACTGCACTTTTCAAAGACAGGAATAAAGAGCCTGCTTTGCTAGTAAATGAGTTGGACCTCAGGCTCGTTTTTGTAGTGTTATAGGTGATTTTCACGGAGCTACATACCTCTAGTTCCTGAGAATGGAAGTCGATAAAATTTTGAGCTGTTCGTTAAAACATCCCTCTCAGAATTTTAGAAGCAGCACAGACGTCCTTGGCTTGTTGCACTCGTTGCACTCTCAAAGTGCGACCTGCCCTAGCGGGAGCGATTGAAGGCGATGCTCATGTTTTTTTCCTATTTTATTCCACTCTGAATATATTTGTTCCAGAGGCATCAATCATGTGATGGTCTACCATATTGGTATTCAGGCGGCAGTTGAGCTGAATCTCGTTGTGGATGGAGATCTTCCTCTGAAGGTGTGCGTTCAGTTCTTGGAACACTCGATAGTTATCAGAAATTGAATGAAATGCTGGAAGCAGTATTCTGGGCGTCATCTAGCCTTGCCTGTTCTAGTCCAACCGTAAGGTTAGAGAGTGATCCGATCACTCTTATCACATATAGCAGAGAGTGAACGGTGGTTCTTTTTTATAATACAACTAAATATTCAAGAATTTCAGGTCACTCGTGATATCTCCTATTCGTTGCAGAAAAAGTTGCTCAAGTTAGATTTCGTGGAGCGAGCCGATGTCCATTGCGACTACGACTGCGTTAGAGTTGAGATAATGTAATCATATGTACATATTATGTGTAAAAGAATTGTAAATACCAGTACTGTATAGAAATAAATAATAAACATCGATTGCATCGAAGGGGGCAATTAGAGTTTCGCTCAACACGTTCCTTTTGTTTTTTCCACTTTTGAGGTCGATTACTACGAAGTTCAAGTATGTTCTACCAAAAAAGGGTGTCCTTTTTGTTAAACCTGAAGCAGTGAAAGCTCTCGATTCCAGCCGATTAGATTCGAGGTTCGGATGCATCCAGACCAAGCCGTCTATATTTCCTGTTTCAGTAAAGTAGCAGCAAAGATCTAGGAAGGACTTGTAAAACACAGACTTGTCCATCGGATGGCCAAACTGTTGTACGAGTAAATTCAGGCCTCTACAAGATCACGTTGAAGTAAAGTTGTAATTGTAGTAAATGCTTCCAACAAAGGAACTTCGTCTGATTCTGCTCCGTTTTTCACAGAGTTCATCCTCCGCGTTCAGCGAAAATTCTCAACCTAAACGAAATGATGGTAGTATATTTTCAAGAACGTAATATGAAGACATTTGAAAAAATGACTCATCGTTCGTGTGGTGTTGAAATTTCTTTAGGCATAAGCTCTAAAAGAGGAATCAGGTTCTCGACCACCTTTGAAAGTTAATAAACGTAGTTGTATCCAAATCGTTCAAATTTGGTTCATGTATATTACGTGGTGGAGCGAGCACTTGTAAAGTTTTCCTTGCGAAATCAGAGGTTATACATAAATCTGCAGCTTGTGCGTCTTGTCCCACAAGCCTGACGTTTCCACATCACGTCGTTTCAGCGGCCTGGACGCGGTGCATGAGTTTACCTTGCGGCTCTACTCCACCAAATGACTTAACTGCCCTAGTGTTTTCTACTCACACCAACCATCACAACCAGCAAGAGCTGATTCGCCCACGTAAGCTGACCAGGAGAGCGGACTGAGACATACTGCACACCACTGTCGCCGATCGGTCCTTCTACAGTTCACAATGAGATGCATACGGCAGGGAATCACTCGTAACGGAAAGGCACGCATACTCGCTCATCACAGGATTTCTTGCAAAAATCCAAGCTGCCTCTAACGCTTTTCTCGCAGAAATATCTTTCTCAACCACCAAAATTGTACATTTCACCTCGTAATCATCACCGTTATTTACTCAATCCTATGTTTCACAAGCGGCTGTTTAGTAATCCGCGTCGCTTTCCAGATAGATGTTCTCTTAGGCGTATTCGTGGTGCCCTTCCCGTTCCCTCGACATATTTGACGTTACATGTCAGACACCTGCACAAGCCACTTGATCCCGCGAAGTGTACAAGCACGCACCCCGGAAGGTTGTCGAAGCCTTTGCAAAGTATGTGCTGGGTACCTTAAAAATGGGTACACCGTTTGAGTGGAGATCAAGTTTTTGCTAGATTGAAGGGCTGTAGCGTGTTTTCATGAACGAAGGTCTTTGGGCCTGTTAAGAGTCGAGAGAACGCCGTGCAGTCGTCTAGCGAGCCAACATGCTTATGGTGGTCTGAACCTCTGTTACTTGGAGTTTTGCTAGATTTGAAGAATTAGATGTGTTTTTACAATTGCCTTTATTAAACATTCAATGTAGTAAGAAGTCTAGAATGGGGCTCAGGCGGAGCCGATGATATTAGGACGGCCAAAAAATCGGCTGGCCGTATTAAAACCCTATCAGACCAAAGTTTCTGTATGAAAACGGATATCTAGATAGGACTTCAAATCGTTTCATGTACATAGAGCATGTCCCCAATGTCCTTCGTCAACTCACACCGCAACTTGCTGCTCGTCTACGCCAACTTTCAAGCCTGAAGGCAGCATGACAGTACGTGGGTGTACGATACATACGTGCACGGTCTGGTCGAAACAACAACGTCTTTGATAAACATTCCACGTTCGGCTCTCGATAAATTTGGCATAGTAGTCCACGATGTTGAAAAATAATATTTATCTCAAGCCACTCCAAGATTGGTAACACAGACAGCACTCAGGCTAACGTTTCGGCGTTCTCGCCTTCTTCAGAGCCTGGAATGAGACGAAATCAATCTGAGAAACTATCCCCCCAAACGCCATTTCATTTTACAGAAATTGTTTGAGAGACCACTAGACCAAAGAAACGGTGAATAGAGACCAGGATGGCTAACCTTTAGCAAGTGGACTAGTGACGTCCACCGGGCACCCGCAGCTGGAAGTCTAACGAGGGTGACTGAAGCTAGAGCCCCAGGGACTACCCGCCTAGACGACCTCTAGGGTCATGACCCCGTACTAAAGCTCCAGGAACTACCCGCCTGGTGGACCTTTTGGGTCATGACCTTGTAGGGCAAAACCCACAGATGTCCACGAATGGTGCCAGTTCCTGCGTCACTGCTACACACTCATCCTTCCCATTGATTCCAGGTGACCTGGCCGCAATCCAAAGCGCTTCTAGGGTTCGCCGCGCCGAGATGTCGGGTTCACGCGCCAAGACGGTGACTGCGACCCCGAAACAGCTGTTTGCGTGCGATCGCGCCCTATGGTCGCCCAGGGGGGTGGCGGCGTCGGATCTTTTTAGCCCATCAAGGTGCTCCTTTACCCTGACACATAATGGCCGGGAGGTTTCCCCAATGTACTCCTGCTCGCATGCGAGGCACTTAATGAGACACAACACCCGTAAGCATACAATCTCCCGGTTTTCCGTAAGGACAAATAGTGCACGATGGTGTAGTGCATATGCTATCGTACAAACGGTTGCGGACGAGCTGACCCTTTAAATTCATAGGTGGTATTTCCACCACCCTAACCATTTCGTGAAGGTCGGCCTTTCGAACACATGCACGTATTGCAGAGCTTATGGCATCCGAGATGAACGGCACGCAGAATGCAACTTTCGTCTGTTCTTCCGCGTGGCTCCCTCCACCCGTAGTTCGTCGACTACGTCTGTTTTCTCACTCCTTATAGGGATAACCGTTTTGCTGGGCTATAAGGCGAGCTTTATTTATCGAGGCTTTTTCGACGGTGCCAGATGAAACTGTTCACGCTGCACGAAACATGTTTTGCACAATAGCCTTCTTAACACTGGAGGGATGCGCGGAGTTGTAGTGCACAATGATGTTTTTGGATGTAGGCTTACGATACCACCTAGTTTTGTAACCACCCTCGAAAAGTTGGAAGTGGACGTTAAGGTATGCAAGCAGTTGTTTGTAGGCTTTTCACGCATGAAGGAAATATGCTCCGATTGCTGGTTTAAGAGTTCAAAGCTAGTGTCCATGTCATGCTGAGTTGGACAAACGACAAAACAGTCGTCTATGTAACGACAGTAAAGTGTAGGCATCCGATGGAGTACCGGCGCTTCTACTTTGGACATGAACGCCACTGCCATAACGGGAGCCAGTCTTTGACCCATGGCAAGGCCCCTAACCTGTTTGAAATACTCACCCGACCACCTGAACACATTGCACTGTAAGCATTCGCTGAGAAGCACCATAACTTGTGGCACGCTTAAGCCGTATATCCGTGTGATGCTGAGCAAGGAGTTCTGACACGGCTTCAAGTGCTTGGCAGTTTGAGACGTTTGTATACAGTGATGTGACGTCAAAAGATTCCATGACACATCCTTGCTCAAAACTACTTTGACGTAGTCTTCTAAGGAATGTGTTAGTATTGGGTAGGTGGGCGGGTATGAACTGTAGAAGTTGTACGATAACCAGGTTTAGAAACCAAGAAACTCGGTCCGTAGGGCCACCGATGCAGCTGATAGTAGGCCTGATTTTGAATCGAGAAGGGTCGGGTGAAGAAACGCAGTCTATGGGGAGTTTGTGGGGTCTTAATTAGGGTGTACAAAACAGCTACGACCGGCAGGTCACAGCGCAGACGTGTAACTAGGGAGTTGGGAAGGTTTGCCAACCTTGCAATGTCAGTCCACCTCTTGTTTAGCCTACGGTATTGCCGTGCAAACTCCTGAGCCGAAGATTGCTGGTATACCGTCGCGTCCTGCAGATGGAACCGAGTTATGGCTCGATCCAACTCCTGTGTAAGAACGACGAATTCCCCACCCTTGTCGCTAACGCCAATTTTTATAGCACCCGACGATGTCATACCCTTCAGTTCTTTTAGACCCTTTCTCTGCGCAATAGTTAAATTTGAGCGCACCCGTTTCCCACTGATGGAACGCAGCACAGCAAGGAGCGAGATAGTGAACGCGCGGAACCTTTTATCCACTGCGCTATTGGGCTCCTGCGGTCTCAAATAAGTGGCCGGAAAAGGAGAAGGCGGTATAGCAGCGGCGGCGCCTGCAGTCAGTGCTGCCGGCCCAGTGATTCGCTCATCGATTTTGGCCCTCTGCCGCAACCGATCGTGTAGTGATTGCAGGTTTCCAACGATACGACGCGAAAGAATGTGGCACAAAGACTGACTAGGAGCGAAACTGGGCCCTAGGTCTAATAGTGAAAGAGCATTAGTAGAGAGTTGTACGTCGCCTATGACGGTGACCCTAGGGCTACAGGCCTCACACCTGTTTTCTTCACAGTTCGGGTTGCAACGTAACTCATTGTTAGCATCATTCGGCTGGGATCTAAAACCCCGCTCTCGGTCCAATAACCTCTCAAACGCCTTCCGCAATTTTACTTTAGCGTTAGAGCGAATAGAATCACAGATATCTTTCGACTCACCCACAATCCTCCTCCAGAGGCGATTAGGCACGAGACGCTCGCAACATAATTCCTTATCGGTGCACT